>BPTQ01000008.1:338435487-338710638 GCA_019973895.1 Chrysanthemum seticuspe | reverse complement strand
AATTGATATTGATCTTAATTATGTTAATGAAATATGCAAGCAATGTGTAATAAGTAAATAAGGAAAGAAATGATCAAACCACAACAAGTTGTTTATAGTGGTTCGGCCTACAAGGACTCTTTTTCCTTGCCCTACTCCACTCCCCGAGTCTCACACTCGAGAGTTTAACTTCACTAGTCAACAAGCTCCTTTCACCGGCGGAGAAAACCTTTACACTTCGCTTACACTATTTCCGACACTAAGCTAGATGTCGAGTTCTTTCCAAGGGTACAACTACTCCCACACACAATGTATTTTGAGGACTAAAATACTAACCACTCACACTCACAAGATTATGATGGTTGATACAACAATGAAGTATGGATCAACACTAGATCTTACAACACTAAACAAACAAGACTTCCAACTTCTCGTTGAAGCTTGAATATGACTTGATCTTCTTTGCTACAAAAGAGATCACTAATATGATATGAAACTGAGTTAGAAGGGTTAGAGAGAAGATATGTATGAGAGTATGTTAGAAAGGGATGAGAAACTACTTGGCTTGGCATTGCTATTTATAGCCAAAATGGACAGGAGCGTCCACGGACGGCGGACCCCTTAAAAGGGTTCCGCCCGTGTACCATTTTGGTACCGCCGGTCTGACAGCCAAGATATCAAATCTTGCCAAAGTCAACTCTATCTAAGTGAGATTGTGCAAGATATGAAGAGTACAAATCTTCACAAAATATCTAATGAAATCTTCCAATGATTTCCATGATGTAATACATGATGTCAAATGTTGTATTACTATTTATAGAAATATGCAAATGCTTAAGTAGTGTTTGGTTTTAAGAACCTAACACATTCTACAAACTACTATCATACATAATGATTAGAGTCATATCAAGATGTTACTAATCATAAATGTAAATGCTTGAATGATGAATATATTGTTTGAGAAAGCTTGTTTTAATATCTAATAAACTTGACAAGCTTTAAGCTTTTATAAATTAAATTTACTTTTGTCGTTAACAAAACTTACGCAAAGATCAAAAATATAAATAACGTTTAATGATGATATTTGTATTAACAAGTTAGAAAGATGTGCTCCTTCTTGTTCACCAGATGCAGAAGAAGGAATAGTATCAGGCTCAATAGTGCTAGTAGTTCCCTTTGGATCCATAGATGTATCAGCATATTGTACTCTCTTAGTAGAATGTACACCGTCAGTAGGTTCCTCAGCAGAAACAACATGAGTGCTCAGTTGTGCTCTATTATCATCAAAAGAATTCACAATCTCAACAGTCTTGGATATTTTGGCTTTTGGAGCATTCATACCACCAGCAATCCTTTTCAATGGAGAAGCTGGTGTAATATGCTTCATAATCTTATTATACATACTAGTCAAGTCAGATTCAGAATAATCCCAAACTTGCTTCCTTGTCAAACCAGATTGATAGAGAGCAATACTCTGATTATACACCACATTTCTCATATAAGTTTTCTTATGTGCTGCAGTCTGTGGTTTCTCCCTCTTAGCTTTAGCCTTTTGTGCAGCAATAGCTTTTCTCTTTGCGGCTGCAGCTTTCTTCTTTTGTTGTCCAATAGCAAAGTTTTCACTATTAAAATCACCGCCTAAATGCTTTGAGCAAGAGTAGGATTTAAAGCAGCTTGAAGAATGTAAGAATCCCATTGCTCATCAGTAAAATGAATGGATTGTTCATCCAATTCTTTTTGTCTTTCAGGAGGCAAATTGGTAGTAAACTGATATGCAAGCTTTTGTGCCAATGCTTGACTTTTCATCAAATCTTCATACTCTCTTAGCATTCTGGCTTGCTCTAGCCTTTCCATTTCAGTTACAAGATCTGAACCAAGATCTTTATCAACCATAACTCCTTTCCCTTTGTCAGAAATATCCATAGCAGGAACATTGGTAGGATGCTCATTAGAAGAATCATCATGAGAAATATCAACAATTGGAACTGTGTCAATATTCTCAGAAGGAACACCAATTGAAGCCTTAGGAGTAACATGTTGAGAAGGATCTTCAACAGGTGTAGGAGAGACAGCAGCATCAGGATCTAGAACAAAAGTTCTCCCAGCAACAAATATTACATGAGGATCATCTGAAGGCATAGGACATGGTTGTTCTTGCACAGATGATACATGACCTTGTTCAGAAGCAACATCAACCATTTGTGCATCAGTCATAAGAGGATCACCAGCAATTGTAACATTAGCAACACTTGGCACCTTAGAAGATTCAGTGGAATCCTTTCTCAAAGACTGTCTTCTTCTTCTTCTTTTAAACTGAATAGGTTCCTTTTGTTTTGAGGATTCAGCAGCAATGGGAATCATGAGTCTGTTAAGCAACTGCAGCCAAGAATTCAAGACAATCCAAATGTATATCCTCGTGCTCTTCATCAGAGGTAACCACAAACTTCCTTTTGTTGTTCTGCCCAAGTTGTGCTTCTAACTCCTGAACCTTATTTTTCAACCTCACAATCTCACCACCAAGTAAGGATTTGGTATCTGCAAGCTCCTTTCTGAGATCATCAACATCTTTCACATACCTGTTCAGCAAAGCATATACAGAGGTAAGTGTAATAGGGTCCTCAGCTCCACCAGCAGATTGCTCAGTGGTAATGGGAGCTTCATTGGGCCTTTCAGGAGAAACATGTACATGCTTAAAAATAGGAGAGCTTTCATCAATCGGCTCTCTAACTGGACTAGGTGAGGTCAGTCTAGTAAACTCAGGTTCAAGCTCATCAGGAGCCACAGGAGTAGGTGACGGACTAGGACTAGGTGACAAAGGTAAAGGTGTAGGTGGAGGTTGGTCAGGAGAAACATTTGATTCTTCAGCAGTTATGGAAGGTCCCTCATCAATGGCAACTGATGGATTACCATCAGCAGCAACAGTAGGAGAGGGTGGAGCACCTACAGCAATGCCCTCATCAGCAGCATCATTGCCATGTGGCAACATAGCTTCTAGAAATGGGTGATGTGTCCCAACATAATGAGTTTTTATGGAAGCAAACAATTTAGCACTAAGAGCTCCTATGGGACAAAAGATTCTGTCTTGGGTTGTTATGTCTAATATTATTTGTAAAAACCTAGGGTACATTAGAAACTTATGCTTTTTCTTTTGAATATTTTCAACCATATTATTAAAAATAAACTTAGAGAAATTATAAGTTAAACCCTTTGAAATACATACAATACCACAACCCAATTGGGTAGAGAATTGATCCCATCCTCCTGACATGTTGCTTATGCACTGAAGTAATGTATGCACCAAAAACCTCCACATGGGGAAAAACTTATTCTTGTGCCACATATATGTGTTAGTACTTTGGTATCCAACAGCTCTTAACCCAGCAAGTATCTCTTCAGTATTGGTGTGATATACCCCACCTTCATCATCCAAATGAAGTTGTGTCCTAATCAAATCCTCAGTCACCACATACTCAGTTCCATCAATCGTTGCTACAATTTCTGTGTCACTTCGTTTGGCAGCAGATGCCCAAAATTGTGTAACCAATGATTCAAATATCACATTTGGAGAATGTGTTAGAGCATAATGAATCTTGGAACGCTTCAAGAAATCCACCATAGGTTCATACAGTTCATGTCCCTTTGCTTTTCCCAGAAAAGCAACCTTGTTGTGATCATTCTTAAATGGAAGTACCGCCATTAGAAGAAATTGTAAGAACAGGTTATGAATCAAGCAAATAGAAATGTGTTTAAATTGATTGATGAGGGAATCAGTTGATTTTGGGCGAAGATTATGCAAAGTAGGTTATAAATAGAAGTTACCCAATTATGGTCAAAAATATAAATCGTTGACCAGATCTGACGTGTAAAGTAACTCCAACCAATTTCAAAATTAACGCTTCAGCAGAAGGGATGGTCAATCTGCCGATGGAAGTCAATCAGCAGAATCAACTCAAGTGTAAAAGTATCTTCAGTAAATATCTTGAGTTTTACTGTGCCACCCAACTCGCATTAATTACCATCAACCCTTGACTCCGCCTATAAGATAATCCCAATTCACAATTAACACATATCAATTACCCCCAATTTACATCAAAACCCTAATTTCTCAATAATTCTACAATCATCAACAACAAACATGTCTACCAAACCAGAAATCATCGATCTAACCTCCTCCTCCTCATCATCATCATCCAGTGATGATTCACGCCCATTGTTTCGATACCCTTATCAAGATGAACCTCGAACATTGAAGTCCCCCTTTCTCCCTTCATCTGAAAATGATAGTGTAGTGGATCCAAGTGATTCATCTAGGGGTTCTGATGACTCCACAGAGCGTCTAGAGCCAATCTTCAATATATTGGTGAGAGAGGAGGCGGAGAGGACAGCAGCAGGTGGAGAGAAACCTCAACCTTCACAACCCCAACCCCAACCAAGGCCACGTGCCAGAAATCCACCACTCCCAAAGACAAGAGAGGTGGTGATTGGTCTTCCTGCTCCAGGATCTGGCGCTTCATACCATGGAAGCAGGGGAAAGGGCAAGGAGGCAGAGGTGAAGGGAAAGGGAAAAGGTAAGGTGGAGTAGAAGATGGTGTGATGCTATATGGTGGAACGAGTAGATGGAACAACTGAAGATTTCTCATATCACATATGCATACATCATCATTTTCATCAATCCATCCTTTCCATTTTCATCTTCAGCTTCTTCATCGTACTGGTCATGCATATCCACCAGCTTTTGTAATAGATGATAGGAGCTAGAATATGTTTGATAGATTTTGTATAGGGTTGGTCTTTTATTTCATTTGAAGTTGATTGTAAGCTGTAAATTGTTTCTTGAATGAATGAACAACATCTCTTGTATATCTCAATAATTATCACTTGATCTTTACTTCAGTACTTCTCTTCAGTAGAAACAATGAGATCACTTGTACCAATGAGTATCACTTGTGCTTCTCTTCAGTAGAAACAAGCTTTAAGCTTACATGACCATATTCCCAATTAATCAAACTTGGTGAACTTCAACTTAAGATTAGTAACTGCTCATAACGGCATTCTGTAAAACAGACACAAAGTAGCAAACAAACTAAACCAAAACATACAAGACTTAAAGATCATTAGCTGGTTAGTGTTAGGAAACAAACACATAACCAATAATCTACAAAATTTACAAGTTTGACAACTACAATCCTCCCCTGAGGCTTATGCCTCCCCTCAAACTGTGCAGTGAAGGGTTAAGCATCCCAATACTCTTCAGAGGATGATCCTACAACAACATCAAAAAGAAATATACAAAATATTAGTACAGTTGGGAGACTCAAGTCATCACTGACTTGAGCCTGCCTTGTGGATCATAAGAGTTAGGCCATGTAGATGTATAAGATCTACCATTGTTCCTGGGCCTCCTTTGAAAATTAGGTCCCTTTTGAGTCCAAGAACAACCTGCTGAGGGCTTCACAGCAGTATCCCAATATCCCCTTCCAACATACATTAAGTTAAAACATCCAGGCCAATAACCATTTTGAAAAAATGAACTAGTTGGTCTCACATATGGTCTAGCAATAGATCTTCTCCAAGCAGATGGAGAAGGTTTATCAGCAGAATTGTGTTTGCTGGTGTTCTGAGTTGCTTGTGGAACAAAATATGGTATATCATTAACATTTTTCCACATTGGTCTAGGTGTCTTTTGACTAGCACATACACCCACTCTTTGCTCATGAAAATTACAATCCTTAATCAAATGAAATTTACTTCCACAAACAAAACATTTCTTCTTTTTAGAAGATTTATTCAAAGTGAAAGATAATTCATTACATTCAAAAGCATTCAAACCACAAACATTAACAGAATTGTTTTTAGCAGAATTAAAGACATTGTTTTGCAAAGAATTAAATGACAAGTCTTCAGAGGAAACTATCTTGGAATTTGATTCCTCAGCAGCAACTCTAACAGGCTTGTATGGAGTCTTGGGTGTAGGCTTGGGTGAGGTCTTGGGAAGGTATGACTTTTCACTTGAATCGTAACTGGTATATGTAGTAGACCCTTGGTTAGAGGACTTGTCACTGTCAGAACAAGAGACAAAGTCAGTAGATGTAGAATCAGGGTCTGGAAAGTCTCTTGACTTTTTGCCATAAAGATGGTGTGATCCATCAAAGTCTATTGTGATGGAAAGGTCAGTGGGCATATGTTCTCCTCTAATAGGTCCAGGTACATCATGTAATTCTCCTTCTTTTACATAATTAGCTAATCCTGCTGGTGTAGATTTACGCAGATCATTCCAAGCTTCTAAGCCAACATAATTCTTAAAACCTAAACCTATCCCAGAGTTTACAGATTGACTACCATAGAGTAAGCTAGCTAAATTGTCACCTGACATTAACCATTCTTTATGTCTAGCTACTTCCTCATCTAGTTTCTTTTCAGCACTTGGTTTTCTGAAACTACATCAGCTTTTTCTTTCTCAGTACGATTTAAATCAATTCTAGTATATTCCAAATCACTTTCTAACACCCTTATCTTTTCATCATAAGCAAGTTGATTCTTTTGAAACCTCAACTTCAACATAACATTCATTATATTTAGGTTTCAATTCATCATAAGCTTCCTTAAGTTCATTATATCTTTCACTACAACCAAAAACACAATTATGTACCTGAGAGATGCCCATTAAGGCAACTTGATCATGCTGATCCTCTGTAGTACAGCTTTCCAGTAATCCACTCTGCTTAGGACCAGAAGCTTCATCATTTTCAGGCTCATGCACCTTCCAGTTGACATGGTCATCCAAAGTGACCAAAGCTTTGGAGGATCCAGCTTTGGTAGTTCCAGCTTCTATTTGATTCTGCTGATACGTAGAATACCTAACCTCATCACCAGCCTTCCTATCCTTGCATTCTCTTGAGAAGTGACCCATCTGACCAAAAGTATAGCACTTGACTTTTCTTATATCAAATCTTGCTGGATCTCTTCCCTGGAAACCAAACTTTCTCCTAGCCTTACTCTCAAACTTCTTGATGTTCATTAAGAGCATGGCCAGCTGCCACTTCAAGTTCATCTCTTCCACATCAAGTGGATCCACCTGTTCAAAATCCTCAAAAGCTAGTTGCTGCTAATTATCATAATCAACAACAAAAGAGTGAAGTACATCTTCCAATACACCACTGGTTTTAGGTTGAGAATTTGATGTAGTGGTGATGTAGGATGATGATGCTGAGGAAATTGGGCTTTGAGCATAAGTCATCTTATTTGAGGAGGTGCTAACAAAAGCCAAGTGAGTAGGAGTGGATGCACGAAAAGGACTTCTGACATCAGGCTCAAGAGTTTTAAGTCTATTGTAGAGATCATCAAAAGTGACCATATCTAGCCAACCTTTTGCTTTGAGTGCAACGCTTACTTGCAACCAAGATAGAGGTAAAGATCTTAAGAACTTTGAATTGCAATCCTCATTCTCTGGTATGGCCTTCATCTGATTCAATTGACTCAAAATCCTATGGAACCTGTCATATCCCTTGTGGATACCTTCTTCCTCAGAGATTTGGAATTCTTGAAACTGTTGTTTTAGCATTGATTTCCTCATCCTCTTTGACTCATCGTTCCCACCAAACCTAGCCTTGATTTCCATCCAGATGTCCTTAGCATCCTCCATGTAGTGAAAGTCACCCATGTGATCATCTGGTATAGCCTGAAGGAGAATAGTTCTAACTTTATTCTCTCTCTGAACAGCTAGAATCTCTTCAGTAGTTTTGGGACCAACGATGGTAATAACACCATCAGCATCTTTGACGCACTTCTTCAAACTGTTACCCTTATGAACAACTTCCCAAAGATTCCAATCAATATTGGAGATCCAATTCTGCATCTTCATAGCCCACAATTCATACTCCTCTTTCTTGAGGTATGGGAACTTTGCATTGTTGTTTGTGAGATTGAGTTGTTGCAAAGATGTGGTGTTTTGATTGTGAGTAACTTCTGTTCCATCGTCTAACCCATGCATTGTTATGGTTGTTTTTGTTGTGAGGGTGTAAAGAAAAGGATATTCTTAGTATCACAGAGACTCTCTCGAGGCTCTGATACCACTTGATGAACCTTAGACCTTGATAGATCTTTGAGCGTTCGTGGATCGTTAGTAATGTTTATGTAATCACAAACACACTGATAGAAAGTCTCTATTACTTGTATTCTAAAGCGAAAATCAAACACAAGTAAGAACACAGATTACTAAGAATACTTTGATCCTCTATGGATCTTTTAATAAAACTAAAACTTGTTTTTCAAACTCGTACATCATACATACTAATGTATTCCTTTTATAGACAAGGAACCCTAAACCGTTTCACAAGAAACGTATATTCATAAAACTAAAAGAGATATGCATTATCACTTCCTAATAAAACTCATGCATATCCTAACTAACTATAAAATAAGCGGAATATCTATATCTGCAGAAACAAGCTACACTGTTTTACTACTTCCGCAGAATCACTTCTTCAGCAGAATCCAGCACTTCAGTAGAATCCGTCAGCAGTATTATTCAGCAGAATTCTTATTCAGTATAATTCCCAACAATTTTGACATGGGGTTTTTAATTAACATTGATAATGCCTTATGAGATGCAATTCCTAACTAAGGGAAACATGATTAGTTATGTAATTTAACAAATGTAATTCATGATTTGTTCAAACGGATGCATAATCCCCATGTTTTGGTTATGTGCATAAATTAGAACCCTAGACTCAGAATTAAGAGAAGTAATGTAGTTAAGAGACTTACAATGTTGATTTTGGCTGAGATTAGTTGAAGAAGATACCTAAATAATGAGTTATGTGTGTTTATAGGTCGTTTGGTTATGTGGGTTGTGAAGGAAGAAGTGTTCTGTAGTTTAAATTTTTGTTCTCAGTGAACCACGGACTAGACGGACCCAAATTTTTGGTTCCGTCTTTGTTATCGATTGGTGCCATGGGTACAGTAGCATATTTGGCTAATTTGTTGTTTTTGGTCATTCTAAGTTTTAAGCTATGTTTTTGATTATGTGTTTGGTTCCATTAATCCTAAACCAAGTCTAAAAAGATTAAATGGTTCTCGTTTAAGAGGTTTAGTTAGGATGTCAGCAATGTTATATTCGAAGGAGACTTTCTCGATTGAGATGTTTCCTTTATGAACATTGTCACAAAGGAAGTGATGGCGAATTTCAATATGCTTTGTTCTTGCATGTTGGACACGATTTTTGCTGAGATCAATGGCTCCTTTGTAATCTCAAAGTATAAAGATGTCGTTTAGTTGAATTCCGTAGTCTACGAGAGCTTGCTTCATCCAAAGAGCTTGTTGACATGCCTTTTCGGCTGAGATGTATTCGGCTTTGGTAGTTGAAATAGCGAGGGCTGTAAGTTTCTTTGAGAACCATGAGGTGAGACATTGTCCAAAAAAAGTACAAACACCACTTTTACTCTTTTTATCGACATAGTCTCCAGCATGATCCGAGTCGGCATACACTATGGTTTCTACACCCGTTCCTGTAGGATACCATAATCCTAAACATGTAGTGCCTTTAATGTATCTAAGTATTCATTTTATGGCTTCTAGGTATGGTGTTTTAGAATCTTCTTGAAAGCAAGCACATAGACAAATACTAAACATAATGTCGGGTCTACTAGCCATGAGATAAAGTAGGCTACCAATCATTCCTCAATATTTAGTGTTGTCTACGTATTCACCTTTCTTATCCTTGGTGAGTTTAGTTTCCGAGGACATAGATGTTTTAATGGGTTTTGAGTCTTCAAGACCAAACTTCCTGAGCATTTCCTTTATGTATTTAGATTGGTTAAAGAATATACCATTTTCTAGTTTTTTTAATTTGAAGTCCTAAAAAGAAGTTTAATTCGCCCATCATACTCATCTCAAACTCGTCGTGCATGATTTTAGAGAAATCATCAAATATCTCTTGACAAGTTGATCCGAATATGATGTCATCTACGTATATTTGAACTATGATAATATGTGAGTCCTTTTTCTTGGTAAAGATGGTATTATCTACTAATCTCATGGTGTATTTATGTTCAACTAAAAAGGTCTTAAGTCGATCATACCAAGCTTTTGGTGCTTGCTTAAGTCCGTATAATGCCTTTTTAAGTTTGAAAACATGATTTGGTTTTTCAAAGGCGGTGAATCCGGGAGGTTGTGCAACATATTTCATTAATGAAACCGTTTAAAAATGCACTTTTAACATCCATTTGAAAAAGTTTGAAATCGTGAGCACATGCCTATGCAAGTAATGTCCATACATCATTTCTAATAAATTGGTTTAGCTCCTCTTGCGTAGCAATTATCCAAGATTCATCTTTTATTGCTTTGTTTACGTTTTTCGGTTCAATGGATGACACAAAACAAAAGTAGTTACTTTGATTTTGAGCTTGTGATCTTAATGTTCTTTGATTTAATTTTCCTATGACTTTTTCTAAAAGATGGCTTTTGGATTCTTTGATATTTAAAATATCTTTATTTAATGGTTCATCTTCCTTGTTATTATCATTGTTTTCTTAATTTTCAATAAGTTGACTTTCAACTAAGTCATCATCTACCAAATGTGATGTCTTAGAGGGAGGTGGACTTTTGTCAAATGTTATGTTTAACGATTCCTCGACACTTATTGTTTCCTTGTTAAAAACGATTTATGCTTTGCTAGTTTGTGAGTAACCCCGAAATACACCTTCATAAGACTTTGGGTCAAATTTGGTGAGATAATCTTTTGTATTTAAAATGAAACATTTACACCCAAATACTCTAAAGTATCCTAAAGTAGGCTTTTTCCTTTATAAAGCTCATAAGGTGTTTTGTTCAAAAATGGACGTATTAAGACTCTATTTAAAATTTAAGGAGATGTGTCAACGGCGTTACTCCAAAACCTTTGGGGTATGTTTTGTTCATTAAGCATTGTTCTACTCATTTCTTGAAGAGTCCTATTCTTACGTTCTACTACACCATTAGATTGGGGTGTTCGAGGAGCCGAAAAGTTATGTGTTATACCGTTAGTATCACAAAGGTTTCCAAATTGTGTTTCATTATTGAATTCGCGACCATGATCCGTTCGTATTGACACAATGTTAACACCTAGCTAATTTTGAATTTTCTTACTAAGTATTTCAAATTGATCAAAAGCTTCATTTTTGGTTTTCAAAAACTTTGTCCAAGTGTATCTTGAGTAATCATCAACTATGACCAAAATATAGAAGTTGCCTCCATAACTTTGTGTAGCGTATGGACCGAACAAATCCATATGCAAAAGCTCTAGACACCTAGATGTGGAAACCATGTTTTTATCCTTATGGCTATTATGAACTTGTTTCCCAATTTTGCAAGCATCACAAAAGTTGGTCATATTTCAACTTGGGTAAGTTTCTAACTAGCTCTTTTGAGGATAAGGTTTGAATGAGTCTCATAGTAGCGTGACCTAGACGTCTATGCCAAAGAGTAGAGCTATCATCTAAGGATGTTACGCAAAGATTATCTCTAGATGTTCTATCTATTTTCATGACGAATATGTTGTTTTTCCTAACTTCTTTTGCTATGGTGCCGTCTTTTAGTATTTTGCTACCATTTTCTTCAAGTAGTACTTTATATTTTTTATCACATAGTTGACTAATACTAAGCAAGTTAAATCCTAGTCTATCAACATGAGCAACGTTTTCAATAGTTAGAGAGTCATGAGAAATCATACCTTTGCCAATGATTTTGCTTTTGAGATTGCTAACAGAAGTAACATTACCTCCGTCGTACTCTTTGTATGTTGAGAAGAGGCTTTTGCTTCCCGCATATGTCTTGAGCATCCGCTATATTTTATCCATTCATCAGGCTCCAAGCCGACTTTCAAGCATACCTACGAAACATATAACTCAAGCGTTTGGTCCCCAATATCTCATGGGTCCGTTTGGGTTAAACATACCGTTTACTTGGTTCATGTATGCAAATGATGGATATGGATTCCATGGCATGTAATTAGGTGTTTGATATGGTCTAGGATAGTTTTGATTCCAACTGATATGTTGATAGTTGGGTTGTGTGTTGTAGTTGCTTTTGGGAAATGGGTGTTTGGTAATAGGTGTTTTAGGCCTTTGTTGAGTGGTTTTTGTTTAAAAACATCTTTAGATTTCTTAGTAACTTTGACAAATTCACTACCGTCCGTTTTGCAAACTTGCTATCCTACTGCAGTAACCACAGAACCAACTGGTTCAACGGACGAAACCAAAATTTTGGTTTCGTCTGGTCTGTGGTATATTGTTTCAGTTGGGACAGTTTGTTTGTCTTTCCCGGCAGTTTTGGTTTGACTACTTGGAATCATTACTTCATTAAAACCTAATCCACTTGTATTTCCTGGTGCTTTTTGAATTCTTACTATTTTATCAGCACAAGAATGTTTTTGTTAAATCTCTTAAATTTAGAGTTATGTTCGCTGAGAACTTCCTGTGTGAGTTTTAGCTTTTCTATTTCGAGACCAAGCTCTTGACATGATTTACAACCATCATCATTAGCCTTGCTGTTTTCTAATCGTTTTGCCATCAATTTCACTATGATGTCATTGGTAAAAGTCAGATTCTATTTAAGATCCCAGATGAACAATACCCTGATCATATCAAAAACCCAGGAAAACATAAAACTGGTAATATCTAGGCTTACTTAAACAAAGTACCCATGATAGACACATAACAATTATCAAATAAAAAGGCCAAACATATGGCCAAAACATCTCCACCTTCACAAAAGCACTTAAACATGAGAAGAAGAAGGCACATCAGCAGAAATTGCCATGTGGTCAGCAACACTCAGTTCTTGATAGGCTACGAGCCTCAACAAATAAGGCCACGACCTGGTACTCAGCTCAGCAACTTCACCCATCAGCCTATCACATACGTCCTCATCCAAATCAAAGTTGGCATCAGGCAACTCAGGGTGTTGCGCATGCACCTTCTTCGAAGTCTTGTAAGAACCCAGACACATGGCCTTTTCCTGAACATGAAGAAAGGCTTTATCCCACTCAACAGAACAAAGTAGATTAATGACAAGCATATGAAACTGTTCTATCAATTTTTTCTTCTCATCCTCGAAGTAGGCAGTACGCTCACTGCTATCACTGTTAGATTGAGCAGTTGTAGCCAAAGAATCAGTCAGATCCTTGACCTGAGTCTCCAAACCAGTAACCTGGCCCTTCAAGACAACCAGTTCCTCCTCATAACACTTCGCAGCTTCCTCATAACGCTTCGCAGCCTCTGCCTCATTTTCCTTCAGGGTCTGAAAGGACTCTCATTCTCTAATGTAACCCTAAGGACGGTTTCTTGCAAGCTCTTAACTTGGGCCACAAGATCAGCTTTGTCGAGTGTGCCAACCCGCGCAAGCTCTTCTTCAAGACTCTTCATCCGAGCCTCGGCAACCTCCACAAGTTTCTTATACCTGAGGGCCTCAGCTCATTTAAGGAATGCATACTCATTTCCAATATCACTCAGGCCACTATCAAAGATATCAAGGCTTTCAGACAAAGGCCTGCGAGAGAACCTAGCATGGCGAGCAAGAAGAACAATCGACTCAACGTAAGCCTTTGCAGACTTTGATAAAGTACAAGAAACACTATTATCTAGGAAAGTCTGAAAGACAAGCGACCCATCCAAATAAACTATAGGCGACCTACCCTGGGAGGCGGCTCCAGCCTCGTCACTCCTACCATCCTAAGAACTAGATCCACCAGCATCATATAACTTACTCGCTTCACCTTAACTACCTATCAAAGTCATTAACTAAAGACTTATCCACATGAAAAATATGCAAAGGAGACAAAGGATAGAAAAAGAAATAAGTAATACACTCTTCAGCCTGAAATGAGACATTGTCGTTGGTCCTCTTTGACTTAGACTTCCTTTGAGAGGAAGTCTTCGGCTCAGGTACGCCAACCTTACCAACCTCTAAACTATCATTATCTGAAATAGGGTACACGTTCATCAAAGGAATTACATTCAAAGGCTTAGGATACGAGGGGTTAGTTTTCTCACTAGCATTAGCAACCCCACTCCCACCAGCCTCAGCATCAGCACGATCCCTTTTCCTGTAAATCAAAAGATCCGCCAAGGGCTCATTATCCTCCGCGTCCTCCATCGCATGGTCAATCATAGGTTCTAAAATTGATGGAACACGTGGAGGATGAGGAACATCAACATCGACATCTACCTGGATGACATGCTCAGAGGTCACAATCACACCAGCATCATTTGCCTTTTCAAAAGTGACGAAACATCAATCGCTGCAAAACAAATATCGGCTCATGATCATAAATAAACCAAAATAAATCAAATATATAAACAAACAGGTGAATGCAACAACTCATCCTCACCATCCCTATACAACATAGGGACTCTCCCAACCTACAAATTATTACTTAAACCAGCCAAAAACAAGGCACCCTCCAACATTGGCCTTGAGTAAACACGCAACACACTCAAACGATCAAACATAACCCTATCCTCTGAGGAGATACCAGTTATACTATCCTGGTCTGGGTTTACACTGTTGATCCACCTGAGATGACGAAGAGGTAGAACATGCGCATCGATGGTGACCCATACCTAATTCTGATGCCAACGAGATAACCCCTAGTTATATTCACAACGGTTAGGCATCTCTCCTTGGTCACTCTCCTCTCAAAAGTAAACCAAGATCCATACCTTTTTATTCGAAATATATGGCGAAAAATGTTTAAACGAGGAAGCAAGTTCAACCTAAAACAAGACATAATAAAGGCTAGAATCCTTTGATATCCAAGAGGATGAATCTGAGCGAAGGCACTATTGAAATGGAGATATACTTCAAGAAGAAAAGGGTGCAAAGGGAACCTAACATTGGCATCCCTAGCATACTCTAGATAAAAGGCAGTGACATTACGAGGGTTAGCCCTATCGTCCATCGCGGGAAAACGGGGCAAATAGGCTTGAATCCACTCATAATCATTCAAGAAATTGTTAAATCTAGGGGCTTTATCCCATAAGGATGATCGGTGACATCACTTTCATTTTGTTCTGATGACATTACAATAGAAAGAAGGATGATACAACAAATGGTTCTTTTTCAAAGAAGAAGGCAGGAACAAGAAAGAAAACTAACCTCACTTCGCCATTTTCTTTTGGAAAGAACTTGGAGAAAGAACACAACCTCAAAAGAATGAAGATCTCCGGCAGTTTCAAAGAACTTGAGCGGTTTTTTGAAAATGGGAAGTTTGAAAAAGTGTAACTCCCTATCCCTCACGCCCTATTTATAGAAGGGGAAAGATAAAAGCGAGCGGGAAATAAGTGGAAACAACCCATTGGGCCAGCAAGCCCAGTCCAGGCACGTACCACTCACGACCTAACAAGGCACGCGTGCACCCAGTCTCAGGATGACGTCAAGCATAGTCGAATTGACAGGTCTGACCCGCTGAAGTATCGAAGAAAGAGATTTAAAATTATTTCAAAAGGGGATCCTTTTCGCATTCCCCACGCAAGAACTTAATGCAAACCTTACCCTGAACAACCCACACGTCACTTGGGGAACACAACCTGAAGTCTAGGTCATCATCACAACGTAACCTATGAGTCAGCCTGGGAACTGAACCTGGCGCACGGACCCTAGTTGCCTGGCACAGGACTGGGGGAACTCAGTCCCTTCAAAGTCCAACATCATTTCACTTGTACGTGACATAATACTTGATAGCGTATCATTATTAGTGTCCCAAGCCCACTAATCACACGCTTGGATCAAGCCCAAACACCATATAGTTCGCAAAGTCAACATTGACTAGAACAACATAAACCTAGGCCGAGCTTGGCCTAGTAACAATTCTCAGGCTGCATAGTACATGCACAACGAGACAACTATTTCAACTGTCGCTAACAGTTAAGACGTACAAGTCTGACTTAGCATAGTGGGGAACACGCGAGCAACAAAATAGGAGAACAACTTCAAGATGTTTTAAAAGCTTCATAAATTGACTTTTCATTTATGAGTTACTTGTTTAAAATAAAAGTTTAACGTTAATGTATCTAAACAAGATACTTATTTAAGAAAAGATTATTTTTGTAACAAAAAGCTAACAACTCTAAAACCCCCTACCAAACAGGCCCCGTACTTTGTAATTTAAAAATAAGTCAATTATCGTTTGCAATGCACTCGATATAACACAGGAACCGGCCACATGTCCAACCGCTTGTGGATTTGTTTGTGTCCGCATCCTTCTTCAGCAATGATCTGAGCAACTTTATTTTTTATTTTTTTTGAACTTAAACATTCATTAAAAAAACTAACATCCATACATATCACTCCTCGAAAGTGAGAAAAGTTCATCAGGAAAAGAGACATTCCAACTAAACTCTAAAGTGTTTGAAAACGCATAACGGGCAACCCAAGATCACTCAACTTTTTGGACTTTTGAAGACATTCTTTTTTAAAATATCACTAATATTTAAGGGAAATGATTTGTACACTTCAAAAATTGATTGGGACACTCAAAACTGTGCATTAAACAGTTGTACTGTATATATATTGTGCTTTAACAGGTTGCACATTAGAGTGTGCAAATCAAAACACAATGTCTACAAATCATCTCCCAATATTTAAAGGTTATTGACAATATAAAAAAAAGAGCTTCGTAGCAATACGTGAGCAATTTCACTCGTTTGATGCCGAGACGCGTTAATTACTTCAATGGACCAACTAATTGGGCTCATTCCACTATCATAAAACCATGAACCATGTTGCTTATTTATTTATTTATTTATTTATTTTCCTTTTTCAAGTATTTGTTTATTTTGGAATAAAAAATACGTGTGACTTGAAAATCGTAAACATATTGCAATTTGTAATCCGCTATTACCAAAATGAACACTCGTTACTGGTTATAAATTTGAAAAGAATATTAAGAAAGTTGATAACATTGTCGAAAATCGAAATTTCTATTACTTGTAACATTTCATATTTTATACTCAAACAAAGCAAATAATATCATTAACTTAATACTCAAATATTAATAATGGTGTTACTAAATATGACAGATTTAATAAATATCCTTATTGTTAGTCATCTTCTAAAAAATATGTACTATTAACTACATCATAGAAATTTAGGGTGGGTTTAAATTAGTAAAAAATAGTTCATTTTTTCAAAATATTTTTCATAGAAAATTTAAAAATATACAAAACCCGTTTAGTTACAAATTTTAGAGAAATTTTTCTAAAGTAATGAAAATCTCATTTCCCAAATTTTAACTAAAAATCCGAAAAGTCCAATTTACCCTTCTCTACTCTTCTCTTCACTAGTAACTATAAAATGTAACACCATTTAAACGAGTTTTTCAAGTTCTCAAGAAAATCTAAAAGTGAAAAAGTGAGAATATTTCTTTGCAATTAAATGCAACTTTAAAGGTGCGTTTAGTTTTAGAAAAATTTATTTACTTCTCTCTTTCAATTTCTTTAGAAAAAAGGAAAGGGTTTTTATCCGCTATAAATTTAGAGAACGGTTTAGAAGACATTTTTTTTTAGAAAATTGAAAAGTGCAAGGTGTTGGAAAAAGAATAGAATGAAAAATATTGGAAAGAGTAAAGAGCTCTTTCCTAAATTGTAGTTAAATTTTGAAAAATGAGATTTTCATTCTTTGAAAAAATTTCTTTAAAAATGTGTGACTAAACGACGTTTCAGTCTTTTTTTAGTTCCAATGATTTTTTTTTATAGAAAAATTGAGTATTTTTCAGCAACTAAACACATCCTAAATTTCTAAGTAATTGTTTCCTTTTGAGAATAGAATAATCAACAGTGCGCACTGCAACTGAAGATAAACTAATTAGTATATGATAAATGAAAAAATATTAGTATGTCTAGTTAAGTTGTTGGTAGATTCTGATTTCACATGTTGTATTCTTGTATAATCGGTATATATGAAAAAGGTTTGGGACAAAAAGACTTGTAACAGAATAACAGAAACTTTTATTGATCGATTGAATGATATATAACTTACAACTGATGATTTGATTACAGATTTCTGGACCTATTTATACACATTGAATCGGTACCTTTGACAAGGAGAATACCAATTCACAAAAAGTAATCGACACATACAATCCTAAACGTTATAACCATATAACAGAAACGGTTATTTGTTTTGTTTCTGACCCAGCCCATACATATTAACACTAAAGTACCCTTAACTTTGATTTCTATAACATTAAGGGTCCAACAGTATCAAGGTCTCTTCTTTTGCTCTTTTGTCATGTAATTCGGCATTGTTTGGTGTGGCCTTCGCTACACTTTCTCCATTTCTCCTTGTTAACTTGTACTTTGATTTACACAATACATGTCACATGAATGGTGTCCAATAAATGTTTGCTTAAAATTAGTTAAAATATAACAGGAAGATGAAAATGAAATCACGATAAGATATTGTTATCTCTATAAAGGAGCTAAAAACATATATATTTCATCCTAAATATCTTGAAATCACGATGAAGTGCATTGTGCGAAGTCATATTATCAAGTGCATTACGAAGCAAAACCAACTTACAACTTCTATTTACACCGAAGGTGAAGTCACGTTCACTAAGGCCATATAAGTCGTACCAAAAGTATGGAAACAACTCACACTCGATCACTTTCTGTTTCATGTTCATGAACTTGTTAATCTACATCATAACAATTATCTTTTGAAATCCAAATTTAATGAGACGTTCTTTTTCCAATCAGTCATATAGGTCATTTATATCTTCAGACTAGCATAATTTCAGTTCTAGAAGTTTCTTATGGCCCGTGATCAGTCATTAAACCGATGGATCTCATGAAGGGGAATGTGATATAATTGTATTCGTGATTTCGTTTACCTTATATGTGTTTTTTGAAGGTGTAGTGTTTGTGTACTTGGCATTGGTCACGTGCAATGGTGTTGAGATGGAGCCCATTTGGCGGGCGATTATAGAACTTCAGAAGCATATTTGGATTCTTGCCGATGATCACATTTCTATTTAATATGGTGATCCACACCACACTTTAGCTTGTTTGAAAGTCGGATTACGGAGAAGCCATTGACATGATTAATGACATTGACGCCCTAAACCCTTTGAACAAGAAGAAAATTTGACCGGCGAGGTTCATTTGAGAAAAACTTTACCAAACCACAAACGCAATTTCTTTAGGTGCATTAAGGAAAAATCGATGTTTCTTTTTTTACAAAAAGTAACACTACACCACAAAATCCATGGGTGTCATGTGACCCCCCGAGAGCCACCCTGGTTTCATCCATACTTAACGATCTTTTTGCATTCGCAACCCGTTGGGGGACCTCACAATCAGTTTGTCTCTAAACTTTGTTGTAACTTTCACCTGATATTATGACTCAAATTTGTCATATCACATATCACAGATTTTAAAGATCATATTTAGTTGTTAAGCAGATTCTAATAAGTACAGATCTTTGCATTTCATACATCACTGCACAACATATTGTAAAATTCATGACTGTTTATGTTGGACAACTACATACAATAATGTGTTCTTAGACACACATGGTATTACAATATAATGTCACAAAGATGTATTCATAACTATTAAATGGACTGATACGTTATTAATAGTCCATACTCGTTTACATTTGTTAGAAGGGCATTATTACCTTTAAGTTGTTAAGTTTATGATATATAAAATAAAATAAAACATAAAGACATCAAGAGTACACAGCGGAAGACTTAAGATCATAACAAATAAATTAATTAACTGAAAGTATGCGTAACGTACCTCTTGCGAATATCAAATCTCTTGAGCAAAGCAAAACCACCCTCGAGCAAAGCAAACCAAAGAAGTACTTAATGGTGTAAGAATAATGTCTTACAACCACGTTCTTGTACACACGAATTAACCAACGAATCAAGCGATTGCTAGATCTAACACAAGCCCTCGTATATGCAAAAACAAAACCAAACTCCCTTACTTAGGGGTGTTCGGCCGAGCTATGCAAAAGAAAGAGAAGAGAGGAGATCTAGGGTTAATGCAATGCACAAGTGTGTGAAACCCTAGAACCTACCCCTCTATATATACTAGTAGGTAAACTTAGGGAACAAGTTAGAGGATTAGGCCTTGGATTGCCCCTATGGCCGGCCATGAAGGAAAGCCCAAAGCCCATCCATAACTTTTCCAAGTTTTCCATTTCTAGTCCTTCTCTTTTCCATTTAACGGTCGTTAGTCATTTTTCCGTTAAATACTTAACGATCGTTAACCGGACTTAATGTGTAATAATTAATCGTAAACATAAACATTAATTATTAACTTTAATTCTCATTCGCTAATGTGTGCAATCCCATGGTCACGAGTTCGAATCCGGACATTCACATGTTTGTAAATATATACATTTCCAACAGCTCCCACTTGGATGTGTTTACAAAACGTGAAATGACATTGGTTAGCGTCTAGCAACACGCCAATGCCCCCAGTACAACTCGTGTATGGTTTTCTGGAGAAAAACCAAGTTTGATGATTCATCATCATATTCATCCTTTTGTTTCTAATACCATGTTAATAAGAATATGGATCTTACTCATTTCTTAATTAACTATTATGTTTCTCGTTTTATGATTTATTAAGATTACCAATTCTTCTAAACAGAAGACCTTGGGTATGGCCATACAAACATCTTAACAATCCTACGAGGGGCCCAGTAGTATTATACTTCAAAATGAATTTGAAGGAAACAAATCCCATTTTGACTACAAGCAGGATTCATAAATTTCGCAACACTTCCGAAAACAACCCTTATAACTACCAGTAACGTGTAGCGTTAGATTGCTTCACAAAAATGCACTACATCCATGACATATCTCTTGTATCTCAAGTCAGAGGATAAATATCCATGATATACTTAATGACAAAGATCCATAAAGTATCATCATGTGGGTGGGATAAGTTCTATATTCAATTCATTGAATATCATCTGAAATTAGTCATGCTACGCATCAATATACTTTCAAGTATATTCTAACTAATACTCAGATTTGTCTTAATTCAATATCATTCCCATGTTATTGATTGACAACGGACTATTTAGAATAACTTAAGTTATTCATGGATTTAAACACGCAAATATAGGACAACATCATAATAAATGAATAATAAACATAACAAAAATACTTTATTTCATTTCAATAATAATGTTTACAATATCCTTTTATCTAAAATACTTAGTCACAGATGGGCATGAAACTACTAGCTAAACGAAGTCCAAACTTATCAGACAAATGATTAAGTTTTTCACCAGGCAAGGCCTTCGTTAACGGATCTGCTAGGTTATCATCTGTGTGAACTTTGAGCAACTCAATTTCACCTATCTCGACTTGCTCTCGAACATAGTGATATTGTCTAGGATAGTGTCTGGTGCCCTTCATGACTCCAGGTTCATGGGCAAAAGTAATTGCAGCTGAATTGTCACAATATACTTTAATAGGATGTTCAATCGACGGCATAACACCAAGCCCCGAAACAAACTTCCTTATCCAAACAGCTTCCATGGCAGCCTCAGACGCCGCTATGTACTCACTTTCTGTAGCAGACATCGCAAGTGTTGTCTGTTTCTTACTCTTCCAATCCACAGCACCTCCATTAATGACAAAAATGTAACCCGTTTGAGACTTCGTATCATCTTTGTCACACTTCCAGGATGCATCGCAGTAACCTGTAACAGACAGTTCTGCTTCTGGATTTCCTCCATACACTATGAACATATCTCTTGTAGCCCTAAGGTACTTGAGAATATGCTTAACAGCAGTCCAGTGAATTTCACCCGGATTCTGTTGATACCGACTGGTCAAGTTTTGAGCAAACGCCACATCAGGCCTTGTGCATCGTACCGCGTACATGATAGATCCTACAGCCGAGGCATAAGGAACTTTCTTCATACGCGCCACCTCTGCAGGTGTTGAAGCACAGCCTTGGCTGCTCAAACCATGATTTACTTGCATTGGCAAAAATCCCTTCTTGGAATTTTGCATATTGAATCTCTTCAATATTTTGTCAATGTAAGCACTTTGGCTTAAACCAATTAGCCGCCTTGATCTATCCCGGTAGATCTTGATTCCGAGTATATATGCTGCTTCCCCTAAGTCTTTCATCGAAAAACATTTACCAAGATAGACTTTCACCTCATTTAGACTTGGTATATGATTTCCCATGATTAATATGTCATCGACATACAGAATAAGGAAAGTAACACGACTCCCACTAGCTTTGTGATATACACATGGCTCATCAAGATTCTGAGTAAATCCAAAACTTTTGATTTCTCCATCGAATCTTTTATTCCATTGCCTTGATGCTTGCTTTAGTCCATAAATGGACCTCTTAAGCTTGCATACACGGTTAGGAAATAATGGATTCACAAACCCTTCCGGCTGCGCCATATAGATGTCTTCATCTAGACGGCCATTCAGAAAAGCAGTTTTGACATCCATTTGCCAAATCTCATAGTCATAGTGTGCAGCTATAGCTATGAGAATCCTAATAGCTCTTATGTCTGCTACAGGAGAGAATGTCTCCTCGTAGTCAACGCCATAGGTTTGAGTAAAACCTTTAGCCACCAGACGAGCCTTGTAGGTGTGTACATTGCCATCCATGTCAGTTTTCTTTTTGAAGATCCACTTACTCCCAACGACCTTAGCCTTGGGAGGAAGGTCAACTTCAATCCAGACATCATTATCTTTCATGGATTGCATTTCCCCATTCATAGCAATCTGCCATTTATCCTTCTCAGGATCAGCCATGGCAGCCTTATAGTTGGCAGGTTCATTAAGATCCCCAACCATATTTTCCTCCACCTCTACGTTAAGACATAGACGGTCAGGTGCACGTATAGTCCTTTCAGACCTACGAATGGGAACAACTTCAGGAGGAGCACCTAAGCTTTCAGGTTCTTCTTGAAGTTGGCTAGTGGTTTCAGAAGGTGTTGTATCTTCTTGATCATATTCCAGATCATATACTCTCCCACTGAGTTCTTGAGATATGAGATTCCTTTCAAGGAAATCTCCATACCTAGCCACGATGACTTTGTTCTCAGCTGGGTAGTAAAAGTAGTAACCCATAGTTTCCTTAGGGTATCCTACAAAGATACACTTAACAGATCTGGCTTGGAGCTTATCAGGTGTGTCACGTTTAACAAACGCTTCACATCCCCAGACCTTTAAGTAAGAAAAGTTGGGAGCTTTTCCAGTCCATATTTCATATGGAGTTTTAACAACCTTCTTAGTTGGAACCATATTCAAAATGCGAATAGCAGTTTCAAGGGCATAATCCCAGAAAGTAAAAGGTAGAGTCGTAAGTTCAAACATTGATCGTACCATGTCAAGTAAGGTACGATTTCTCCTTTCAGATACACCATTTTGCTGTGGAGTATAAGGAGATGTGAGCTGCTGGATAATTCCACACTCAGCTAAGTAATCTTTGAACTCTTGACTTATATACTCACCACCTCTATCGGATCGAAGAGCTTTAATCTTCTTTCCAAGTTGTAATTCTACTTCACTTTTGAAAACCTTAAATGTTTCAAAGACTTCATGTTTATGTTTAAGTAAATAAACATAACCATAACGACTGAAATCATCCGTAAAGGTTAAGAAGTAGACAGCACCACGTTTTGACACATGTCTAAGTGGACCACACACATCAGTGTGTATCAATCCAAGTAGATCAGAAGCCCTTTCCACTTGTGGTGAAAAAGGTTTCCTTGTCATCTTCCCAGCAATGCAAGACTCGCATTTGTCAAATGATTCATCATTGACCGTTTGTAAAAGCCCATCGTGTTGCAGCTTTTCCATGCGTTTCTTGCCAATATGGGCAAAGCGACAATGCCAAAGATAAGAAGAGTCACAGTTCGACTTGCTCTTCTTATTGCTAATGCTATACAACGAATTATTTTCATTGGATACACAACCATCCATATCAATTTCAAACACACCAAGCATAGGAATTGCATTAAAGTAAAAAACATTATTTAAAGAAACTGAAATTCCATAACTGGTAAAAGTGTGCACAAAACCAATATCTTTTAACAAAGAAACTGAAATGACACCCCTAACAATGGAGGGTGCATAATGACAATTATTTAGTTCTAAAATTAAGCCCGAAGGCAACACTAAATCAAAAGTCCCTATGGCTTCGACAGCTGCACGCTTTCCATTTCCAACGTACAAGTATCTCTCTCCACAGGTCAGCTTCTTCGCCCCTCTAAGTCCCTGCGATGTATTACAGATGTGAGTACCACATCCTGTATCATATATCCAGGAATTTAACTTATGAGGAAAAGAAAATAATTCAAACATAAAAATACCTGATGAGCTAGGCACCATCTTATTTTTATTCTGAAGGCACTCATTCAGATAAACTGGACAGTTCCGCTTCCAGTGACCTGGTGAGTTGCAGTGGTGGCAAGACAAATCCTTCTTAGGATTCTCCTTTTTCTTTCCAGGGTTCTTCTTAGGAGCTGGTGGGATGACAACTTGTTTCCCCTTTCCTTTTCCTTTCCCTTTCTTATCTGCTTGCGGCTTAGGCTTATTCACCCTACCACCCTGTATAGCGAGCACAGCAGGTGTAGGAGCCTTCTTTGGCAATCTCTTCTCGTAGTCTACAAGCATTGCATGTAACTCATTCACTGTCTTCCCCGTGCAATGCATGTTAAAATTGCGAACAAAATCACCAAATCGTTCCTGATTAAGGGAATGATTGATGAGTCCGACACATACATCGTTCGAGTAACCACAGCCGAGCTTCTCCAATTGGTCCAAGTGATGTTTCATCTCAAGGACGTGGTCGGAGACAGATTTGCCAACCTCCTGCCTGCAGCTGTGAACCTTTTCAATAAGTTCATACAGTTCAGCTGCTGGTGGCTTCTCAAACATACGTTTGAGTTCATCTAGCATGCTCATAGGTGGATAGTGCTCAAATTGTTTTTGCAATTGAGCAGACATCCCCGAAAGCATTAGACACGCCACATCATTATGCTTCTCATATTCAACACGATATGCCTCTAATTCAAGAGCAGTTGCCGTGTTGGGAGGAGCTTCAGGCAGAGGTGTAGTCAAAATTTCAACCCTTTTGGCAACACGAAGGATGATCCTAAGTGAGCGATGCCAATCATTGAAATTAGGGCCAGTCAGCTTGTCCCTTCCAATCATATCTTTGAAAGCGGCACTCAGTAAGCTCATAGTGTTATCAGATTGAGCCATCTACAGAAAAAGTTCAAAAAACCATAATTAGTATTTTGATAATTTTCCTTTTCAATAAACAATTAAATACCCAAGGTTCATATTCATATAACCAATTAATATTTATTGAAAAATAGGATCCAAATTGTCATAATCTCATCACATCAGTTGATCTGTTAGTGATGAACCTTATACAAAATGGTAGAGCATTTGCTCAATTGCCAATTTCAATTGCAATTCCTAGATTTATGGGATTTACATATAGCCAATATCAATTGCCATGTAAACATGTTTTATCCCATCTTATGCCTTGAGTTTTCAGTTTTCACCGCCTAACTCAATTAAGTTGTCCAACTTAAGAAACTGCAAAATCGTCCATGCCCGTTCTCACGACACGTGGACATTTTACCCTTTGATTAAGATCTAAATCACGTTCTCACGCAAATAGAAAGTAATCTTAGGTGTTTCCTTTTCGTTGGATGGCATATAACTTAAATTTAAAGGGTAATAGTTTTGATGTTAAATCAAATATGTACAAAGATGTCATGCATTAATCTTTGTAGCATAGTTTTTATTAAAACATTTATATCTTGTTTTAATGTTTAAGTTTTTCATCATCAAACTTTAATTGAGGTATTGGGTTCACCAATCAAGGAATTAGTGTTAATTATCATCCATTATACCGTACTTTTGCATAAGTGTAAACACTTAGTGTTTCGGATAATTACCACCTAAGTGGCGCATGAAATCAACACGAATTCGCCCTTAAGATGAGCTTGCACATTTAATGACTTACTAAGTAGCTCCACTCGAACTTACAGGGGGCAGAGGACCAGGTACGTGCTAAAGCACAACCTTAGACATCCATTCAGTGTGTCTGTGCGCACTTCTTTAAACCCCTTTTATTAGTTCATTCTCATGGGTGAGCCTTTCAGTCATTTGTACCAAAGTCATCAATCAATTAAACGATTATGATTACTATTCTTAAAAATACATGTTTCACCATTGTTTAGATCAGTTTATTTTTCTTGTAAAAATACCCTTGTTACATAACACAAACAAGCAAGTATTTGAAAAAATAAACAAATAAACAATGAATACATAACAAATAAAAGTCATGCATATCAAATAGCCACATGCAAACGGTTTTGATAAATCTTATTAATAACCAATTTTATATCTGTCAATATGCATATATTTAATTAAGACTTCCACCCGTTTTCATCTATGTACAAGGTGATCCACATGCATCGATTCATCGATTGCGTAAGTCAAAAGTAAATATATACCACATAGCACATAATTGATTAAAATAATAAATATTGAGGTCTTCCCCAATTTAAGATCTATCATTATTTAATGTATATCACTTAAAACATGAAAGACATACAATAAACAGATCCATGATAAAACATGCAGGTAATAATCATGGATATAAATTACACTTAACAATTAATGCAATTAAACAGAGTTACGCATATACACATAAAGTTGCATGCATCTTAGGGTTTCTAATCCAATTAAAACAAAAGTTTACAAAACCCTAATTAGGGCACCAAAAAACGCCCCCCCTCAAAATTAGGGTTTAGGTTTTGCAAACCCTAGATCTAAGCATACAAATAATAACACATTCATGTTTATTTTAATTATGTGTTTCAGTAATTAATTACTTGTTATACAAGGCTCGTGATGCCACTGTTAAGTTTATGATATATAAAATAAAATAAAACATAAAGACATCAAGAGTACACAGCGGAAGACTTAAGATCATAACAAATAAATTAATTAACTGAAAGTATGCGTAACGTACCTCTTGCGAATATCAAATCTCTTGAGCAAAGCAAAACCACCCTCGAGCAAAGCAAACCAAAGAAGTACTTAATGGTGTAAGAATAATGTCTTACAACCACGTTCTTGTACACACGAATTAACCAACGAATCAAGCGATTGCTAGATCTAACACAAGCCCTCGTATATGCAAAAACAAAACCAAACTCCCTTACTTAGGGGTGTTCGGCCGAGCTATGCAAAAGAAAGAGAAGAGAGGAGATATAGGGTTAATGCAATGCACAAGTGTGTGAAACCCTAGAACCTACCCCTCTATATATACTAGTAGGTAAACTTAGGGAACAAGTTAGAGGATTAGGCCTTGGATTGCCCCTATGGCCGGCCATGAAGGAAAGCCCAAAGCCCATCCATAACTTTTCCAAGTTTTCCATTTCTAGTCCTTCTCTTTTCCATTTAACGGTCGTTAGTCATTTTTCCGTTAAATACTTAACGATCGTTAACCGGACTTAATGTGTAATAATTAATCGTAAACATAAACATTAATTATTAACTTTAATTCTCATTCGCTAATGTGTGCAATCCCATGGTCACGAGTTCGAATCCGGACATTCACATGTTTGTAAATATATACATTTCCAACATAAGTTATGTTGAAAACTCGCTAGATACAATACTAAACATTATGAACGGGATCCTACCTTTTTAAATTATATTTTTGATCCCGGAAAATGCCCTCACAGTTCCACTCCACTTTTTTTGCTCAGAATGCATGGTGTTTCGAACATATCTGAGGCACATGTGAATCACGTCATGGAGAAACCTTTCACCTCTGAGATTATTGGATTCAGGTCCTTTTATAACCGATTCACATCGTCTCAAGTTTTTTTTGTCTTTAGATTAAACTATAGCGTGGATAGTGAAGGGTTGTGTGCTCATTTGAAGTACGTACTCCACACTGAAAACAAGTCCTTCAACTCAGTCACGGAACTAATGGAAGTCTCACGGAGTCACAAGACCGAAGACCCCGATGAAATCATGTTTCATAGTGTTAATTTTCGTAAAAAAAACTTTTCCTAGTTGCACCCGGTCCAAAGAAATGTGTCCCCTTGTATTACAGTTGAATTTTTTTGTGCACATGGTCCTGTAAAACGTGATTCCATCACTGCCTCAACCACAGAAGATTAACA
The DNA here is from genome assembly GCA_019973895.1 of Chrysanthemum seticuspe. Lineage (NCBI taxonomy): Eukaryota > Viridiplantae > Streptophyta > Magnoliopsida > Asterales > Asteraceae > Chrysanthemum > Chrysanthemum seticuspe. The sequence goes on along the minus strand of BPTQ01000008.1, from coordinate 338,682,459 downwards.
TTGATTAGTGACAAATTAGCGAAACAACTACTATTTAAGAACAAAGAAAACTGGTAAATTTTCTTATAAAGATCAAACTACAAATTAAACGAAACTTGTTGAGTTGTTTAACCGGTGGTTTAAAAGTCGCTCTAAACATACATATAATGTTTAACAAAAACGTGTCTTGGTGTAATGTCTTTCCTTAATTGAGCAAAGGGTAAAACGCGTTAACAAAATAACCCGTGTATACTTTACTCATCTTTGAAGTAAAGTTTTGTAGTCTCCCAAAATTACCCAAAAGCTTAATAAACCAGTTGATGCTCATATGATAATGTTTGGCTAAAAACAACACATGCATTGGAAATACAGGTATTGGTAAATCCGTAAATATTATTCCTTACGTGGCTTTATTTTTTTATTTTTTTTTTTTTTTTCTAAATTTGTTCATAATAGTGATTTTGAATATTGATCACAAATTTGACGGTTTTGTTTGTCGATAATAGTTTTCTTCATGATGTTTAGTTTGTACTACACTATGATAACTTCTAGTCAAAACATATGTCTGAAGAGATTGAGATTTTGAATTCAGTGCAGACAAAGGAAATTTTTATGAAAAACTATAAATAGAAGAGAAAATTTCATATATATCCCTCATTTGGTTCAAAATTTCATATGTATCCAACCTAACTTGAAAATTTCATATATATCTAATATAAAACTTAAAATTTTCCTATATGTTCAAATCCCCAATTTATATATAATTAAAACCTTAAAGTATCATTTAATGTTAAAATGACCATTATACCATTTTTTTAATTACGTATATATTTCTTATTTCCATATAAACAATCTCTCAAATCACTATATTAGTACACATGGGTTAAGAATATTATTATGATCCGTAATAAACAATTTCAGTACACAAAACCTATGTATACTTCATTACTCCAAATACAATATATATTTTTCCCAAACGTATCGACATATTTTTCCCAATATGTATTTGGAGCAATGAAGTATACATATGTTTTGTGTACTGAAATTGTTTATTACGGATCTTAATAATATTCTTACCCCATGTGTATTAATATAGTGATTTGAAAGATTGTTTATATGGAAATAACAAATATATAAGTGATTAAAAAAAAGAGAGGGTATAATGGTCATTTTAACATTAAATGATAATAAATATGTATTTTAAGGTTTTAATTATATATAAATTGGGTATTTGGACATATATGAAAATTTTAAGTTTTATCTTGGATATATATGAAATTTTCAAGTTAGGTTGGATATATATGAAATTTTGAACCAAATGAGGGATATATATAAAATTCTCCCTAAATAGAAAGCTGTAGGACTATTTGGAACTAACAATACACACTAAAATGTTTATGGAATGGCATAGGTGATAAATTTATAAGATGAATAGGTTGGACCTGTTTGAAACATTTTTTTAACCATGGTTTCCGATTTTTTTGTCGACTGATCCACATAATTTGAACTCACCGTCGTATAGACTCAAACCGGATAAAGGTCTTCTCTTTTGAGGAAGATTGATGTAGCTAATTAAAATTATTTGCGTCTAGCAGAAATTGGATTTGTTTAAAACTGTTTGAAACTGAGCCCTTTTCAGAAAGGTTGGGTAACCTGTTTCAAACTTGAATTATGCATCTGAAGAAATTTATTTGTTTGGAAAAAAAATCTTATTTACAATGACAAAAAGTAAATCGAGTCCACTTCTTTAATAAGTGGTAGTATTAGTTGCATATACATTTACCTAGCTAGAATCAATTCAATTCAAACATGCATATTCTTGCTCATATATACTTAATCACTTAGGGGTTGTTTACTTTTTTCCTTAGCTAAGGGATTAGACCCACACAAAGGATGGAAATTGACATCCTCCCCGATAAGAGGCTTGAAGAGACATGGGACCACATAAATCCTTAGCTAAGAAGAAAAATAAACAACCCTTTAGTGTTACTCTTTACACATCTCAAAATCCCAACAACATATCAAAGACGATGAAGGATTTAATCCAAAAGGTTTTCAAGTTCATACTTGAACTAGCCCGCATTTTGTATAAATCATGCACAACAATCTCCCCGTTTAACAAAAGCAATACTATTGCCATAAGCTCATGACCCGGAAGCCTTAACATAATCGGTATGCCTAAATGCACATGTAATGAATGCCCCACGTAGGTGTCTAGCCAAATACCTAATATGCCCTCAAATGGTATGCGTCTGTTTGACCGGTACCTCCGGTCAAGTAAGCGCTACTTACCCGGATGGGGGATGTCAACCCAATAAATCTACTCACAACATTCGCGCTCACAAGTAACTAACGGTTCATGATATGCGGGGACTTAACAGCTAATGTGGCAACTTATAAAATAAGTAAATGTTTTGTGCACTTGTGTCCCCATGTAAAAGCAAGCAATGTATTTTCACCCCAAGTATTTCAAAATAAGTAAAACGTGTAAAAAGTTGGGCTATGAAACTCACCTCAAGTGAAGTAGTACAATGGGCAAAATTGTCACAAGTATCGAGAGTGCAAAGTCTTTACCGTGACCTAATGGATATATGTATGCTTTAGGTTTTCGAAAATAAATTGTACAACATGCATATCACCTTGATGTGTTTGTGTTTGAGTTTTATATTCAAAACATGTTTTACAAAAGTTTATCAATTTATCTTTAGTTTCAACATTTTTACAAAAGTGACGTTTTACCCATATTTGGAGGATCATAACTCTTTCGTTTTGTACCCTTTTCGCCCGATTCCAATTCGTATTTACAGTATCCCTGGTGGTCTACAAAAAGTTCAACTAGCATTACCTCAGGTTCGAACCCCTATGATACCCAAAAATCGTCCCAAAAAGGTGCGGTCGAAACAATTCCAAAGTATAAGTTTCTCGTTATTTTTTCACATTTAAGTGATTTTTACCCATCTTTGAAGGGTTGTAACTTGGTCGTTATAAGTCCAAATGACTCATGCTTGGGTTTTGTAGAAAGTATTCCATGAATACTACAAATATTTTCTACTGGTCCGTAAACCCATTTGAAGCCCAAGACAATTAAAATTGGCCTCAAACTAGCTAGGTCCGCCCGTTTTCGCAACTAAGAGCTGATTGTATTTTTCATAGATGAGTTTTTTCCATTTTAAATGGTCGTAACTTCTTCGTTACATGTCCATTTTACCCCATTCAAATTTCTACTTTTAAGTTGTCATCTCTACTACAACTACATCTATTCCACAGTCCACAAATCAAGGTCTAAGGTGTTCGAAAATTAAAAACAGCCACTCAACCACTTTTCACTTTAAAAATTAAAGACATGTTTATTAAATTTAAAATACAAGATCAACTCCATAGCTTATGATTTTTGAATATGACTTATTTTAAACATCTTAAACAAGTGTAATGAAATTATAATGACAAGTTTAGTTTTGGTGGGGAAACAAAGTGTACATATTCAAAATAAGTTATTTACATAACTTAAGAAAATAGGGGTTTTAAGCCACAAACACATGTTGGTGACATGTGTAAATGCAAGAATGATGTATACAAGTTTGAAAACATGAAGTTTAAGTTCCTTACAAAGAGATGATGTAGAGGAAAAATCAAAGAACTGGTAAAACTCAAACTATATATAAATAACCCCAAATATTCAAACCAAAGCTCTAGCTAAATAACCTATCACCCAAATCTCTTGCAAAACTCTTGAAAATTTGAAGAGAAATTGTATGTGTTTGTGGGTTGTGTATTTTGGAGAGCAAAAGGAAGAGAGGGTTTTGTTTTTGCAAGTGAAATGAGTGATTAGCTAGTTTGCTTTTATAGTGAAATATTGTAGTAATACGGTCAAGGTAGGAAGACATGGTACCAAGGTTGTGTGTTAAATATTGGTAACGGGCAAAGTTAGTTGAGGTTAATATGGGTGGGTACAAGACTAGTGGCCAGAGGCGGGTAGGAAACAAATGTACAATTAGTTACACAACATAACATAAATCCCATGTGGGTGTGTTTGGTGAGGGGCCAGTCGTGGGTACGAAAAGAAAAGAGGGGGAATTTTTTTTAAATTTAAATTGTTATGTGTGTTTGTATACAAAATTATAAAAATATAGCATTTATCGTGGTTTCTAATGTGCACAACTTTGTGGCCCGTTTGCATTGGGTAAGCCCATACCCGAAAGTATTCATTCAGTACCCATCCGCTCCAACCAGCTTCCTCTCTCATAGCTCCTAAACTCCGACTTTAAGCTGGACCATAAAAAACCAACCGGTGTATACACACCCGATCTAGGTTTACTGTGTCTATAGTGATTATGTGAGGGGAGATATGGTGAAGTCAATATTGCTCAAAGTTTGGTGTGTTACAAGTACACGGATGGATTATTTTATTGGTGGTTGTGATTCAAACAATGCCATCTGTGATCATCTATAGGATAGGCCTTTTTGTGATTATCTTTTTATGTTCTTGAAGCTTCTTATCTCATACATCATCTGCGAAATTCGAAAAAGATCCATCACAGTAGCCTTGGTAAGTTTTTATTTTTTATTTTCTATTTTTTTATTTTGTTAATTTTGTATACCGATTTGCGTTTTTGTAGGGATTCTGTTAAAGTTAAATGTATTTATGTTGAATTTTATGTTTGTGCATATGATTTCAGAATTATAGTTTATTTCAGCTCATTAATTTTTTGTCAAATAGTTCATAGGAATTAATGTTTGGGTTTAATTTAGGGTTTATTTGGTGTAGGTGCGTTAAAAAGGGTGCCCATTGCTAAACATTTTATACCAGACTAGTTTTGTGAAAGAAAAAAGCCACTACCAGCAGGAATATATATACTCTATTACTTGATGAAAATTATTTTAATGTGAATGGCGAAAATTCATGTCTTTTGGTTTGTGTTATTTGTTGTTGCTAATGGAAAAGTGCGGATGGTATTGTACCATTTCTCATTGTCTCAGTTGCAATAGTGCGTTGTTAATCAATTTTTGGGAAATGAGAAGCTTGCTTCATTGATGCTTTTGTACCAAGTATACTAACTCAGCCACATCGAATTCGTTTGGTTGTAGGTTATGTTGCTGAAAAATTGTTCAAGGTATGAGAGCGGCCGTATCTTGGCGGGGCATTTACACTAACGCAGCGACGGCGGTTGTTCCAACTTTGTACAATCAGTTATTCATGGATTATATAAGTAAAGTTTTTTTTAAAGAAAGTTTTTAAGGTTGTGATGATTGTTGTAATTTTGGTGAGATGTTCCGACTGTAACTTGGTGAGGCAATGACCGGATGGCATAGCATATATTCCTGCTATGCAACTAGGTTTGTTTGCAGTCGTAGTGGAATTCGGATACTTCTATGAGCTGAAAAACATATACACTTGAGCCTAATGCTTTATTGGACCACATTTTTGGAGAACAGCTACGGCGATAACAGCTTTAGGCTTGGCGCTCTATTTTATGTTGCATTGTTATTGGCCAGCATTGCTTTGTGTGCTGCAAATATCCAATTCTTAAAGGTCTTTGGTATAAAACTTATCCGACTTATATTTTGCTTATTGCACTACCAATCAATTTTTATGTGATTTAGTTGTCGATGATATCAGTTGTGAGAGGCTGTGATAAGTACTAACGGCTTCGATGACGTGCTTTTCATGAGGAGGGCTGGCCAGTTTCCATACAATTTTGACAAATACACTTCGGCCACCACTAGTAAGTCGCATCATATATTTTCTAAAGTTTTAATGAATTTTTAATTATTTGACTTTAACTTTATACTCTTTAGAGCTTTTAAATAAAAGATTGAAATGTTCTGGTCTGCGGGTTTTTGATTTTGCATGTGTGATTTTTTTTGTGGTTTGGGGCTGTGAGGGTGAATATGCCCTGACTGTGGTATGGAAGATGTACCGCCGGCAAGAACTCTGTTGGGAATTATATTTGAGTTGATAAAGACAAAACATATGAAAGATGAAGGACTTAAAAGACAAAGGAAAATTCTACAAAAAGATGAAGATTACAGAAGATTTTTTATATGTTAGGAAGAGTTTATTGTAGTTATCCTTTGGCCCTAATGTCTCTATTATATAAAGACACATAGGGGTCGTTAGTTTATGTGTGTCAAGATGTAAAAACACCAAGGCTGTGTGTGTATGTGTCTAGGACGTGAGTTTTTAAACGCCTAGACTAGGTGATAGTCGACTAGTGCTTAGCCTCAAGGTCCAGTAATTGATCCTTGTTACAAGGTGTGTAACACGTACTACAATTGATCGTGTAGTATTGGGCTGATAGAGTGTATTGTAGTTGTTAGAGATGGTGATGAAGAACCTTTGATAATAACAATATTCTTTATGTTATTCCGATGTGCTTATTATTATCTTTATGCTTATTGTTTATCCTAGATCAAGATCTAAACAACCTAGAGTCAAAAAAGGTCCAAAGAACTTATAGGAGATGGTGTGCATAAGTTCTATCAGGTGGTATCAGAGGGGGGGGGGGGCTCTCGATCTAAGGATCTACAAGGTTTTTTGAAGAGTGCACTAGTATACTATTCGTTGTGTTTATTGCGTGAATTGCGATTGTTGATAATAGGAGATTTGGGGGAGATAACTTAGGTTACTTGGCGATCCCAGTTTCTTAGAGGAGATCAATACATTCATAGACTTAGGGCATTTGGCACCTCCTTACGAATAATGAAATACAACGCGCCAATTAAACAAGGATGTGACAATTCAACTAATCAATGGGAGATAACTATGGAGTAGTGAAATCTAAGTAAACAAGTTTTTACCTATCATTTGAATCTCTTACTTAATTTACTTGCAATTTAGTTTAATTATAAGTTTTAATTAGTTTAATTAGTAGTTTAGGTACGTTGATAATAAACCCCCAATCCAATCTCAAGATTTTACTTACTTTCATATAAAATAAAATAAAAAATAAAAAGAATCATCCCCCACTCTATTCGTCATACATTTCGACCTTCCCAACACTATTCCCCTAGAGAACGATCAATCCCCTGAGTCTTACCTATACTACACTACAACGGTTAGGTACACTTCCTAGGAGGATTGTAAAACTTCTTGTGAGGTTTGCAAAAATCTGCTATCAGGCGTGTCTCGAAGGGCACTCTAGCACCGGAAAAGTTGAATATCATGTATGTTGTGCGGGAGGGAACATCTTTATGGAAGATCCTCCTTGTTATATCAAACAGCTGTTTGGAGATAAAGATTTTATAGATTTGTATCTATTTATTCATTGTTAAACATAATCAAGATAATACTTCCGTGTACGTTTTGTAAAATATTTGTGCTCCATATGCACAAATATGTGTCAAAACATATGTTAATCAATAACTGTTAAACTATTTAAAATCTTCTTCCTGCCACTCAAGTGGATTTTTGCAATTACGCTCAAATAGTTCTTTAGCAAAACTATCTGCAGCGAAGCGCGAGTTAAAATCCTTGTTAAAATAAATGCACGTGACATATCAGATATGCTCGTAAAATTAGTCTAAAGCCGGTACATGTTCAAAGACGTTTTTCGCAATACGCGTGATAACCTTCCGGTTTTACTTTAATCAAACATGTAAATGTTAAAAATGAAAGTTTCAAGTTATTAGTCAAATATTAACTTGGAAAATACTGGTTTGCGTTAAACGTCGTTTTTCGGTTTACGCAATTTAACCAAAAAGTTATATATAAAAGTAATTATGTAAACGTTCAAAGTATCTTGTTTTGAGTTTATGGGAAAGTAATAACCTCAAAAATACGAGTTGCTACAGGCACTTTTATTGGAAACCGTCCAAAATACATACGTATTAGAACGGTTTGTTTGTCGTCGTTCCAAATATTTATTGTGTTGGCACGATTATTTAGACAGTACCAAATACATGTATTTGGCACTCTTTTATTACGGTCCCAAAAATGTTCGTCCTAAAACCCCTCTTTTTTTTAAGTGTTTCATTTGCAGTTTTCGAATAAAGCCTTCTAAGTCCTGGAATTAAAGAAATGTAAAACAAAACTTTTGCGAGTTGCTTTCTTAACCAATTGTTAGGTTGATAAAGTTAATAAAAAATAAAAGCACCAATAATTAATTAATGTACGTTAATGGAATCAACTAAATTCTCTTCATTGAATGAAGACGAAAATGAAAACTAATAAATCTCTATTTTCCAATTAAGAGGAGTATAAAGTCACAACCATTCACATTTTATTAAAACTGTTTAACAATTTGAGGATGTGAAAGGTTTCAAAACTAGTAGTGGAAGGAAGTTGTGGTTTTGTTTTTTATTTTTTCTTTGTGTTAGGGGTTTTGCTTTGACACCATGTCACAATAATATTTTCTCATAAACTCAATAATAGTCAAAGTGACAATATAAATACATAATGAATACAAAACGGGCTAAGGCCAATACAAATAAGCCATCTCAATATAATAACCCGCTAACATAAGCTTTTTTGGAAAGGAAATGAAGGATGAAAGCAGAAAAGATAGGCAATCTGTCTTTTCATAGTTACCTCCCCAATCAAAAAAGAATTCATATCATAGGTCCTGTTCCTGGTCAGAAATATAGTGAAATTGCATTTCCTATTTTTTTCTCCGAACCCTGCTACTAAAAAAGACTTTCATTTCATAAAATATTCTATATGTGTAGGCGAAAATAGAGAAAAGGGCCAAATTTATCATGACGGGAACAAGAGTAACAATACAGTTTATAATGCTACAACATCAGGTATAGTAAGAAAAAATAATTCGATACCTTTCATGTCCATGATTTATAAAAGGTATAATGATTTGAACCATTATTACATAATGAAAATTCGGGTAATTTAACATATATGTCTCCATATCTACACAAAATCAAATGGTGTGTTTGCACAATAGCACAAATACCGTCTTTCTTAATAATTCATATGACTGTATATAGAACACTAGAGAATTTCATTAACTATGAGGTTAAAAAGGCATAACATAAACGAAGTAAAAATGCGCAAAGGATTGTCATACCAAATTGTAATGAACATGAAAACGTTGCAGGACCTGAAATATTAAACATATGATATCAAAGATGGCACACAAGATATATGATAGTGGAAGGTCCGATTTTCTGAGAACAAGAGAAATGTGAGAAAAACGTAAAAGCGATATTGTAAGAAATCTTTAACATCCGTTTTTTTTTTTTTTTTTTTTTTTTTTTTGAAATACTTGTAACTATCTATATCGAAATATGTATGAAAAAAAGAACATAACCCCTTGTTTATCTAATAATCATATTTTGAGTGTAGAAAACTATATTACGAACAACAATCATCTTTTCATGATAAAATTTATCTACAACATGGTCATTGTTCATAGAATTTCGACATATTACAAACCGGCTCATATGTCCAAAAACTATGAACATGAGCTTGTCATAGCAAATTGCCAAATAGTTTACCACCTTACGGTAATGGAAAACAAAGAGATGAGTAAAGCTTTTGTTATAGCCCTTTTTATAATGATGTAAACTGTTTATGATATCTTTAAACAATTTAATGTCTGATATTATATTCGATTTTTTTGGACCTACATTTATAGTATTTCTATATTTGTTATATTTTGAAAATTTTATTTGTAGAAATTTGAAAGACAAAGGCATGAATATCATTTAGAATAAAACTAGTTTTTGATCCTCGTGCACGTATAAGGTTTTTAGATAATTTTTTGCAAACTGTACATGAACATGACTAAAGAAATACATGAAGTCGGTCTAAAAATTAAGTGATATGATTCATAAGTTGATGGAAATGAATGATGAAAAAGGTTATTGTTATTGTTGAACATGCTTCAACAAAAATGAGGTTAGTATGATATTGTAATCTTTTATTTATCATCATAATTTTGTTGTTTCGCTGCTAAGATTTATGTTCGTGTACAAAAAGTTTTACTTGACGAATAACGTTCATTGTTAGTTATCTCATAATTGATTTAAAATTTTATTTTCAGTTTCACTAAATGTTTTTATATGTATTTTGATACATTTTAAGATAGTTTTTACTCGAATATGGCATGTTACAACCCTTTTCCAATTACATTTTGATTATTTTACGTTTTATGTATAAACGTTAAACAAAACACTTAAGCACAATATTACAACTATAAATATTTGCTGTTAGAAAATTTTGTTGTTGTAATGCACAGGTACCCGCATAGTAATTACATGTCCAAGACGAATTGATTACTTAAATCTTCCAATGATGTTCTTCATACGTAAATGACCCTTTCCATTTTTTCCTTTTATTTCTTTTTCTAAGTATTTATTCCTTTTGGGATATAAAATACGTATGATCCGTAAATCCTAAACATAAATCCGAAAAAGGTTATTGTTATTGTTGAACATGCTTCAAACAAAAATGAGGTTAGTATGATATTGTAATATTTTTTTTATCATCATAATTTTGTTGTTTCGCTGCTAAGATTCATGTTCGTGTATAAAAAAGTTTTACTTGACGAATAATATGCATTTTTAGTTATCTTATAATTAATTTAAAATTTTACTTTCAGTTTTATTAAATGTTTTTATATGTATTTTGATACATTTTAAGATATTTTTTACTCGAATATGGCATGTTACAACCTTTTCCATTTACATACGTTTTATGTATAAACGTTAAACAAAACACTTAAGCACAATATTACAACTATAAATATTTGCTGTTAGAAAATTTTGTTGTTGTAATGCACGGGTACCCGCATAGTAATTACATGTCCAAGACGAGTTGATTACTTAAATCTTCCAATGATGTTCTTCATACGTAAGTGACCCTTTCCATTTTTTCCTTTTATTTCTTTTTCCAAGTATTTATTCCTTTTGGGATATAAAATACGTATGATCCGTAAATCCTAAACATATTGCAATTTGTTATCCGCTATCACTAAAATGAAAGAAGCTACACTCATAAAGGTCTTAAGTTTTATAAAAAAAATAATAAATAAAAAAAAAAAAAAAAAAAAGTAATTTATTAGGAAAGTTGATAACATTGTCTAAATTTCTATTTTTAGCTTATTTATATACTCAAATATAGAAAATGATATCATTAACTTACTCAAATATTAATTACGGTATTACTAAATATGACAGGGGGCCGATCAAATCATGTTTTGTAGTGTTAACTATGATATTTTTTAGTTACACCCGCACCAAGTAAATGTGCCCCTTATTATATTCAGGTTAAGTTTATAAATTAGAAACGTATCAACTTTTACATTTATTAGAAACATGGTTGGAATTGTTCTCATATTGGTGTTGAAATTTGTTGTTTTATATAAATGTTAGAACGATATGATTACCGACTTAGTTTCCATGTCATTAAAATAATTTCTACCTCATTCAAATAAATTTCACGTCATTAAAAAAGAGTAAATTCCAAAACACATCTATGTGGTTTGCCAATTGTAACACCATACATTCTTAGCCAATAATTTGTCACATTTTAATCCATCCATTAGTAAAGTCAGCAACCATACATTCTTGAGGTGCACGGTACAAATTATTTCTTCGCTATCATTTAACTGAATCTAATGTGGGAGAAAATATTTGCATGGCTAGTCTCACGGATTCTTTATTTTATTTAATTATTATTTTTTTATTTATATATTTTAACATATTATTATTTTTTAATGTATTTTTCAAGATTATATTTTTATATTTTTATTTTTTTATTTTGAAGTAGTTGATACTTGATAGAAAAATAAAGTTGAAGAATATGAAGATAGAGTGAAGATGTGTTTGGATTTGGGTTTTCTGTTGTTTGAAGTAAGGCTAATAAGATCGAGGTCTTATTATAATTTTTTTTTTATCTTTGTAATATTAGAATCGTAAAATTAGATCGAGATCGAAAGGTCCTACTTAAATGTCAAATGTCTTATACATATAGTAATTTATACTGTATTATATTTAACAGGGTGATCCCCTTTTATTCAAAATATATATATATATATATATATATATATATATATATATATATATATATATATATATATTTATAATGACAGTATAACATATATTTATCAAGCAATAAGAGCTCAAAGAGTTATTACTTATATTCACACGGGTTTCCAATAACAAATTTCAATACTGATATGAAAACATTTCCGACCATGTTTCTAATAAGTTTAAAAGGTGGTAAGTTAGTTTCTAATTTAAGACTTAACACTTTATGTTATAGTTGAACATTTTGTGCACCTCGTCGTGTAAAACGTGATTCCGTTGCTGCCTTAACTACAGAAGATTAACATTGATTAGTGACAAATTAGCGAAACAACTATTATTTAAGAACAAAGAGAACGGGTAAATTTTCTAATAAAGATCGAACCAAATGTTAAACGAAACTTGTTGAGTTGTTTAACCAGTGGTTTAAAGGTCGCTCTAAACGTACGTATAATGTTTAACAAAAATTAAACGTGTCGTCTTGGTCTAATAACGTCTTTCTTTGAGCAAAGGGTAAAACGCGTTATACTCCATATATAGTTTGCATCTTTGAAGTACAGTTTTGTATTCTCCCAAAATTACCCAAAAGATTAATAAACCAGTCACGATATTGATGAATATGAAAAGTTTTGCCTAAAAAAAGATTAACACATGAAAAGTTTTGCCTAAAAAAAGACACATTGGAAATTATGGTATTGGTGAATATTTTAGCTTTCATTGTTTAGTTTTTATTTTATATCTTTTTATAATATTGATTTTGAATATTAATTACGAATTTTACGTTTTTTGTTTGTCGATCATAGTTTCTTCATGATGATGTTTTAGTGTTTACAATACTTTGTACTACACTATAATATCTTTTAGTTATAACATATGCCTGAAAAACCTTCACCAGTTTTCCATCGAAAAATAATAAATAAATAAATAAACTTTACTAGTTTTGAAGAGATTGAGATTTTGAATTCATTATAGACAAGGAAATTTTTATGAAAACTATAATATACACTAAAATGTTTTTGAAAGTGATCTCCTTTTCAAGAAGGTTGGGTAACCTTTTTGAATTTGAATAATGTATCAGAAGAAATTTTTTATTTGGGAAGATTTTTTCTTAATTATTTGCATTTTAAGCTCTTGCAATAAAGAGGCAAAAACTTTCTAGTTCATTGATAATCCAAAAGGTTTTCAAGTTCATACTTATATTAGCCCACATTTTGTATAAATCATTTACAATGATCTCCCCATTTAACAAAATGCTTGCGAAAATCACCATGACTTTAATCGTGCCACTCGTGATCAGCATAGTTGTTCCGATGCATATCATCACCCGATTCTTTCAGCAAATCGAGAAATCCCCAATCCAAGTGTTCATAGACATGTATGAAAGTCACTATGACATACGATTAGCATATCACTTCAAGATCCGCGTCACTGTTTTGCTCTAACGCGTCCTCTATGTTGTTGGAGTTTATGAATCATAACAATTATATAAAACAAGTAAACATCATCAAAGCATGCAGCGGAAGTAAAGATCAAATACTTGCAATTAGTTAACCGAATATAAAAATATATGCTTACCTTTTCCGATTCCTAGCGAAACAAGGAATCGATAAACAAGAACCAATAAACCCTAGAATTTAATGTTTAATAAAATCGACTATACCAAAGTCGAATGGGGAAAAAATCACAAAAAGTGATGTTTTTGTTCTTCTTTCTTGTACACACGTATTACTAACGATTCAATGAGAAAAGCTAGGTTCTTGATCACAAACAAACCAAACACTTTTGTTTTGAACTAAGTTAATTGACCCTAATGGGTATTAGGGTGGAGCCGATCGGTTTAGCACTAAAGAGAGAGGAGTAGAGAAATTAGGTTTGCAAGGATTCAAGATTAGTTTAGAATGAATAAAAGGGGTTTGTATTTATGCTATAACAATCTTAGAGTCCAAGTTAGGGTAGGATTTGCCTACTCCCTTTGATCGACCGGTTATAGCAATCGAAAGGAGTTCTAGAACCTTCTCGATCATTAATTTCATTTTTAGTCCTTTAACTTGATATTTAACGACCGTTAACAAATCCCCGTTAAATACCAACTCTCGTTAAGAGTTTATTTATTTTGTGAATTAATAATTAACCATAACGTTTTATATTAATTATTAAAACATTGAATCTTATACGTAAAGTGTGCAATCCCGAAGTCTCGTGTTCGAATCCGGTCATACACATATTAATTTATATCCATAAAACTAACAACTCCCACTTGGATATACCTTAATATTGTAATGACATTTGTTAGTCTAGCATAACACCCCAATGCCTCCAGAACGACCCTGAGTGTGGTTTCCTGGAAAACCTTTTGATGAATCATCATCATACTTATCCTTTTGTTTCTAATACTACGTTAATATGGATATGGATCTAAGTCATTCAATAATTAACCATTTTGTTTCTTGTTATATCTGAAGGAGCAAGATTACTAAATCATCTGAACATATTCCAGATAGATCTTGGGCATGGCCATGCAAACATCTTGTCAACCCTACGAGGGGTCCAACGGTATTAAACTTCAAAACAAATTTGAAGGAACAAATTCTTTCTTGACTACAAGCAAAACTCATAAACTTTGCATCATTTATGAAAATAGCCCTTATAACTACGAGTTACGGATAGCGTTAGACTATCTTACAAAAAATGAGCTACATCCATGACAGTTATCTGGTATCTCAAGCCTGAGGATAAATATTCATGATTTACTTTAATGTCAAAGATCCATAAAGTACAATCATGCGGTTGGGATCTGTCATATATTCAATTCATTGAACATCATGTGAATTTGGCATGTCCACACATCAATATACATAAGTATATTCTACCAAAACTCATATTTGTCTTAACTCAGTGATATTCCCATATCATTATTGACAACGGACTATTTAGAATAACATAAGTTATTCATGGATTTAAACATGCAAATATAGGATATAATATTATAAATGAAAAATAAACATAACTAAATATTTTATTTAATTAAAATAATAATTGTTCATAACATCCTTTATCCAAATACATAACCACATATCTACATGAAACTACTAGCTAAACGAGTCAAATGCCATTGGCATGTTGAGTAAGCTTTTCCTTAGGTAAAGCCTTCGTAAAAGGATCACCTAGATTGTCATCTGTGTGAACTTTGAGTAGATTGATTTCACCTATTTCGACTTGTTCTCGAACATAGTGATATCGTCGAGAAAAATGGCTGGCGCCCTTCATGACTCCAGGTTCATTGGCGAATGTAATTGCGGCAGAATTGTCACAATACATATTAATAGGTAAATCAATTGACGGCATAACTCCTAGCCCTGAAATGAATTTCCTAATCCAAACAGCTTCCATCGCAGCTTCTAAAGCAGCTATGTACTCAGCTTCTGTTGCAGATATCGTAATTGTACTATGCTTCTTGCTCTTCCAGTCTACTGCTCCTCCATTAATGACAAAGTCATAACCCGTCTGAGACTTCGTATCATCTTTATCACATTGCCAGGATGTATCGCAGAAACCTGTAACATCAAGTTCTGCATCTGGATTTCCCCATACACTAGAAACATCTCTTTTGTATTCTACAAATACTTAAGAATGTTCTTAACAGCATGCCAGTGGAGTCCACTTTTGTTCAAATGCTACATCTGGCCTTGTGCATCTCACTGCATACATGATAGATCCCACAACTGAAGCATATGGGACTCTACTCATCTTTTTCACCTCATCAGGTGTTGATACACATAGTTGCTACTTAAGCCATGTTCTACTTGCATTGGCAAATATTATTTCTTGGAATTTTGCATATTGAATATCTTCAATATTTTATCAATGTAAGCACTTTGGCTTAATCCAATCAACCGCTTTGATCTATCTCTGTAGATCTTGATTCCAAGCATGTATGTTGCTTCTCCTAAATCCTTCATAGAAAAAAACTTACAAAGATAGGACTTAACCTCATTTAAACTTGGTATATGTTTTCCCATGATTAATATGTCATCGACATATAGGATAAGGAAAGTAACATTACTCCCACTAGCTTTATGGTATACACATGGCTCAACAAGATTCTGAGTAAATCCAAACTTTTTGATTTCTTCGTCAAATCTCTTATTCCATTGCCTTGATGCCTGCTTCAATCTATAAATAGATCTTTGAAGCTTGCATACACGCTCAGGAAATTTTGGATTCACAAACCCTTCAGGTTGCGCCATATAGATGTCTTCATCTATGTGACCATTTAAGAAGGCAGTTTTGATATCCATTTGCCAAATCGCATAATCATAGTATGCTGTTATGGCTATGAGAATCCTAATAGCTCTAATATCTGCTACAGGAGAAAAAGTCTCCTCGTAGTCCATCCCGTAGGTTTGAGTAAAGCCTTTAGCTACCAGATGAGCCTTATAGGTGTTTACAATGCCATCCATGTCAGTCTTTTTCTTATAGACCCACTTACTTCCAATGAATTTAGCGTTAGGAGTTAGGTCAACCTCTATCCAGACTTCACTTTCTTACATAGATTGCATTTCCTAATTCATTGCAACTTGTCATTTGTCCTTTTCAGGATCAGCCATGACAGCTTTATAGTTAGTGGGTTCATTAAGATCCCCTAACATATTTTCCTCAACTTCTACGTTAAGACATAGACTTTCAGGTGCACGTATAGTCCTTTCAGACCTACGAATGGGAATAACTTCAGGTTGACGACCTAGACTTTCAGGTTCCACTTGAAGTTGGCTATGTTTTCAGAAGGTGATGTATCTTCATTCCTCTTCCAGATCATAATCTGTCCCACTGAATTCTTGAGATATGAGACTCCATTCAAGGAAATCTCCATACCTAGCCACAATGACCTTTTTTTAAAGTGGGAAGTAAAAGTAGTAACCCATCGTTTCCTTTGGGTATCCTACGAAGATATACTTAACAGATCTTGGTTGGAGCTTATCTGGTGAGTCACGTTTAACATACGCCTCACAACCCCAGACCTTTAAGTAAGAAAAGTTGGGAGCTTTTCCAGTCCATATTTCATATGGAGTCTTATCAACCTTCTTTGTTGGAACCATATTCAAAATGCGAACACCAGTTTCAAGGGCATAATCCCAAAAGGATAAGGGAATAGTTGTAAGATTAAACATTGATCGCACCATATCTAGCAATGTACGATTTCTCCTTTCAAAAACACCATTTTGCTGTGGAGTATAAGGAGATGTGAGTTGCTAGACAATACCACACTCAGCTAAATAATCTTTAAACTCTTGGCTTAGATATTCACCACCTCTATCGGATAGAAGAGCCTTAATCTTCTTTTCGAGTTGTAATTCTACTTCATTTTTAAAAACCTTGAATGTTTCAAATACTTCATGTTTATGTTAAGTAAATAAACATAACCATAAAGACTGAAATCATCCGTAAAGGTTAAGAAGTAGCTAGCACCTTTCCTTGAAACATGTCTAAGTAGTCCGCACACATCAGTATGTATTAAACCAATTATATCTAAAGCCCTTTCCACTTGATGTGAAAAAGGTTTCCTTGTCATCTTCCCATATATGCAAGATTCGCATTTATCAAATGATTCCTCATTGATATTTTGCAAAAGCCCATCATGTTGCAGCTTTTCCATGCGTTTCTTGCCAATATGTGCAAGACGACAGTGCCAAAGATAAGTAGAATCTAAGTCTGACTTAATTCTCTTATTGCTAATTCTATATACAGAATTATTTCTATTGGAACCATGATTCTCCATGTCAATTTCAAACACACCATTTGCAGGATTTGCATTAAATTAAAAAATATCATTTAAAGAAACTGAAAATTGCTAGTAAATGTGTGAACAAAACCAATATCTAATAACAAAGAAACTGAAATGACACCTCTAATAATAGAAGGTGCATAATGAAAATTATTCCAAACTAGTACTGAACCCGAAGGTAAAACTAAATCGAATGTCCCTATGGCTTCAACAGCTGCACGTATGTCATTCCATACGTACAAGTATCTTTCTCCATAGGCCAACTTCCTTGCTCCTCTAAGCCCTTGTGATGTGTTACAAATATGAGTACCACATCCCGTATCATATACCCAGGAATTATGCTTACGAGGAAAAGAAAATAATTCAATCATAAAAATATGTGAAGTGCTCGCGACATTCCCGGCCTTCTTAGTTTTGTTCTGACGCAACTCATCAAGGAACAGTGGACAGTTCCGCTTCCAATGTCCAGATTTGTTGCAGTGGTGACAAGCAGCCAAATCCTTCTGGGGATTCTCCTTCTTCTTGGGAGGATTCTACTTCTTAGGCATTGGTTGGTGGGTCACAACTTGTTTGCCCTTTCCTTTGCCTTTACCCTTCTTGTTCACTTGTTGCGGTTTGTTGGGCTTAGTAATCCTACCACCTTGTATTGCTAGTACTTGGGGTATAGGTGCCTTCTTTGGTAATTCTTTCTCGAAATCAATGAGCAGTGCATGTAACTCAGTGACTGTCTTCCCCGTGCAATACATATTAAAGTTGTGCACAAAACTACCAAATAAATCCTGATTAAGGGATCGATTGATAAGGCCGACAGATACATCCTGGGAGTAACCATAGCTGAGTCGCTCCAGTTGATCCAAATAACTTTTGATTTCAAGGACATGAGCACTTACGGATTTACCCGCATCCTGCTTACAGTTGTGTAGAGAATAAAGCGGATCATATAACTCCACAGTAGTTGGTTTCTCAAACATACGTCTAAGTTCATTGAGCATGTCCATGGGACCAAAGATCTCAAATTGATTTTGCAATTGAGAGTTCATCCCATCAAGCATGAGACAAGCCACATCATTGTACTTATCATACTCAACAGAATACACCTCATGGTCTACAGTAGGTGCAGTACCAACAGGAGCAGCAGGAAGAGGCTTACTAATATATTCAAGTCTTTTGGCCATACGCAGGACAATCCTTAATGAACGAAACCAATCATTGAAATTATCGCCAGTCAACTTTTCTCGATCAAGCATTTGCTTGAAAGCAGTACTCATGTTGTTCATATTAGTTTTTTCAAGTAGAGCCATTTCTATAAAAAAAAATCAAAAGTTAGTACTTTCGATAATATAACCTTTCAAGAAAATTAAATACCAATGGTAAATAAAAAATATAACCATTTAACTTTCACTAAAAACTAGAATCCAAAATTGACATAGTTTCATCACGTCAATTGATCTGCTAGTAATGAAAGTATTCGACAAGGTACGAGTCAAACCTCAATTGCCAATATACAAATTGCAATTCCTAGAAAATTATAGGATTTTACATATTTTCCAACTCTAGTTGCAATGTAAGCATGTTTTATCCCAATCTTATGCCTTAATCAACTAGTTCTCACTATCAACTCAATTAAGTTATCCAACTTAAGAAACTGCAAATACTTCCACGCCCGTTCTCACGACAAGTGGAGATTTACCCTTTGATTACAATATAGCCACATCTCACGGTGACTAAATGGCAACCTCGGGTGTTCCCGTTTTATTGGATGGCATATAACTTAAATTTAAAGGGTTAGACTTTTGGTTTTGGTTACAAATAAAACATGTACAAAGATGTCATGCATTCATTTTTGTATCATAGGTTTCAATAAAAGAAACTTTTACCGATTAGATATCTTAACTAAGCTTAAATCAACAAAGTTTTAATCGAGGAATTGGTTAAACCAATTTTTCCTTAAGATGTTTCGCACATTAAATAGCCGTAGGTAGCTCCATTATGACGCACAAAGAAGCAGAAAAGCGGGTCAGCGCGAAGTGTATTAAAAACATTCTTCTTTCTGGTCACAATTTAATGCGTACCATCCTTATACCTCTCACACAGTTTATCAATAATGGGTGAGCCTTTCTAGCTATTTGGTACAGTCACATCAATCGACTAAAAGTTAAAGATTTAATGCTTAAAACAAATCAAATTTCCCGATTACTAAGTCCGGTTTATTTTCTATTCATAAAATTCCCCTTCTGCTTACTATCATGTCAAACAACATATATAAACAAAAAGTAATTAATAAAAATAAACAACTTAAATAATGTACACATAACTTAACAATTAATATGTGTAAACAAATGGCCACATGCTAGCTTATTTCATAAAACTCTATTAATGATCAATTCTAGGTTTTAATTAAATGCGTATATTTAACTAGGACTTTCACTTGTATCAAGTGAGCCACATATTTCGACGAATCGATTGCATAAGTCATAGCTAAACATATACCGTATTGCACATAATTGATTCATTAATGTATTATTGTGGTCTTCCCCAATTTAAGATTTATCAAAAAACTTTATGTATATACTCTTAACAATTAAAACATAATAAGCATGTAAACATCAATACGTAACAATTACTACATATCCATATCAAATATAATAATTTAATCTATGACAAAGCTTGCATGTTTTCATCATGGATTCCCACATAGCACTTATTATCATGTCAAACAACATATAATCAAGTCAAAGGATCGCAACATACGCATAACAATTAATGATATATAACAAATATCCATTTATAATCAAATAAAAAATTACATGCAATACTAGGGTTTCTACAAGTTTATCAAAACTTTAAACCTAATTAATAAAATAAAGGGTATTCGACCCATATAAAAAAAATATTAGGGTTTACAAATTAAAAACCCTAGAAACCATAAACATGTAATAATTAATTAAAGATTCAAATTTTATGTGTTTCGGTAATTATTTACACAGTGTTAACGGCTCATTATGCCACTGTTGGAGTTTATGAATCATAACAATTATATAAAACAAGTAAACATCATCAAAGCATACAGTGAAAGTAAAGATCAAATACTTGCAATTAGTTAACCGAATATAAAAGTATATGCGCACCTTTTGCGATTTCTAGCAAAACAAGGAATTGATAAACAAGAACCAATAAACCTTAGAATTTAGGGTTTAATAAAATCAGCTATACCAAAGTCGAATGGGAAAAAATTCACAAACAATTATGTGTTAGTTCTCCGTTCTTGTACACACGTATTACTAACGATTCAATGAGAAAAGCTAGGTTCTTGATCACAAACAAACTGATACGCTTACACAGCGCGTTCGGGGTCAAAGGAACTTCCTTTTCATCGAGCAAGTTTTTCAACACCCTAGGCAGTGAACCTAATCGTTGTAGTGTAGTATTAGGGTAAGCCACGGGTATTGATATCGTTCTCTAGGGGAATAGGAATGCTAGTAAGAAGTTACTACGCTAAGGTTGGGGTTGAGGAAGATTAATTTTTTATCTTTTATAATTTTTAGGAAATGGAAAGGTACGAATCTCGGGGTTTGGATTTGGGGGTTGGTATTTCTACGGATTACTCTACTTATCTAATTATCTAATTAACTAAGCTAGGGGTAGTTTATGTCTATTCTTGTGTGCTCGTATGATAGTTAAAAATGTATTTGCTTAGGTTTTATTACTCCTTAGTTATCTCCTATTGATGGTTGAATTGTCACGTCCTTATTCTTAATCGCGTTGTGTCTCTAAGGTCGTAGGGTATGCGTTTATCCCTAACTCTTTGAAGCTACCAAAGGTTAATGACTACAAAATCTCTAGGATTTATAAACTTTAACTCTAAGGTATTCTTTGGATGTATAGCCTACAATTACTCTAGGTGATTATAAACTAAGGTTCAACAAAGATTAATCAAGCATTAACAACACAACGAATGACCTATCGCAATACTAGGTCAATCACAATTAAGATAAGAGACAACCAATCAATATTCAATAACTAAGTTTCATATTACCTAAGCAAACACACAAGTAAATTAGCCAGACATGGGGAACATGCAAGCATACACACAATCAATTGAAGACATAATTAAATTAATGAAGTAAAACACTTATCTTGATGTAAGATAGGGTATAGAACCCTAAAATACTGTACAAGACAGCCTTGGTTCGGTTTAGGTTTTTACTCCGCAAAACTACACACTAAAAACTGAAAAATTCGGATTCTATATATAAGGTTACAACTGCGACGGCGTCACCCTTTAATTTGTGACGCCGTCGGGTCGCCGTTATTAGGGTTTCGTCTTGGCCACGTTATTATTGTGACGGCGTCACCTTATGTCCGTGATGCCGTCTGGATCAAATCTAGGCCATCTGAGTTGCGACGCCCTACTCTTTTAAAACCTGATGCCGTCACTTGTAAATAAGCAATTTGGCTACTAAGTCGTCACAAAACTTGTTCCGACGGCGTCACAAGTATAACCTGACACCGTCCCCTTCAATTTCAGCAGCTTGAGTATCTCGATTCTTGACTTTGGCCATTTTCTTCGTATATTCGCGCCTTTTTGTCCGAATAAGTGCCATTCCAGCAATTTGCCTTCAAGAGACCTAAAAAGTGAAAAGGAACGATATTAAGTAATAACGGATACAAAAGTGATCAAATAAGGGCTTAAACGACCCCTCAAAAAGGTACATTTTAAAACCTTATCAAATATCCCTACACTTGGTATTTGCTTGTCCTCAAGCAAATTTGTTTTTAGCCAATTAATTTATAAATTAGGGGTCATGAAGCATTAGTTTAAAACGATCCACAACACATATAAGCCCCGCAAAAGTCATAACAAGCACGGAAATTACATACTAGCACCTCACATGGGGTGTTTCGATACTCACATCTCTCGGGTGTATATGAAATATAACAAGTTGGAAATGGAAGATAAACACTCATTAACCGGTCCTAGTATAGATTACCATAGGCTTGAGATTAGATTAAACCTCCATCGCTTTGGCGTAAGCACCTAGAAAAGACTATCCAATAGGTCTTTTAAAGGGTTGTAATGTTAGGCTTACGGTAGGGAAACAAAGGGTTTGGTGGGATAGGCTATTTAGTGGTGGCGAGTCAAAAATCTTTATTTTACAAGCATGCGAAGAATGGCGTTTCTAAGCCAAGACTCGACACTCTAAACTCTAGATAACTTAAACAAACAAACATAAATTTAAAGAAAGATGTAGGATGGTAGCCCATTTTTTTTTTGTAAGATATTAGTTTTCACATGCACATCAAACCATAACACAAAGTGGCGTATGAATGGAGTTCTAGAGAGAGAAAGTTAGAGGTTTAGGGAACTTAGTGAGAGAAAGTGAAAAATATTATTATGAGCTCCAACTCTCTACCTTGGAAGGTAGAGAGTATTTATAGTCTTACAATAAAACGCCACACAACGGGCTGTGGATCAGGCATACAGTGGGTAAAGACCCGTCCGTCCTCCACGTTGTTACTTAACTAAATACTACTTAACTTAAAATAACTATGACTACGAGCTTTCTAACGATTACATATACTTGAGGTGACCGACTCTTTAATACCTGGAATTTCTAATTCCTAACAATCTCCCCCTAAGGGAGGTCACCTCAATCATGTACTAAAATTACATTGAATACAAATAGATATTACATTAACAATAGATCTTGCATTCTTGATGTAGAAGTTTGCACTGAAGCTCGTAGTCATTGATTCTTCTCATTGCATGTTTGATTAATCCAAGTGGAGGTCTTTTACTGATCCACGTGATAATAATATTGAGCCAGCCTTTGAGATCATCAGCAATCAAGAATTCTCTGAGGCATCCATTGTGGTGTTGGTTTACTGTGATGTTGTGACATTCGGACCGACATGCTTACATTCTTGATCATGATATCTTCTCATCAGAGTAACGGAAGCATTCGTTGATTCATGATATTGGCAGCAGCGTAGCAGAAGCATGGAGTGAAAATATCACAGTCATTGATGCACTAATCATGATTTCTTTTGAGAAGACTGTGTTAAGTGAGCATGCGGCTATGGATTGAGCACTTCATTCTGAACAGCTGCAAACGTCGGGTGTACCTGCATACAAATGTTAGCAATAAATTGCACGAAAGTGTCTTTGATCACTTTCGTTGAATTGAGGTACACGGCCCACGGTTCCCCGTTGATCAGTACATGTACTGCCTGTGATCATGTATAATTCCGAAGAATTTCCTTGACAGGGTTTCGCAGCTGCTCTAGCTGTTCTCAAACTGGAACATCTCAAAGAAGACAACACGGAGTGAGTGAACCAGCGAATTTTAAGTCCACTGATTGATGAAAAGAGATTTGAAAAACAATCGTGTATTGCTCAATAGAAATTGTTTTTGCAATACAACGAAGGTTTTATTGAAAATCAATTATCAATCATAAAAATACCTTTTGGTTTGAAAAAAGAGTACACGGTCGATGTGCTAAAGAAAAGAGTTGTTAAGCACAAAGACCGGTTTTTCAAAGGTATCCATCAATCCATAACCTGAACCAGGATTGATTCAAGAGATTGAATCGCCCCATTGTTTCTGTTCAGTTGTCACATGGTTGATCTATATAATAGATCTCACATGCCACCTACCAGGAGCTTGTTTGATGTTGGCTCCAGAAGGCTTTCCATCTTCATAGTGAATATGTATGCATATCACTCAGATGTTCTGGCAATACCACAAGGATAATGCGTAGGACTCAAGATATAATCTCTCTTTCCACATTGTGTGAAGCAGAGAGTCTTCATTGAAAGTGTCCTAATGAGATTGATTGATGATCTCGAGGCTCTAGACTCAATTTTGTGCATATTTGGGTCATGTGCCGGAGACTAGGGAGAGGGTCTCCTTCTTCAATATCAACAATCTCTAAGAGAAAGTCGATAGATAATGTCGGTTCCCCGTGAGAATGAAACAAGCCCTTTTAAGAGGAACTTGAGTGGTTTGGGAAGTTGTAGTGCAGTGCGTCACTGGGTCCATGACGTCTTGTCTTCAATACCGATGTTACCATCAGTAGCATATGAGTTGAACCCGGTTTCTGCCCTAAGGTTGAATAAATGGAGGGCTATTTGTTTTCACCCTTTTCTCATTCAATTCTTTTTAATTCTTCAACCCCTTCAGTGCTTACCGAGACTTCATAGCAAGAACCTTGTTGGGTTAGTTCTAGTTCTTACTCTATCTCAGTCCGCACTCTTCCCATATCTCATTTTTCTCCTTTTATCATCATACCTAAGAACTCTACACTAACTAGTGGATAGTTCCTGGGTAGATCCCTCCGGTTCTGGCGGATCATGGGAACAAAAACCTAACCTTATCATCCTTATATCACCATACATAAAGTAAAGTTGGTCGGTCTTTTTGGTATTGTTCATCTGCCATTGGAACCAATTGAAAACCATTTGAAAATCAATCCAGATACTTAAGATGTATTATCAAAGCATTTTGTACCTGAATTGTTTTTGATATTTTTAGAATGAGAGCTCCCCCTCAACATGTGCATCAAATGTTTGAAATCGTTTTGCACACGGAGGCAAGAGGAAGAATTAACTTCTTTGATTACCATTTTCTTAAAGATATCAACATCACTTCCTTAGTCGAATCAAGTAGATAAAGCATTTTGGGGAAGGATGAGGTTTTCATGATTTTGCTCCCCCTCAATATGTGCCTCGAGGTTTGAAAAGAGTATTGCACATACTAGAGGGAACCTGCACATTGAGATAAATGATCACGTTTCAAATCATAGGTTTAAGATAGATGCTCCCCCTCAACATGTGCATTGATTTCTTGAAATCGTTTGACACATGTGGGAAGGACAGCGTGTACATCCTTATAAAACCATTTACCGAATTATCAGTTTAAATTCAATTTAAATCACACATTCTCCCCCGATCACAATTATCAAATCATTTGAGATTTGTGAGCTCTTATAGATTTAAATTAATTTTGAAAGCTTTTAAGGAGAATTGTGACTTGATTATGAAAGCGTTTTAACTGATAAGGATTGGATTTTAAGACTTTAAAAAAAAAACTCCATTGGTAAAACATGCATGAATATCTTTTGAAAACAATTTAATGCCAAATACCTTCTTTATTTAATTGAAATCATTGACATAGGTTGTTGATTGAGAGATAGAGATTTTGACAAATAAGTCCTGATGATTATCAAAAAATAGGGACCGAGTTATTTTTCAAAGCAGTTAGTTTTCAGCAGATAAATGTTTATAGAATCAGAGCATGGGATTTGAAAACAAGATAAAGTATGGCTCTGTTCTTTCTTTGAAAAACGGGTTACTGCCTGAAATGACAATAAACCATTGTTTCTCTTTCTCTCAAAATTATTTATTTATTTATTTTTTTATTTATTTTTTTTTTAAATAAAAAAAATTCGAACAATATCTAAAGATCCGTGTCATTCTTTGAATGACAACACCAAGACCGTAGATATAATCGAATCGAGAGAAACATGACAAAATGACAATATTTTTTGAAGATTTTTCGAAATTTTCAAATTTTTATGGATTTTGAAAGTTTTATATTTTTCTATTTGATTTTTGAAGGTTTTATAATTTTGTATTTTGTTTTTCGAATAGATATATACAAGAGACAGATGAAGATAGACCTTTACTCCTCGTCTTCCTCCTGAAGACGTTTGAGTGTTTCTGGTTGAAGGCTTTTTAAGCCAAGACGTGGAAGAATAAACTCAAAACGTTCTCTTGGAAGAGCTTTGGTGAAGATGTCTGCTAACTGATATTCAGACCTCACAAAATAGAGTTCCACCACACCTTTTTCCACTTGTTCCCTGATGAAATGATGTCGGATGTGGATATGCTTTGCTCTTGAGTGTTGAACATTGTTGCATGAGAGAGCAATAGCACTTTTATTATCACAGTACAGAGGGATTTTGTTGAATTCAAAGCCATAGTCAGATAATTGAGATCTCATCCATAAGATTTGAGTACAACAGGATGACATGGCTATGTATTCAGCCTCTGTAGAGAAAATAGAAGTACTCATTTGCTTCTTTGAAGACCAGCTCACAAGCTTATCACCCAGAAACTGAGCACCTCCAGATGTACTTCGACGAGTATCTTGACACCCTGCATGATCAGCATCTGCATAGGCTGTTAGTGACATACCGGTGTCCTTCGGGTACCAAAGACCCATATTGATGGTTCCTTGGAGATACCGAAAGACCCTTTTAACCGCTTCAAGGTTCTTTTTAGTAGGCTTAGCCTGGTATCTAGCACACATGCAAACAGCGAACAAGATGCCTGGTCTACTAGCAGTGAGGTACATTAGGGATCCAATCATACTACGATATTTCGTTTGGTCAATCATGATCCCTGAGTGGTCCTCATCTAGTTTGTTTCGATCAATCATGGGGGTGTCAACAGGTCACATGAATCAAACCCAAATTTCTTTAAGATCTCTGTTGCATATTTAGATTGATTTATGAAAATGCCTCCGGGACTTTGTGAAATTTGTAATCCCAAGAAAAATGACATTTGTCCCATCATTGACATTTGAAATTTTGAACTCATTTCATTAGAAAAACGATCACATTCCATTGGGTCTGTCGAGGCAAAAATAATATCATCAACATAAATTTGAACATGAGTTAAATGTTTGCCTGACTTCCTGGTGAACAATGTAGGATCAACTGCTCCTTTGATAAATCCGGTAGATAGAAGAAACTTTGACAGTGTATCATACCATGCCCTTGGAGCTTGCTTTAAACCGTAAAGGGCCTTCTTCAAACGATAAACGTGAGTAGGATGCTCTTGATTTACAAATCCTTCAGGTTGGCTGACGTAGACGACTTCTTTAAGGTCTCCGTTCAGAAATGTCGTCTTCACATCAATCTGATAGACTATCATGTTCTTACTAGCAGCATTAGCCAAAAAGATTCTGATTGCCTCGATTCGAGCAACTGGAGCAAAAGATTCTTCAAAGTCAATACCCTCCTCTTGACGGTATCCTTTAGCAACTAATCGAGCCTTGTTTTTCAACACATCACCATGCTCATCAAGTTTCACTTTGAAGATCCATTTAAGAGCAATAATCATAGCACAATCTGGAGCAGGTACTAACTCCCATACATCAAGTCGATCAAACTCATGAATTTCATCTTGCATGGCATTGAACCAGCTATCTTCATTCATGGCGGTTTTAACATCTTTTGGTTTGATCTTAGATAGTACGGAGTTGAAGAAGCACCATAAGGCATCGGTTGCAAGTTGTTTCCGTGTTGATACAGGACGAGAGGGATTTCCAATGATGTTGTCTAGTGGGTTATCGTGAGTCCATTTTCTGAGGTGTTCATGTGGTAGTTGTTGGGGGACTGAAGTAGCAGAGTCGATGTCTCCTGAAGAAGATGGTTCTGAAGAAGATTCAGGAGCAAATACGTTTTCGAATGGAGCATCTTCAGGAGTAGCAAAGGGATTAACTTCATCATTGATGCCAGAAACAGTTCCATGATGTACATTTGAAGAATGATGATTTGTTTATGAGACGGAAGGATCAGCAGAAGGCGCTTCTTGACTTAAAGATATTGAGACTGAGGGATTGACTTCATTCACAGGAATATAAGCAGCCTCTATTGTAGGAATCGACACCTCATTAGTACTTGGATCATAAAGTTCATCAAACATAGGATCAAACAATTTCTTTAAATCATCTTCAGATGGAGGTACATATGGAGTTTCTTGAGAAGAGTTTGGAACAAGGGATGAACCAATGGGACTGTTTTGAAGTGTGGGTCCAGAACTGAATTGTCCAGGAGCCATTTGACCGGTCAGCTCATCAAACGTAACGTGAATTGTTTCCATGATATTTCGGGTTCTTTTGTTGTAGATTCGGTATCCCTTTTTGTTTGATGCATATCCTACAAATACTCCAATGTCAGCTTTAGCCCTAAGTTTGCCTAAGTCTTGTCCTTCATTAGTTGGATAACACAATGCTCCAAACACACGAAGGAAAGAGAGATTAGGTTTTCTGTTGTGGACAAGTTCATATGGTGTCTTTCCATGAACAGTGTGAATCAGGGAACGATTTTGTGTGTAGCATGCAGTGGAAATAGCTTCGGCCCAGAGAAACATTGGAACCTTTGAGTAAATCAGCATTGTTCTAGCGGCTTCCACAAGGGTTCGATTTCGTCTTTCAACTACACCGTTCTGTTGAGGAGTTCGTGGAACACTTCTTTGATGGCTGATTCCAATGCTTTCATAAAAGTCACTAAGTTGTTTGTTAACAAACTCAGTTCCATTGTCTGTTCGGATAATTCTGACTGTTTTGTTAAGTCGAACCTGCAGCTGTTTGATGAGTTTGATGATGATATCAGGAGTTTCATCCTTTGTCCTTAAGAACTTGACCCAGGTGAATCTAGAGTAATCATCAACCACAACCAACACATATTTCTTACCAAAGATGTTCTGCACTCTCATTGGTCCACACAAATCCATATGAAGGGTATGAAGAACTTCTGTAATTGAGTTTGTAGGTTTGGGTTTGTGGGCATACTTTTTGCTTTTACCCAATTGGCATGCTGAACAAAGATGATCCTTTTCATACTTTAGTCTAGGTAAACCTACAACTAAGTCCTTTCTAGAAAGATCGTTGATGGTGCCGAAGTTCAAGTGATTGAGAAGACGATGCCATAACCATGACTTTGTTTTTGAAGCCTTTGATAACAAGCAGATTGGAGAGGACCTCATCATGTCATCGATAGAGATGGTGTAAAGATTTGAGCCACGAGTTCCTTTTAACAGTTCCTTACCATTAAGATCTCTAACAAAGCAGGTATGTTTTCTGAAGGCTACTTCTAGATCAGAATCACAGAATTGACCAACAGAGAACAGATTATGACCCAGACCTTCCACATAGTATACTCTAGAGATGACACTATCACCAACAACGTAATCTCCATAACCCATGATTGCATCGAAATGATCATTACCGAATCTAACAGTCCCGATGAATTTGCTCACGAAGTTCATGAGCCGCGACCGGTCTCCAGTCATATGCTTGGAACAGCCTGAGTCCAGGTACCACAGAACGATTTGAACGATCTGCAGTTGAACACAGACAAGAATGGATAACTGGATAATTGGGATCCCCATGCAAGAATGGGTTCCATTTGGTTAGTAACAATGGTTGGAACACCCACATCAGAAAAAGGAGCATTCATATCAGAAATTAAGGCACTGGATTCATTGTGAATAGATGCAGTACTAGTGTCCGTATTAGCCTTGTTCACAGTGTGCTCACTTCTTATGGGAATAGTTCTACCAGTAGGCATCCATTTTCTAGTGGGCATTGTCTGATTATTCTTATGACCAACAGGTATCCAATAATAGCCTATCTTACTAAATGTTCTTCCTGTGGGTTTCCACTGTTTTCTAACTTTCTTTCGTTTTTGCCTTTTTGCTTTTTTAGCATGAACATTAGCAACATTAACTGGACCATTATCATCATTAGGCAAAACATTAACACCACATTCATGATTAGAAACAGAATTTAAGCAGACATCAGTACAAGGTTTGCAAATAGTATCAGAATTCGAATTAATTACAGTACGCCTATGGCTAATACTAGAATCAACACGATTCGTTTTATTCGATTCAAGCTTAAAGTTCCTAGATTGTTCTTCTACTCTTTTCCAGTGCACATTCTTAGCTTGCGAGGTCCTATCATTCCTTGTATTGTCTTGAGACTTTGACCTGCTTCCTTTAATGTCACTGATTATTCCTGTAGAGGGAATGGGAACATTAGTGGGTTTTACAACTCTTTGCATCACCTGTTTAGATGTGCTAGGATCTGAACTACATGCAGGCACACTAAGGTTCACTTTCTTAAAACTAGAAGTGCTGGGATTTGTACTCCTAGGAGGCACACTTGAGTTCTCTTTCATAGCATTGACAGATCTGAAATCTGAACTACTTACAGGCACACTAGGGTTCATATTCAATACATTGGGAATCGAATGAATATCATACTTGGCAATAGGCATCGAACATGGAATCAAAGGATTAACTCTCTCACCTAATGACTTTGGGCATATTGTGATCAAGCATTCTAAGATTTCTTGAGATCGTTTGGCATATAAGCATGCATGTCCAATTGCATTATCATGAGGTTTCTCTAACTTATCCTCTTCAACAATCTCACGCAGACATTCTAGGCAATCCTTAAGGGATGAGAATTATGTTTGAACAGCAAGTTTGTTGTTCCTGAGATGAGGAGGGACATATTTTACAGACAAAGCATATTTATTACAAGAGTGAACCTTTGATACACCATTCTCCCCATTGGTCATAGGCATTTTCCCTTTTACCTGACTCTTCAGATTCTCAATTTCCTTTTGCAATGAAGCTATTTGTTCGTTATTTTTGTTACGAGGGACATTTATTGATTCAAATAACTCATTGAAATGACGTTTAACCTTTTCATTTTCTTCTAGAAAACTTTCGTTTTCCTTTTGCAATGCATTTACTAGGTTTTGAAGATGAAACGTTTGAGAATTCTGAGAATCTAAAGGGGGAGGCATTTGGGAGCCTGTCATATTGTTCGTTTGACCCTTTAATTGAGAGATTTGGGCTTTCAACTTTCTGATTGTGTTGCACTGAGCTTGAATCTGTTCATCACGTTTGTTAATTTGAAAAACTGCATCAAACTCTGGAGCATCTGAGGATGTCTTGATATTTAAAGTTTTGACATTTTCTTTAAGATGTTGATATTTTAGTTGTAAATTAAAATGCTCAACTTCTAGTTTAGAAAAATGTTTAACCAAATTGTCGTGATCATCCAGTTCAATTTTCTCGTTTAGTTCAGAATTAGTTTTTTCAAGCTCAATGACACGATCATGGGAGATTTTCAGGGCAACCGATAATTCATGAAATTTGGAAGCATTAATGGAACAATTTGTAGCAGTGAAAAACACATCCTGAGCAATACATTCAGAAATCAGGTTCTCATTTAGTGTATGCAAGTTCTTCCTCTCAATCTCATTATATTTTAGTGCTCGCTCATAGTCACTAACTTCAACTATCATTGCATCAAATTCCTTTTCCATTCCCTTAATATCAGTTTCTATCCCCTTTTTAAGACTTTCAAAGTGATCTTTTAGAAGTTTAAAGAAAGGCATGACCTCAGTTAAATAACATTCTTTCATTTGCTCAAAACCCCTTTCTCCTTCTGTTATACCAGTGGGTGTGATCCTTTTCTTGCAAGTTTTCTCAAAATCAACAAATAGTTGAAATATAACATATTGGCTAATTAAGGTCTTGCTTTTAGTGGCAATTGTTCTAGGAACAAGTTGCATTGGTGTATTAGGAGGATACACAGTCGCTCTAGGCATTTTCCAAAGGGGAGGGTTTGTTTCAACAATATTTTCAGCTTTCTGCTTATCTAAATCCATTTTCCAGAAAACTTGTTCGGGAGTCAACAATGTCTGAGGCTTAAACATGTTCAAGGAAATCCAGTTTTCCTTCTTGTAATCATGGGGTGTGATCTTTATTTTCTTCTCTCTACATTTAGGATCATCTAATTTCTTGTTCATTTTTTTTTCTAGTGACTTCATCTGATTTCTTATCTTCCTCAGTGCACTCAACGCAACTAGGTTTCTGTCTAGGTTTAAGGATTTCATTGCCATCATAAAGAACCTTATGTGCATTTCTAGCGGTTTTAATGACCTCTGGATTTGGTTCCTTAACAAGGGGAATGCTATGCTTATCGCTTAAGACCCTATGCTTAGTGATCATGTGAGCAGTCTGAATGGTGTTCCCTTGTATGTACAACTTGTTTTCAAGTTTGTTTTTCAAAATTTTCAGATTAGAAAAATCTTTCTAGAGTTTCGATTCCTTTGCATTAAATTCTTGCTTAAGCATTTTCACATTTTCTTGAAGTTCTTGTTTTTGCTTAGCAGTTTTAGAAAGCTTTTCTTGCAAGGAATTTAACTCTTGTTTTAATACTTCTTCTCGAAAATTACTTTTTCTAATGATTGTACGCACTTGGTCATCCATTTCCTGCTCACGAGTGGTTAGCTCAAATTTTGCACGTTGTTCATAAATAGCAACACGTTCTTTATAGGCATTTAGTTCAGAAATTACAGACTCATCAGGGGCACATGCAGTGTATTCATCAAAAATATAGTCATTGTTGACTGCAGGAGATGCATCACTTGGTACAACTTCACTTTCACTTTGTTTCACATATTGATCATATGGGACAACATTGATATTACCCATATTTTCAATATTTGATTCAATAGTTTCAGTTAAAGGTACTTTGTCATGCATCTTTTGCACATCAGTATCATCGTATAGTTTTAGTACCTCTGAGATGAGTTTGTCTTTGGATGGGCCAGCTAGTGGTGAAGATGAGACCTTGGGAGAAACCATTGGAGAAATGCTAGCCATAAAGATTGTGTGTGCAGTAGGTCCATCATCCACATCAGAGTCGTATGCATCACAATCAGCGACTTGAAAGGCATTCTGATGATTGTGACCTATCTCCTGAATAGGCTGCTCATCCACATCTGCATCATAGGTCTTGGCATTGCCCTCAGCAAGAAACAACAATTCCTCTTCATCCAAAGCAGCACCATTATCCTGAGCTTGTACAAGCAGCATCTTATCTCTAAAGTAATCAGCATTCTTTGGACGCTTTGGAGAAGTGCAGTTCCTTGCAATGTGTCCCTCACCATCACAGTTATAACATTTGATCGGCTTAGCTTGACCTTGATTACCATTCCTTCCTCGATTCTGATTACCAACATAACCTCTACCAGCTCCACCTCTTCCCTGATCATACTGTCTTTCCTGAACTGGTTGCACCACGATCCTCCCATCTTTAACAGTAGCTTGATTGTGTGGGTTAGATGCTGTTCTGAGGTTGTTATTGGTTTGTGGGAGAGAATTCATGTTTTGACTAATCAGAAGAGCTAGTTGATTAATGAAGTTACCCACGTGTGCATCAGCATCAGCTTGTTTGAACATAGGATCAGGAATTAGTTTGTGATTACCATTTCCCATGGGTATGACTTGTGAGGCTTTGGTTGTAATTCCGATGTTTGAGTAGAAGGCAGTTGAGTCATTAGACGAGCTTGTCTCTCCCTGGTTGGTTTTGAACTGATTAAGAACCAATTTTTCAAACATAGCATGTCTCTCATTCTGAAGGAGGAAGGCATAGAGTTGCTCATAGTTTGTATTCTTCAATCCTTTAGTGAGCTTCACAGAGGTGACAAACTTGTGCCATTCGGGATTCATGTTGTTCACAAATTTTGAGTTCAGCTGAATGTTAGGCATAGTCATTCTGATGTTCCTCATATCATTCACCAACTTATGGAATCTCACATAGTACTCATAGACACTCTCATCTGGTTTCATCTTGAAGTGTTCAAATTCGTCATAGAGTTGTGATTCTCTGTCTTCCATAGTTAATTCTGAACCTAAGAGAAGCATCTTGACATTATCCCATACTGCCTTTGCATCGGTGTTGTGATTGATCAGCTTGTAGATGTCTTTAGGGAGACCTTGAAGAACAATGTTAGAAGCCCTGATATCAGCATCGAATCTCTTTTTCTCCTTATCGTCAAGCTCATCATACATCTTTGGTCTGTCCATTCCGTAAATCAGAGTTCCATCTTCAGCAGTATCAAGTACATCTCTAGTCGTCTCAACTCGATACGGTCCTTCATCAATGGATTTGAGAATGTTGACACCATTTTCCTTTCCAAGGCAGTACAATCTGATTCGTTGAGCCCAAGAATCGTAGTCAGTTCTGTCAAGCATGGGTGGACGAGTATCTGACCCAGCTGCTTGAACATCCTCGGCAACAGTGGAGATGATAGTAGGAACGTTGGTAGACATGTTAAAAGATAATACGGGATTTTATAACTCTATGATTAAACCGAGAAATAGATTCTTTCACGGGATTTTACTAAATCAAGAGAAAACCGTAAATAATCACCCAAGTCACTAGAAGATAATGCACCAAGTCGCTAACACCTAATTCGCTACACCCTCAAGTCGCTAAAGTCCCAAGTCGCTAGCAAAATTTTGGCAGCAATTCGCTAATCAAGTCGCTAAAGATTCAAGTCGCTAAAGAGCAAATCGCTACAGACCAAGTCGCTACCACCAAGTCGCTACCCGTAGTGGAGAGTCCACTACTTGTACTGTAAATCGCTAGGTCTAAGTCGCTAGCTCCAAAACTGTAACTCGCTACAAAATTGTGAAGCAAGTCGCTA
Source organism: Chrysanthemum seticuspe (assembly GCA_019973895.1). Classification (NCBI taxonomy): domain Eukaryota; kingdom Viridiplantae; phylum Streptophyta; class Magnoliopsida; order Asterales; family Asteraceae; genus Chrysanthemum; species Chrysanthemum seticuspe. The sequence continues at coordinate 338,647,412 of BPTQ01000008.1, read as the reverse complement.
CGAAGAAAGAAGTCCGAATGTCAAGTCGCTAGCAAGAGAAACCACATAAACATCACTTTTCAATCCAAAAACAACCCTACCAAGATGATTCAAGCTTACCAAATGAAAACCTAAACACTTGTGATGATTCTAAACATAAAAGTACTAACAAAATCCAAACTTTAACACAAGAAATCAACCAAATGATGCACAAACCACTAAACTTTTTCAAACTCAAAAACCACCTAAAAACCACTAAAAATCCAAAGATGTGCTAGATATGATCTAACCATGGCTCTTGATACCAATTGTAAGATATTAGTTTTCACATGCACATCAAACCATAACACAAAGTGGCGTATGAATGGAGTTCTAGAGAGAGAAAGTTAGAGGTTTAGGGAACTTAGTGAGAGAAAGTGAAAGATATTATTATGAGCTCCAACTCTCTACCTTGGAAGGTAGAGAGTATTTATAGTCTTACAATAAAACGCCACACAACGGGCTGTGGATCAGGCATACAGTGGGTAAAGACCCGTCCGTCCTCTACGATAACATCAAAATAATAGGGATTTAACACTATTTTTTAACACTATTTTTTTCTTTTCTCATTTTTCTATTTTTTTCGATTTTTTTTTCATACACTTTTACTCTACCATCCTCTACGATAACATCAAAATAATAGGGATTTATAGGCACATCCCTACACTTGAGTTTTTATTACTCTGACACTAATTTGACCCGAATTGAAAAGATCAAAACACTTGGAGTACATTATTATGCAAATAAAGGGAATTTGAATTTAACGTTCCCTTCCTGTCATTTCATAAAATTTAACTTTTCCCATGAGTCCCAATCGTCCCAAAACTGTGTACAAAGGATATGACTCGACTTAGCAACTTATGCAAGCAACTAGATAATTGAACTAAGGGTTTAGTGTGATAACAATAATGCACTAAAAGTGAGTGCATACAAGGTAGGCTAAGGTGATTTGGGTGTACATTTGGGGGTGGATTGTAAACAATGCTCTTCATTGATATTTCAAAAAACCGAAACATCACGAGAACCGCGAAGAGGATAGACTCTGAGGGGTTAACTAGGGGTATCGTGTACTAAAGATGAGTACAACGCAAGGGTGTGGGGGAATTACTCAACCGATGTGGAAGAAGTAATTATATTACGGGTATTAAACAAGGGTTATCCTAATGCCTCTTATCATTTAGTTATTCCTAACTACACAAGTGTAGTCTTACTTGCGATCTCGGAATGCATCACAAAACAAGTTCTAGAATCTATTTATACTACCGGTTCACACTCTAAGCATTAAAGATGAATGCTTTAATTCCTACAAATCTAAGGGCGATCCTCACATTTTGGGTGGAATTTAAGTGGTAAAGGGTTTTTGTGCTAGTCATATAATTTCCTATCCATGAGACGTTTTATTAAGACTAATGGCCCACTCCTACATGTCATGAAAAATTTTAAATTTGGTGCCAAAATTACCCTAACCGATATTTCTCATGGTTTATTACACAAATGAAATTGGACAAGGCAAATAGTCAAGGATAAGCATAGTTTCAAAGTTCCCATTTTATTTTCCCTCCCTACACTTAAACTGAACATTGTCCCCAATGTTCCCCAAAAGTATCAAAGTTATGATAATGGAAGGTAATTAAAAACGAAAGAAACTAGTACTCCCCTGATTAGCTCGGTAGGATCCGTGTGAAGTGGTGTTTACATCTTTCTTCAAGAAGAACGTTTGCGTGAAAAGCTCCTTCTCATCTTATGTATCTTCTTCTTGGTAAATTAAACCTGCACACTTGAAGAAAACAAACGAAACCTTCGCGTAAAATCGGCGGTAACAATATATATAAGACTCTACTAAACTAGGATATAATGCTTGTGGAATGGATGTTTACAGATTTTCTGGAAAATTAAGACCTGAAAAATTCCAAAAATTTATAAGTAACTCAGAAAACGAGAAAAAGTAATAAGCTGTTTCTGCTCCTCCTGACGCCGTCAGGTTGCGATCCTGACGCCGTCAGGTTATCCTGACAGAAACTGGTCTGCGATTTTCTGGAAAAAATTCTGGAAAATTTACATCTTTAAAATCTGGAAAAAATTTCCTGCAAAACATCCATTATGACTCGATACAAGCATTTGACTCGAACAAACACACATGTATATCTTTTAATTAATTGTAATTCTCATGTTCACGTTTCTTTTGAAAACGTGTGTAATCCTCCCTACACTTATCCCTTATGTAAAATACCTTTATATGTAATTAAGACGAGGTTAAAGACAAAATAAAGCATTTTCACAAATTCAAACATGAGAACATACAATAATGAAAAGATATATGACACACAAATAAAAATGAAAAACAAATACACATGGGTTGCCTCCCAAGAAGCGTTTGTTTTTGTTCGAGTCACGAGCTTGACTCTACCCATATTTAACGGATAAAGGGGAAGTTTTTCCTACACTTAAGCTTAAGTGCGGGTGATAGTAGCGATACACACCCTTAGGGTGGTGATTTGCTACATGAGGCGAGGGATTTATATCCTCAAAGGGGTGTGCTCCATTCATTCAAACCTTACCTAATTTTATGGGTGTAGCGGGTAAATCAAATCTCTCTCCTAAAAATGGATCATCTTCTATTAACTTCAAAAGATTCTTAGTTAAGGATCAATCTTGACCTAATAAACCCGGTTTAAACCCATAATGTTTCTTGTTATCAACCATGAATGGGTGATATAAGTGTGTAAGGTCATGGGTTACTCCTATATTAGCTTCCACTCTACATGGCCTAGAGTCTATCCCCTTTATCAAGCAACTAGCTGGACTATTTATTTTGATGGGTGGATTGGGGCCTAATTCAATTCCAAGATTCACATCTAAAGACGGAAAATTGGGTAAGGTTTTTGGTTGAGGCTTCGGTTCATCAAAATTAGGAAATTCCCTAGGACTAAGGGAGAGGTCATGACAATAAGCATCTAAACCTACATTCTTTAGTGGCGTTTGGTCCAAAGGTTCTATATCAATCGGGGTTCCTATAGTCTTTTCTACTTCTTCCGGGTAAGTTATAGGCGATGTGTGTTCCTCAAGTGATGGTAGGGCTTGTGGGCTTGGAGTTTTCACCTCATTCTCCATTATATCTAGATCTCCTAAATGTTCATCATGTGTTTTAGTATGATCTAACCCAAATACACTCCTAAGTATCTCAAATCCTTCTTTAGCCATTTCAAATTCTTGGTCCGATTCATAAGAATCATTCTCAAAAATTTGATCACTATGTTCTATTTGCCTAAAGGATTCCTCACGCGTGTCATATGTTTTGGTGAAATCTATCCCACGCATGCAACTAGGTAGTTCAACTATAACCATATCACAATCTTGTTCGGGTTTAGGTTCCATGTTCTTAAAAACTAGGTCTTTTTGATCATGATGCCTAAGGTTGGATAAATCCTCCTTATCCATTTCCTCAAGTTGTGACAACTGATGGTTTATGCTTATGAGGTTTTTCTCAAAATTTTTCCAGATGGTCTCACTAAAAGGAGTTGATTCTAACAATGATCGTTGAATAGAAGCCACACAAGCACAAAATTTATCAAATCCATCACACCTTACACCCGTCTCCTTTTGGATATCTCTAAGATCACTCACAAATTCATTAGAACAATAAAAAGCAATCCAATCTGCGAAATTCAATTGTTCCTCATTTGTTAATGATTCAAATGCAACTTCACTTGCCATAGCGACAACTGAAAAGGGTTTTACGAACACAAACACAAAGAAGGGGGATAGACTAAAAGGAAGCTAAAAATTGAGAAAAAAGCTTACTTGATAGGAATCAAGCAAGGAAACCAAAACGAGGTGGACTCCTAACTAGCTATTTTATTCCCCGGCAGCGGCACCAAAAACTTGATACGCTTACACAGCGCGTTCGGGGTCAAAGGAACTTCCTTTTCGTCGAGCAAGTTTTTCAACACCCTGGGCAGTGAACCTAATCGTTGTAGTGTAGTATTAGGGTAAGCCACGGGTATTGATATCGTTCTCTAGGGGAATAGGAATGCTAGTAAGAAGTTACTATGCTAAGGTTGGGGGTGAGGAAGATTATTTTTTTATCTTTTATATTTTTTAGGAAATGGAAATGTACGAATCTCGGGGTTTGGATTTGGGGGTTGGTATTTCTACCGATTACTCTACTTATCTAATTATCTAATTAACTAAGCTAGTGGTAGTTTATGTCTATTGTTGTGTGCTCGTATGATAGTTAAAAATGTATTTGCTTAGGTTTTATTACTCCCTAGTTATCTCCTATTGATGGTTGAATTGTCACGTCCTTATTCTTAATCGCGTTGTGTCTCTAAGGTCGTAGGGTATGCGTTTATCCCTAACTCTTTGAAGCTACCGAAGGTTAATGACTACAAAATCTCTAGGATTTAAAACTTTAACTCTACGGTATTCTTTGGATGTATAGCCTACAATTACTCTAGGTGATTATAAACTAAGGTTCAACAAAGATTAATCAAACATTAACAACACAATGAATGACCTATCGCAATACTAGGTCAATCACAATTAAGATAAGAGACGACCAATCAATATTCAATAACTAAGTTTCATATTACCTAAGCAAACACACAAGTAAATTAGCCAGACATGGGGAACATGCAAGCATACACACAATCAATTGAATACATAATTAAATTAATGAAGTAAAACACTTATCTTGATGTAAGATAGGGTATAGAACCCTAAAATACTATACAAGACAGCCTTGGTTCGGTTTAGGTTTTTGCTCCACAAAACTACACACTAAAAACTGAAAATTCGGATTATATATATAAGGTTACAACTGCGACGGCGTCACCCTTTAATTTGTGACGCCGTCGGGTCGCCGTTATTAGGGTTTCGTCTTGGCCACGTTATCATTGTGACGGCGTCACCTTATGTCTGTGACGCCGTCGCCTTGAGTCTCTGACGCCGTCTGGATCAAATCTAGGCCGTCTGAGCTGCGACGCCCTACTCTTTTAAAACCTGATGCCGTCACTTGTAAATAAGCAATTTGGCTACTGAGTCGTCACAAAACTTGTTCCGACGGCGTCACAAGTATAACTTGACGCCGTCCCCTTCAATTTCAGCAGCTTGAGTGTCTCGATTCTTGACTTTGGCCATTTTCTTCGTATATTCGCGCCTTTTCGTCCGAATAAGTGCCATTCCAGCAATTTGCCTTCAAGAGACCTAAAAAGTGAAAAGGAACGATATTAAGTAATAACGGATACAAAAGTGATCAAATAAGGGCTTAAACGACCCCTCAAAAAGGTATATTTTAAAACCTTATCACAAACCAAACACTTTTGTTTTGAACTAAGTTAATCGACCCTAATGGGTATTAGGGTGTTACCGATCGGTTTAGCACAAAAGAGAGGAGAGGAGAAGAGAAATTAGGTTTGCAAGGATTCAAGATTAGTTTAGAATGAATAATATAACAATATTGGAGTCCAAGTTAGGGTAGGATTGCCCTACTCTCTTTGATCGACCGGTTATAGCAATCCAAAGGATTTCTAGAACCTTCTCGATCATTAATTTCATCTCTAGTCCTTTAACTTGATATTTAACGACCGTTAACTATACCCCGTTAAATACCAACTCTCGTTAAGTGTTTATTTATTTTTTGAATTAACAATTAACCATAACGTTTTATATTAATTATTAAAACATTGAATCTTATACGTAAAATGTGCAATCCCAAAATCTCGTGTTCGAATCCGGTCATACACATATTAATTTATATCCACAAAACTAACATATATAACCTTCTCCATGGCAACCATCACCTTCTTTTATATCCTCTCCAAATCTCTCATATAGTGTACATAATCGCTTCCGCTTCCTTGAACATGAGGAAAAAAGCGATCACTTACCTCAAAGCCATTAAATTCATACCAATGATCCGGCTCACTGTCACCTTCATCTGCATATTTTGGATGTTATTTGCATACAACATAGTCAGTTGGGTCATGATGATCAAATTAGCCATCATTACGATAAACACAATCCGTAATGATCATGCTAGACTCTTCATTATCTCCTTGTTGTTGTCCACCTATTGCCTAGGTTTCTTGTACTTAGGCAGTGTTTCACAACTAGCTTGTGTCATCTCTACTCTAGAACCCTTTTACGGAATCGAAGCAATGATTAAAGGGACGCGTCTAGTGAAAGGGAATACTGGAGCTGCATTGTTGATGTCGTTTTTGTTTAACGTGCAGTTCTTTGTGCTAGGGTCTTATTATTTGCGTTTTGACTTGCTTGACAAAGTACACATGATGCTTGTGTCGCGGGATTTGATTGGAGTGATCATTTTGGTTCTGCCAGTGATTGGGTTCTTGCTTATTATGGCGATCGGCCAAACAAAGCTCTATCTCGCATGCAAAGCACATCATGGAGAAAACATTGATCTGGAAATCAATTAAGACATTAGTCTAGTACGGATTATATGATATGATGAAGCTATGGTTGTCTACTTGTGTGTTTCATACTTTCATGCATGTCGATATGAATAAAAAAATCGTTGCTTGTTTTGTACTAGCCTTTTTATGATATATCAAATAGTTCCTGTAATTATCATGAACTCTTATTAAAACTAGTCAAAGTGTAGTAAATCCTTAAGAACTTTCGAAATCGTCTATGTTAAATAAGATATTTATCATTGTTAGTATTAATTATGAGTTATTTAATAACCAAGCTTAGAGCATCAACTATGTTAAACCTTTATAATGTTTATAGTTTTATTATGACATTAATTAACAAATATTGAACCTATCTTCACTATAAACCTAATAAAGTTTTATAAAAATTATACAAAATTCAAATGCACTAAATTATAAAGAGGTTTAATATTCTAGACCTATTCATCATAAACCTATTTATAAACTTATTTTCACTATAGTTTACAAGTTCTTAGACATATTCACATTATATAAACCTTTTAATAAACTAATATAGTAGATGCATTACATGATAGATAGCTTTATTTATTGCTTTCATTTACTAGTTGAACTCTTTATGTCAAGTTTTGTAGTCTTTCACAATTTACCGAAAACTTTCATAAACCAAAAACGGTATAGTGGATTCAATATGATAAGATTTTGCTAAAAAGAACACATAATGAAAACGATTGATAGCATTTGATAAATAAGTTTAGTACCTCGAACCTTTTTTTTTTCTTTTTTGAAAGTCAATACTTTTTTCATATAAATTTGAACTAAAAAGATGCTAGGTAATAACAATGATCTCAACCGATAATATGACACAACTACGACGACCCTTAAAAACAGCACAACACGGATTATAAACACAACTACAACGATCGTCAACAACTACAATGGCCCTCTAAAACTCCAGCAACCCTCAACAATTACAATGACCCTCAAAAATTCCAGCGACCATAAATTAAACACAACTACAACAAACCTCGACAACTACAACCACCCTAACCAAACTAACATCGGCCCTAAACAGTACAACGACACTAGAACTCTAGGGTCGATGAAAAGGTCGTTTATATGAGTACCTCATATCCAGCCGTTTGTTCACTTTAGTTTTCTAATATGTCTGTTCTTAGCAGTTTTTAGCCATTTTTTATATATGTATATTATACTGTGTATTTGCTCAAGTTGTTGCGTCTTGAGCTCATGTAATACAAAGCACAAAATTAACTCTGTATATTTTTAGTTTAATGATATTTTTTATGTTTACTATGAGAAAATAAATTGATAAAGTGAGTACAAAAATAAATGGAGTCCATGTTAAGTAAACTTATTGCTAAAAATAGAAACCCTATTATTGGATTCCACCGTCACCGTCTATATGGCTGTCATAAAAGGTACTCCTACTTTTATTGCCTAGATGGTAAACCAAATGCACAGACCCACAAACGTTTTTACATGTATTTGAATAACATCGTAATGTTGTAGTAAATAAAATAATGCTAGATGGTAAAATATATATGGTCGTAAGCAAACGCTGTTCTTATGAGTTGTTTGATTATTTATACACAAAACATCTATTGAAAACTATGGTTATGGTAAGACCAAAGAGTTTTTTATATTACTATTGCATTTACAAAACATGTTTAAGAGACTATATATGCACTTGTAAATATATTTAACATAATATATATTTATTGTGTTGTTTTCTATTATAAAATCATGAGTAAAGTCCTAAAAACATTCCTGTGGTTTGCCCAGTGGCGCTGTTTACATCCCTAAACTTTTTTTTGGCACAAAATCATCCCTCCGTTAGTAAAATTGGCACAAATACATCCCTCTGTTAATAAAATCAGTTAATGAAGACTAACGGTGCAAATATATCTCCGTTATCTCACATAATTTAACGTAAATCGTCCTTGTGGCAAGGAACAAATTGCAACCAAAGTCCTTAATTTTATTTACAAATTCGTCCCTGTGGTTAGACCGGTCAACGTGGGTCAATGCCACGTGTCACCACATAAGTGGTGCCACGTGTCACCACATAAGTGGTGCCACGTGTCATCGGGTCGGGTAGGGTCGGGTTGCCACGTGGACCAATGAGGTGGTGCCACGTGGCATTAGTAATATACACCACAATTTGGCTCCCCCTGGATTCGAACCTGGGACATTTGATTGGGAAGCAAAGCTTTGCCCAACTGGGCTAGGCATAGCTTCAAGTATAATTCCCTAAATTTAATACATAACCCTTTCTAAATGTTAAAAGCCAATTCATTGTTATTAAAAGGTTCAATTTAGTTTTTGGCCTATCAATTTACGGAGTTTTATGGACTGTAAAAAAATAAATAAATATACCGTCGGACTCGTTTTTTCGTGCTCTTTCCAATGGTGACACGTGGCGTTGACCCACGTTGACAACCACAGGGACGAATTTGTAAATAAAATTAAGGACTTTGGTTGCAATTTATTCCTTGCCACAAGGACGATTTACGTTAAATTATGTGAGATAACGGAGATATATTTGCACCATTAGTCCTCATTAACTGATTTTACTAACAGAGGGATGTATTTGTGCCAACTTTACTAACGGAGGGATGATTTTGTGCCAAAAAAAAGTTTAGGGATGTAAACAGCGCCACGGGGCAAACCACAGGGATGTTTTTAGGACTTTACTCTAAAATCATTAAAATTCTCTTGAAAGTAATAGACGCGTTAATAAGCCATTAATCCATCGTTTTGTAGTCACATCTTCTGTGGTCCATCTAAATAGAAATTTTCCGATTTCGGCAAAAGTTCAATATATAACTCATATGAGTCATATAACCAATTAACCAATCCTAGCCACTCATTTTTTTAATTAAAATTTAAAAATAAACCTTCACCCTTTTTTTTAAAATTAAATATCTCACAAACCGTTAATTATTACGCCAAAAAAATCATAGCATCTCGAAGAGAATTAAATTATTTTTCTATAGATATGCATTGTCATATACTTTCGACGAACTTTTTTTTAAAAAAATTTCACTCAGAAAAATCACATGTGATTTGTAAAAATCACATGTGATTTGTTAAAATCATATGTGATTTGATTTTTACGAATCACATGTGATTTTTCTGGGTGATATTTAAAAAAAAAAAAAAAAACTTCGTCGAAAGTATATAAAAATGCACATCTATAGAAAGATAATTTAATTCTCGTCACGATTGTGTATTTTTTGTAGCTTGAAGATTTACCGTTTGCAAGATATGTTGTTTTAAAAAAAAAAGTGTGAAAAATGATTTTTTATTAATTTAGATAAAAAAAAAATGGATAGCTATATGACAAATATGAGTTCTATATTGATCACAACTCTATGCTACAAAATAAGCAAAATGTGTTAAATAATTTTAGAAGTACATATTTTGTTAAGGCCAAAACGCATATTAGTACTCCGAACACTGGATCATCTAGTATCTCGAACTTTTAAAAGTGCAAAATGGTATCATGAACTTGACAACATAAATAATTTATTGTAAAATTTAGCTAGGTAAATAAATGTTTTTCTAAAATTTAATTATTTTTTGCTTTTTAAAAACTAATACATTATTTGATTTGATTATTTAGAATAAAAAAAAACATATATATATATAGCATCTATTGCTATGATATTTCTAACGCACTACTTTTAATGATATATTTTCGTATTATATTATTAAATGTTTGTTTCAAATAATTTTTAAATCAACTTATAACTAACTATATAGAAGCTTTTGTAAATTTTAATTTAAAATATTCATATAAAGAAATAAATAGTTAAATAATTAAGTCTCAGAATTATTTGAAACAAACACTTAAATATATAAAAGGAAATCTATATATCAAAAGTAATGCAGTAAATTCACTTTCTAAAAGTATTATTTAAAATATATTTTATTCTCAATAAATAAATATGATATTGTATTAATTAAAAGAAAATTGAAATTAACTAAATTCTAAATAAAAAGATGATTAATTATCTTAAATTTAATTATAAATTATTTATATTACATTAGGCCCTAGTAAATTCATTTTTTAGAATGAAAAAATAATAATAAAATTGAGTTGATTTAGTATAGGGTAGTCGTAATTACAATTTGTCAAGTTTGGGGTACTATATATTTTGCATCCTTAAAAGTTTAAGGTATTAAATGATTAGTTTGACAAGTTCAGAGTACTGATATGTGTTTTGGCATTTTTTGTTAAATATGTTTTTGAAGTACAATGGTCATCTAAAAAACTCTAAGACCAAAGTCAATTTTAAAGAAATTCATTTAAATAAGAGATGAATAGCCGACAGAACGATTTTTGTTAGATTCTTGTTAGAATTTTAGTTTCTTAAAGTAGATATGTTGTTTAATGGATTTTATAAGGGTAAAAGGCTGATGAGGGAAGTTAATTTGTACATTTGAGACTAGTTTATGCAATGTGAGAGTAAGTTTGTGGTTTCAAATTATGGTGATGGACGGACTTGTGGTCAAGGGTCAGACAACACATGTCGTTTCTTGTAAGTGGTTTTCATATAATATCCCAAGGTATTTCTGGATCTATCGTCTTCACTTTTTACATACACCACCCGGTCAGATTGTGTGTCTGAAGTTGTTTGGTTTTAAAGCTTTAGTGGGTTACGCTTTAGGTGTCAAAGGTTGTGGTCATGGTCATTTGTAACTCGTTTTCACATTTTCTATTGGGTGAATGCTTTTACCTTAGTTTGATTATATTCACTTTCTCGTGTTTTTGTTGGTCATAGATTAACAGAACTTTTATGGTCGGTGATACGTTTAGTTATAATCAAATTCATGTAATGTTGTGTATCTCGATGTACTTATAACTTGCTATTTTTGTATTTATATTTAAAATATATATACATTGCCTTCCAAAAATGTTATGGAATGTGAGACATTTTAATTAGAAGTACCTTGTTTTTCTTCATCGCTCCACCTTTTCTATAAAATGTTGTATTCTTTAGAAAATAATAATGTTGTTTACTTTAAAAAAAAAAGAACAACTCAAGTTAATATAACTTCTATTTAAGGATTGGGATCCTCTCGTGTTCAATTTGAACATGAAAAGTAAGAATTTTTGGCGAGTAAAAAAGAAAAGTGGAACCATTTATTGTAGGATTCCTATTTTATTAACAATTAAATTTTTTTTCACAACAAACTCAACAAGACATCTAATGTTTAAATTAAATATGAAAATATAATTAAGTCATATTTTAATCACTTACCATTTATATATGAAACCTGTATGTTTAAAGAGACTTATTTATTGATCTATGCAACACTTATTACTCCATAATTAAGTACATTTAAAGTATATATTTATAAATGAATGTAAATGATGTTTTAAGCAATATTAATGGTATTTAATGTGGTTATTAATATGTGTTGGTAAAAAATTATTAGTTATCTACTTAAACATAAACCCGAAGCTTGTGAAAATGTTCTTTCGGATTTTTCTCATATAAACCAAAACTTTGTTTAAACTATATATGTACCTAAAGTTGATGACCAATTAATCTTAAACGATTTTAGACCTATTAACTCTATTCGATACCAATATAAGATCATTGCCAAGTTTCTCGCTAATCGCCTTTCAAAATTGGTATATTCGGTTGTAGGTGAAGTTTAAATGGCAATCATCAAGGATCGTCAAATCACTGATGGACCACTCAGGATTGATAAGATCATTTCGTGGACAAAAGTATCTAAAAGAAACCTCTTCTTGCTAAAAATTTGGAAAAGGTTTTTGAAACATTGAATTGGTGTTTCTTAGATTCAATTATGATTCAAATGAAGTTTATCTATAGGTGGAGGATGTGGATCCAAGGTTATCTTAAGTCGGCTTGCGCCTCGGTTTTAATTAACGGTTGTCGCATTTCGGAATTTAAACTTGAAAAGGCACTTAAACAAGGTGATCATTTATCACCTCTTTTCCTTATCTTGGCGGTAGAAGTTATAAATGTAGCCCTTTTGGATGCACAGGATAAGAACCTTTTTTGTGGGGTGGATGCGGGTAAGGATAAAGTTCGTGTCTCACACCTCTAATCTGCGAATGATGCCTTAACCATGTGGGATGGTCTTCTACCGGTGTTAAGAATCTCTCAAGAATCCACACCTCCTTCCACCTCTCTTTGGGCTTAGAAATTACTTTGAATAAAAGTAAGTTTTATGGTTTTGGTGTCTCCTTTCATGAGCTTAACTCCTTTGCTTCTACCATTAGTTATTAACCTTCACAATTTCATGCACTTACCTTGGGCTTCCCATTAGGGCCAATATGGCAAGATGTGCCAATTGGAGTTCCCTTGTTGATCGTTTTCACAAACATCTTTATTGTTGGAAATCTGAAGCCCTCTCGTATTGTGCTAGACTAACTCTTTGCATATTGTTCCTAGGTAGTTTGGGAACATATTTATATTCAACATTCAAGGATTCTAAAGAAAGTATCAATAGAAAAATGATTGTTGTGCCTAATAATCATATCTACTTTTGTACCTAATGATATGATTGGTTGATTTGAAAAAGTGATTGGTGAGAATTTGGAAAGAGAAGTATATAATATACTTGTAAAAGTGATTTGTGCGTTAAGCATATATTTAAGCATGTGTTTAAGATATAAATATCACTAATCTTATCAATAAGCTTGAGAGCATTTGAAGAAATAAATGGGTGTGTCATTGTAAAGTAACAAAATCTTGTAGATTGGATGGGAAAAGCCATCTCACATCTAAATCATGCTAGTCTTAGGATAGGTAGCTTCGGATAAGCAACCAAGGTATGCTTGTCAATTAACGGTGGAGATTCTTAAACTAAGACTACTCTCTTTGGTGCAAGGTTATTTATGGTGCGTTTACTTTATGGGTGTGGGTGGGGTTTGAGTAATCATTAAGTTAAACTAGTGTTTGGTTAAATATTTAGCAGTTGAATTTCACAGTTTAAATAACAATAATTCTCAATTTAAAAGACTTTAAGTTAGCCTGGATTTGCAAAAAGTGGTAGGCCCAAGTTTTCCCCCTCACTTTTATACTTCAAATTTAAATCCAAATCTATATACAAATTCAAATCCTAAACTCATCTGTAAACCAAACGGACCCTTACTTTATTCATGGCTCTCAGGGAGGCCAACATGATGCAACTGTTGGAATTATATACTATGACAATAATATATAAAAACACATAATACACCAAAGCACATGCGGAAGCGTATAGGAACGTATAATGAATAATTAACTAACATAAACATAAAGTATGCGTACCTTTTTTATTCTAGCCGAACAAGAACAAATTCCACAAAACTAGCAAGCGATAAACCCTAATTAGGATTTATAGGATTACAAGAATTACCCTTACCGATTTTGTAATTCAATCCAAGATACCAACAAAAGTATGTTAGTATCACGTTCTTGTACACACGTATTAAATCAAATTAAAGTAATGCAAGTTTTAATCACACGAAAATATTTGTTTTGGAAAAACAAAAGTTTCGACACATTACTTGAGGTGTACGATCGGTTGGAACAAGAAACACACACAAAACAATTTTAGGGTTTAGACAATGAGTACAAGAGATGGAATACAAAGACCCTAGGCCTTGTATTTATACCCAAAGTAACCTGGTGACCAAGTTAGCAATGGATTGGGTTTTGGAACGCCTTGGCCGATCGGTTTGAGTAATCCCCAAGGATTTCGGAACCTTCCCAATCTCTATTTTATTATTTAGTCCTTCCAATTAACATTTAACGATCGTTACTCCATTACACTTAATTAACTTAACGTTCGTTATATATTTCGTGTAATTAATAAATAAATATAACATTTTATATTTAATTATTAACTTTAATTCTCATACGTAAAGCGTGCAATCCCGTGGTCTCGAGTTCGATCCTAACACGCATCTATTAATATTTTGTCCGTTAAACCAACAACTCCCACTTAGACATATTGATACGCTTACGCAGCGCGTTCGGGGTCAAAGGAACTTCCTTCTCGTCGAGCAAGTTTTTCAACACCCTAGGCAGTGAACCTAATCGTTGTAGTGTAGTATTAGGGTAAGCCACGGGAATTGATATCGTTCTCTAGGATAATAGGAATGCTAGTGAGAAGTTACTACGCTAAGGTTGGGGTTGAGGAAGATTATTTTTTTATCTTTTTATGTTTTTTTTAGAAAAGGAAAAGTACGAATCTCGGGGTTTGGATTTGGGGGTTTGGTATTTCTATCGATTACTCTACTATTATCTAATTATCTAAACTAAGGTGGTGGTAGTCTATGTCTAATTATTGTGTGCTCGTATGATAGTTTAAAGATGTGTTTACTTAGGTTTTACTACTCCTTAATTATCTGCTATTGGTGGTTGAATTGTCACGTCCTTATTCCTAATTGCGTTGTGTGTCTAAAGTTGTAGGGTATGTGTTTCTCCCAAACTCTTTGAAGTTACCAAAGGGTCTCGTCTACAAAACCCACAATGGATGATAAACTCTAACTCTAAGGCCTCTTTGGATAGTTTAGCTTACAACAACTCAAAGTGCTATAACCTAAGGTTCACAAAGATTAATCAAGCATTAAGTACACAACGAATGACCTATTGCATTACTAGATCATTAATCAACTAAGATAAGAAACAACTAATCAATATTCAATAATTAAGTTTCATATTCCCTAAGCAAACACACAAGTAAATTAGCTGGACATGGAGAACATGCAAGCATACACACAAATAATTGAAGACATAATTAAATTAATGAAGTAAACAACTTATCTTGGTGTAAGATAGGGTTTAGAACCCTAAAATACGACCTTGGTTCGGTTTAGGTTTTACTCCAAAAGTTTACCCAAAAGACTACTCTCTAAAACTGAAAAATTTGGATTCTATACATAAGATTACATGTGCGACGGCGTCACCTTATGATTTGTGACGCCGTCGTGTCGCCGTCATTAGGGTTTCGTCTTGGCCAAGTTAATCTTGCGACGGCGCCACCTTATGCTTGTGACGCCGTCCTCTTTAGCTTCTGACGCCGTCTGGATTGAATCTAGGCCGTCTGAGTTGCGACGGCCTACTCTTTTAAAGCCCGACGCCGTCCTTCAAAACTAGCAATTTCTCTTCTGAGCCGTCACAAATTCTTCCGACGGCGTCGCAGATTAAGCAGTGACGCCGTCCCCTTGTAATTTAGCAGCTTGAGTGTCTCGATTCTTGACTTTGGCCATTTTCTTCATATATCTGCGCCTTTTCGTCCAAATAAGTGCCATTATAGCAGTTTGCCTTCAAGAGACTTAAAAAATGAAAAGGAACGATATTAAGCAATAACGGATACAAAAGTGATCAAATAAGGGCTTAAACGACCCCTCAAAAAGGTACATTTTAAAACCTTATCACATATCTTAATAGTGTGATCACATCGGTTAGCGTCTAGCAACACTTCGATGCCTCTAGTACAACTCGAGTAAGGCTCCTAGAAAACGTTTTAATGATTTCTCATTATTATTATCCTTTTGTTTCTAATTCCATGTTAAATAAAGATATGGAATTAAGACATTCTTTATTCAACCATTCTGTTTCTCGCTTTAAGTGATTGACCAAGATTACCAAATCTTCTGAACATATTCAGGGGAGATTTTGGGTTTGGCCACACAAACATCTTGTCAACCCTACGAGGGGCCCAACAGTATTAAACTCCAAATAAATTTGAAGGAACAAGTTCTATCTTGACTACGAGACTAACCCACAAACTTTGCAACACTTCTGGAAACAACCCTTATGACTACCAGTAATGTATAACGTTAAGTTGTTCCACAGAAGTGCACTACATTCATGACACTTATTTGATATCTCAAGTATGAGGATAACTATTCATGATTTACTTAATAATAATATCCATAAAGTAAAATCATGTAGTTGGGATAAGTCCTATATTCAATTCATTGAATATCATTTGAAATTGATATGCTTTCTCATCAATATACTTTTAAGTATATTCTACCAAATCATTCAAATTTGTCTTAATTTAACGATACTCCCATATCATTAATTGACAATGGACGATTTAGAATAAATAAATTTATTCACTGATTAAACATGCAAATATATGATACAATATATTATAAAATCAAACATACTAAGTATTTGATTTATTATAATAATTGTTTAACATCCTTTATCCAAATACTAAATGGATCAATGCATGAAAATTGCAGTTGATGAATTATGCCTCAAATAATGATAATCATACTTGTTGACAAGGCATAAATCAACCAACTTGATCTATCATAATTTTGAGAATACTTATTTCAAGAATTCAATTAGTGAAGTCCTTATATGTGTGCATTCACCAATCACATAATAATTCATAAAGTGTGTGACATGCTCTATCACCAATTTATAACAATTTAAACTTTCAAACATTTTAAAGTTTAAAGTTTTCTTATTCTTTTAATGTATAATACAATTGCGCTTTTAGTAGCACAACTAGTTCACATGGCCATTAACAAGGATGAAATCCTACCATAACTAGTATTGAGTGTCATCTCAATTAAACCAGCATCATTGTATACAAACAACAATATGCTCATTAAAACTCTGTAAACTTTAATATCTTATTGTGTAATGTTTGATGTCTTCCAAACTTTTAAGTTTGTAGCTGATGACAATTTGCACAATAATTGACATATTGTTCATCCATAGAATATAGGAGCAATTCAAGGCTGAGGATGTAATTCTATTAGAATATTCATTACACAAGTTATCTAATAACTTTTAGTTAGATATCAATGTTGTCAAATCCTTTCTTAATCAAGAATGATACAAAAATTTTAATACACAACATGATGTACATGATGAATCTACAGGTCAAACTTAGATTTCATTCATGTTCTATCTTGTCAAAAGATATTTATCCATTTTCCAAATGATATATCATGTTTTATTAGAATCATTTATTTTACTGCACATGTTTATTAATAATCTCCCCTCCAAATAAAGGAGGGTTTGTTTGAATCCCATCTCCCCTCAAAATTCTAAGAAAATGACACCTAACATTCTTTTCCCCCAAAACTCTTACCACCGTCCGATCAAATTTAATGCACCAAGTATTCATCACAAAACCATTTCAACACATTTTCTGAAGTAAATAACACACCCCGTTCTCTCTCTCAAAAAACACATACCATTCTCACTCACTTTAATAACCAGCCACCGCCACCGCCATCATTAGCCGCAGCCACTACCATCATCAAAAGCGTATGCCGCCGCCACCAACATAGTCTAGTTCTAACCGGTTTGGAATATAGTGGTTTTGGAGGCGCTATGGTGGTTTCGATGGTGTTTCGGTTGGATCTTTGTCTTCTTTAACCGTTTATGCTTGCTTTGGTGGTGTAAATGGTTTTTCAGTGCCAATTATTTCTAAGGTATCGTTTTAATTTTTCTGTGTCAGTGGATAAAATTTAAATAGTGATTGATTATCAATTAATATGTTGTTCTTCATTGTAGCAGGCAAAATGTGATATTGATAATTTCGAAACCTTATATGTATCTTGGCTGGCCAGACTATGTTGGTGGCGAGGGGTTGAGTACAACCGAATAAGCCATTGTATCATCAAGGTATGGAATTTTTGTTTATGATAATGATTAATGAAAGGTATATTTGATTCCATATTCTGGTTTTAGTCTTTTAATTCTTGGCTTCAACTTTGTCAAATTCTAATCTTTCTTCCCAATTAACAGATCTTCTCAAAGACCAGAACTTTCTATTGGCTACAAGTTTTATTTTTGGTATGACTTCTAATTGGCTACAAGTTGCATAATTTGATTTTATTGTATTGAGTATGTTGAACAAGAAGTCTTTCAGTTGTTATTTTCTTATAACGGAAGTTTATAATGGTGTTTGGTTTTGATAAAAAAAACCCTTTATGAAAACAATATTATAGTCATCAAAGTATATGAAATAAATAATGTATACTATTTTGTGAAAACAATATTGTAGTTTCACAAAAATGTGTTTACGTAATTGTTTGTGTGGCATTGGATAACAGGTCAAAAAACATTATTATTTGGGTAAAAAATGAACATGTTTTGCCATTTTATCGACTTTATGAAAAGATTTTAAATATAACTGTGATAAAAACAAATTTTAGTGTCTGAAAGTATTTGAGTGATGTGTCATTGATCGACTTTATGTTGTTTCAGTTCTAAAAAGAGATATGGCTATTGGTTTTCCTTGATTGGGTTTGTGTTGGCGAAAAAAGGAATATAATATAAAGAAATTACGATAACTATGCGATGTACCATGATTTTGTCAGCGAGCATTCATTTTAATCAAACATAGAGTATCTTTGGATGTTGTGTGTACCCAGCAGTTTTGCACCACCATTACAGAAACATTTCAATTTTTTTTGTTGCTTTTTGGTGAAAATACTGTCTAAGATTATAGCTAAATTGATTATGGTATCCCGCTTTTGTATTGTCATGATTGATTGAGATTTAATATGAAGGAAATTAGTGATTTCTTATACTCATAGTTGAAGTACTACTATACAGGTTTCACCGAAAGGATGTATTGGACTTGGAGTGGTCTACTGATGGTGCTTTTCTCATCTCTGGATCAGTTGATAACTCGTGCATCATATGGGACGCCAATAAAGGTAAGCAAAACGACGTAGATCCGAAGATGATATCAATTATCTATGCAACTCTAGATGATCGTCTGATTATATTTGTTTTTCTTTCAGGGTCTGTCCATCAGATCTTAGATTGGGCATTTTCATTATGTTCAGGGGGTAGCGTGGGATCCCTTAAACAAGTATGCTGCTTCTCTTAGTTCAGATAGGACGTGCTGCATATATGTGAAGAAACCACAAAGTAAAACAAAAGGAAGTGAGAGGACAGATTATGTTTGTCAGCGTGTCCTTACAAAAGTGGAATCACAAGTGGTAGAGGAAACTAAGGTCGGAAATATGTCTTGCTACGTTATCTATTAAATAAAAGGTTATTAATGATTGCAGTTAATGATTTAGCATGTGTATCTATGCAGTCTGCAAAGCACCATCTTTTCCATGACGAGACATTGCCATCCTTCTTTAGAAGATTATCCTGGTCACGTGATGGTTCATTTCTTCTTGTGCCTGCTGGTAAGAGACTGCATATATAGTTAATTGAATGAGTGCTGATGTGTATGATATTTGTTATCGCTTTCCTGTTGGTATCCTCTCTTCAAAACCCATTGTCTTAAGTTTCAGTTTCGCTCAATGTCTATACTAATGTGTTGCAGGCTAATGAATGCTGAACCGTAACAAGTACAATCTCTTTTTTTATTATTTTGGCTATGCTGATGCAAAACATGATTCTGATGCAGGTTCGTATAAACTCTCCCCCACCTCAGAACCTGTCAACACTGCTTATGTCATGTCCAGAAAAGATCTTTCAAGGCAAGAGTTGCTTATTTCAGTCAAATGTTTTAGAAATTAAGGGTTTTAATGGGTGAAAATACAGATGATTGCACAAAACAGAAAATTCTTACTTTTTTAAGTACTTAACCCATACGCTTTTAGTTCCATAGCTTTTATTAGTTTTTTTTTTGTGTGCTTTGATATTATAGGCTGCTTTAATGCTCCCTGGTGCCAGCAAAGCTGTTGTGGCAGTGCGCTTCTGCCCTAAGGCCTTTGGTCTTCGTGGGTTGAGCACATGTAAGTTTTTGTTAGTTAGAGCCGTCTTCTTCAAGTCTCAAATGAATAATGTTACACATTTTAATCAAGTAACTCTTTTCTGAGTAGCTTCATCTTTCAAGCTTCCATATCGCTTGATCTTTGCTGTTGCCACGTTGAACTCTTTGTATGTATATGACACCTAAGGCGTTGAGCCAATCACAGTTTTAGCTGGACTTCATTATGCCGCCATAACCGACATAGCCTGGTAAGGTGTTCTTGCAGCACAATACGTTATATTGGAACTTGGTAAAATGGGTGGGTTTGGAAATGGGTCAGAACGGTTAATTTCAGAGTACCGGTTGTGTGGGTTTACCCACACATTTTTTGTCCATCTTTTAGCAGTATTATATAAATAGTTAACACACTGAAAATGACTACAAAACTGTATTATTCCAGTAAGGATCTTAGATTCTGAAATAAGTGATTCAGGAAGCTATGTGGAAAACGTTCTAATAAACACATACGAAAATGCTGCTTTTTTTTTTCCTTCTTTACCGTATCTGAAAATGAAATGCATTAAAAAGATTTTGTTGTTGGACAACTGCTAAAGCTTATGGGCGAACTCCGACGGAGCTTTTAGCGGACCTAAAGAATCTATATGGTTATACTGAAGCTTATCAATATATATTTTTCCAAATCAACTTTAACAAATAAATTATGGTCTTTATCTTCACATGTATATTATTTCTTATTCGTTAATGAATTTGTAAACATGGCAGCGATGAAAACTACCGGCACACATGGGCATAAATCTGCGAGATAAGGCGTAATGGTTTATGGATGGGCACAACTGTATATCGTTCGATGAGATTACTTTAAAAGAATATGTATTGTTATTTAATGGATTAGTTCAAGATATTCTCTTAAAAGATAAATTGTTAACTTCTCATGTAAATTCAGAAAACAAAGTTGCTTAAAACGTTTTTTTATTATGGTATTTTTCAGGTCCAGTAATAAATCTGGTATGGATAAAGTGAGGTTTGAACCTCTTCAAATCCTATATTTAAAACCTAATGACTTTGGAGAAACAAAGTTTCTTTAACATTCAATTGAGTCAAGAGAATCGAGATCTCAACATGAAGAAGAGTGTAGGCATCTCTAAAGGAGCTCTGAATGGACAAGGTATGTCCATTACCTCATTCAAAGTTCAGTTTTTCAGATACTTGCTAGACTAAAGCTCAACTTATGTGATCAAGGGGGGTAACTACTCATACACAAAGTTCAATTTATGTGATCAACATACAACTAATATGTAAAAAAAAATAGTTAACTTAAATTAAAGGTTTTAGAGTCCATAACTATTTAAGCACCATATTATCACCACGTTTTGGTATCTTAAGCTTAAGGTTTTGTTGGTTGAACCTATTTGTCCTACCAATTCTGCAATTGTTGCATTAAGGACATACAAAAGGATCGTGATTGAGTATTGTAGCCGAAATTCCTTTCAAGGAGTAATTGGATTGAGGGTACGAGAATGTAGATTATCTATAATGTTTGGTTTACATCTACTGCTTTTTAAGTTGGGAATATTGGCTTTGATAATTAGCCATTCTCCATTTTTTTACAAGGAATAGATTCAAATTTTGATTTCATAATGATCTTGATAGTAGACTAAACACTACTTTAACATAGAGCAACTGTAAATATAAAGATTACATTTTCTATTGTTTCAATTAACAATAAAAGTTACCTGTTATATTAGTTATGATCCACTGTATTCCCTTTATTTTTTCATATACGTTGATAGTTGCAAGTTAATGATTTTCGTTTTTTTAAATATAGGTGTTGAGCTTCTTTCTGATTCTGTTCCTTACCAGGGAATTGTGAACGTGATTCTTTGGTAAGTCGAAGGAAAGGTTAGTTGCTTATTGTCCGATACTCCTATGTATTTGGTGTTTTTTTGAATTAGGTTTTATTATGGTACTGATTTGTGTTATGATCTTTTGCCGATCCAGTGGGCTGTTTAAGGAGTTGTTGATGTTTACATCGGTATAAACCCTTCTGCTAAAGGAGGTGGCAAAGACAACGATGTTGATGATCAAGCCGTCAGGGTTGTTGACATCGTTGACACTTTTAGACTACAAATAAAAATATAACTAATTTTGAATGATTTTCAAAAATTTGAGACTTTTGTAGGTTTTTAAGATATTGAGATATTGTAAAAAATGTAGGAGCAACTTCCTGTCGATAAGAAGCAGCATATTGCTCATATCAAGAAGTACATCAAACAAATCAGCCTTAAGCTTGATGCTGAGCAACATATTCGTTAAGAAAATCATTGAGGCATCAACGAAGCTCCTCCTTGGAAAGCTTAGTGATCTTGAGTTGTAAGTTTTTTTTGCTCTTTCTTCACATAAGAGTCGTTTGGTTAATTATGCTTCTAAGATATATGTAGTTTTATGCAAATATAGTGTTATATTATTAGTCATTTGTCCATTACCCATACTACAGTGATTATGCTGCTGAGTTGCAACATTATAATTAGTTTAAGCAAATTGACATCTTGATAAAATATGGGGATGTGTGGATCAAAAAACTGTGTTGCCAGTAGTAATATTTAAATGGGCAGAAACTAACTTAAAATTGTGTGGAACTGATAATCCAAGAAAGACGATTGTTATAGTTGTTTTCCAGAATGTTAATGGTATGGATGGTATCTGATGTACATGGTGTTTTTTTTTTTTTGCATCTTTGTTGGGAAGAGCATGCATGATGACAGTAGGATGGTGTTTGCTTATTACAAAGAAGGTGCAGTTTACCCAACCTTTTTGTATTTTGGTCTTGGTTTGAAGGAGGTCAAGTTAGTTTGAAATGCAATTTAGTATGAAGATCTAATTATGCAGTGAAACTCAATTTAGTAGACCCAACCTTTTTGTACTTTGGTCTTGGATTGACGGAGTCATTTGCTTTCTTATATCTGGAAAAACATATGTTCACTAGAGGCGTCAAATATTTGTAAGGGTGTAGCTTCTGCTATTAAAGTTGCCAGTAAGGTGCCTTCAAATGACCCGTAAGTTAACAAATTATAAGAATCAAAGCGTGTTTGGGATTGGTTATTAGACTGCGTATTGCTTATGAAATAAGCAACTCAAATCCTTTTATTTTAATTTCAAGAAATCAGATTTGCAATATATAAACAGTCTTAAACCTCTTATCTCTTGTTTCATAGCGCATTAAGAAATCCTAAGCACCCTGATGATTTGTTGGGCTCATTTTTTCTAAATGCAAAAAGTTGGTTTTTTTTTTTTTTTTTTTTTTTTTTTTTGTTTCTCAGGATATACTTTATTGAAAGGAGGATGCAAGCATGAAGAATATTGTAAAGAAAGTTGCAGATCATTATAGTGTAGAATATTGCAATGAATTGACGCATAGTATATACGGTGATTTGTGATTTTATTAATTTGGTGTAAATGTTACGTTATATACACAATGAGCACATATTAAAAGTGTTCTAATTCAACTTTATGCAAAGAGTGGAGATTCAGTTCTTGATCTTGCATGTGGCAAGGTACTACGCGTGCCTTATACTACTAATGCAAGCAGTGAAATTAAGATTACGGTTCAAGGATTGATCATTATATCTCTAATGTTAAAAAGTTTCCTTTTACAATTACGACTCACAAAAATTTATTTTTATTGTGAACATCATATTAATTTTAACGATATCTTAAAAACAATGTTACTAATTTTATCTTGAATAATTCTTGAAGCTAGCCGCCCAGCGGGCGGGCCTGCGGCTAGTAAACATATATTCCAAGGTTGTATGTTTTAATTCTTAAATCTTACAAGTGAAGTTTCATTCCAATCTAAGACTTAACATTTAGCTTACAAGGAATGTTACTTCCTATATGTTATACAACATATAAGATTTAAAACCTTAACATAATACTCCCACTAGCTTTCAGGAATACTTAAAATTTATCTTATTTCAATTATAAACCAAAATTAGGATTTAATAATTAAACATAAGAATAATTTCATAGATGCATGCATTTATCCATTCATGAATTATTGCACTTCGCAAACTTCCAAAGATTATATGAATTCAAAAAACCTTTCGATTACTCACCGTCCTCGCTCAAGTAATTTCTCAAGAAAGAGTTTTGATACCCCATTGTCATATTTCATATTAATGAAAACAAGTATAACAATTATCATCTTTATATATTTAATGTGTCTAGGAAAGAATATTCAATCATATTTAATTGCTTAAGTAAGATAAATAATCTTGTCATAAGACAAGCATTAAACTTGTGTACAATATTATCCATATGATTTCTATATAGAAATTTAAACCACTAGGGTTTTCCATCTCTTTGAAGAAACTCATTTCCATTCTCTAGTCTAACTATTAGGATAAACCAATTTTCAAAATTGATTATCTTTATAGACAACATCTTTAACATTCATAGTATGAGTAATTTACCTAATTCAATATTTGGCAATCCATTATAATGATTATCAGGTTTACTATAATCCTGTAACTCATGTTCTTCTCTGCATATAAATCAAATATCTGAGATATCCTTGCAGATCTATGAATGAAAATTCCATCATCTTGAGGTTAACATTTTATATCTAGCCTCATCATGATATTTACTAGTGTATTTAAGAAGATTATGTATCTTGTAATTTTATCTTTCAAGATAAAAAAAACTCCCTTTTGCCTTTTGTAATATATAGACTATCTATATATACTTAGCAATTAGAGCAAAACTACATTGTTCTCTTTTTGGGACATTACAAATATACATTGATAATTCCTGACTTTAGTTTGTTAATAACCTATTCACAAGTAGTTTAACAAATTCAGAATCTTCAATTTTAAAACTTAATGTGATTCATCACATTCCATAATAAAATGGTGTTTTATTAATCTTCTAGGTTAGAGTCATATTGAGTATATTCAATCCATACTCAATTTTCTAACCTTGTTACTTTTTAAGAAACAAGTTATGGTTATCTTGAATCAAACAAATATAATAGAGTTTGATTCTCCTAACTGAACATACCATCAACTTGTGGTATTTATTAGAATTAATATTGTAAGACAATCTAACAATATATAAGATAAACATATTCCTTTTAGCTTACCTATTTACCAACTAAGTCAACTTAATGGTATAATAGATTTTTCAAGCCAATTGCGTGCTTTATAGCACAAGTACTCTTTAACCAAGTCACTTCATATCCATGTCTCATCAAGAAAACATAAACTGTTATAATCCCATTATACGTTATAAATCATTGATCAACTCAATTACTTCTTGTATATGTCTTAATTAAAAAAAATAACAAGTTAACGTCTTACTTTATTATAAGTCTTAAAAGACTTTATGTTTATGTCTTTACAATGAATCATAAACATGTTTAACTAAAGTAATTATGAACACAACTTTTGGTTTCAATAGTAATTTCAAGTTAATTTATTTACTTCACAATAATGTAGGACTACATTATTTTTCATTTATGTCATTCCAAAATACATAAATAAACAAATTGAAGTAGTATTAGATTACTTCCTTTATTTATGTCATTCTAATAATACATAAATATCTAATTTGAAGTAGTCTTATATATAATTTTGACACATGTTCTAAATACTTGACTAATTTAGAAACAATAAATTTATACCAGATACGATCCCACGTAACATGGAGATTTACTTTGTTGTTGCAATCTTGCCAATTTCTCACATGACGTAAATTGCAACACCAAGTGTTTCTTAAATTAGATAGTACAAGTCATATTAGAACGTTAGTCTCTTACCATGCAGTCAAGAGAATCTATTAAATCATATACCTATATGTTGTACCTTGCACACAATATAGATTTCTCCCACTTGTGCATGGAACAACATCATGTAGCAGATAAACAACACGGCATATGTTTGTTTATGTGACTAATATGATTGTGTCATTGATATTAGCATAACTAGTAGATGTAGAACCAATTCATTGTCTAATAAAGAAACGTACATGACTATCCTTAAAAACATAAGTGTCTACAAGTGGAAAGTAATTATCTTAAGACATTCTAGAGATAATTCTGGGTTACTACCAAGATGACAAAGCTTGTAACTCCTACTAAATTAGATATCATTACATTAATTCCTTATTCAGTAATAAGAACGCAATACTCCCACTGGATTTGACAACATTGTAAGTGTTTCATTAACTAGTGAAAGAAAATAGTGTTCTTACTTCCCTAGTCCCTACACTTTTGAGAAAGTCCATACATACCAATTACTTATGTACTAAAAGATTGTATTCTACTATGTAGATGATGAATTATCCATCAATGCCATTAACTTGAAAAATTGGACATGCAATTTCTTTCTTAATAGTTCTACCATTCCAACAATTATAAGTAGTACTTTTAAATGTTCAAAGCACAACAACTAGATAAAATATGCTAGTTTGTCTTTTACCAATTTTGCAGTAAATTAGTCTAGCTTCTAATTTAATAACTCAGAAAATATGCAATTTTCTTAACTATTAAAATTTGCTTACGAGTTATGTATTTAGAATTTAGACAATTATAATTTGTCCTATCATACATTTCTCATTCATGAAAAGGAATATGATTGAATCTCACTCTTTCTTATGAAAAGAGGACCAGGTTTATTCTTTTAGCAAAGTTGACTCTACCAAAAACCCTTAAAGGTGTAATCAATTTACCAATACAGGAATAACCTACGTTTACGGTTTAGTGTTGCATTAATACATTTAAAGAATTAGCAAAATTCAATTTTAGTATTTTCGATAATTAAACTTTTCAAGAAAATAAAATACCCAAGGTAGTATTCATATAACCATAGAATTTTATCGAAAACTAGGATCCAAATTATCATAGTTCCATTACATCAATTGATCTGCTAGTAACGAAAGCACATAATAAGGCAATCTGTCGAACAATAATTGGCAAACATTTTCCAGTTCCTAGATCATTATGGGATTTACATTTTCCAACGCTATTGCAAATGTAAACATGTTTTATCCCATCTTGTGCCTTGAGTCCAGTTCTCACTTACTACTCAATTTAAGTCGTCTAACTTAAAGAACTGCAAATATGTCCTTGCAAGGTTTGACTTCACATGAATATTTACCTTTCCATCACAATCTCGCCAAGTTCCCACATGACGTAAATTGCAACTTCAAGTGCTCCTTTAACTATATGGCACTTAACTTAATTTTAAAAGGGTACTAGTTTTGATTTATGGTGTCAAATCAAACATGTACGAAGAAGCATGCATACAACTTCGTATCAATAGTTTTCAATAAAAAAAAATTATTAACCAATTCGTAAAGATCAAATTATCAAAGTTTTGATTGAGGTATTAGTTTCGCCAATCAAGGAATTTACCTTTAATTATCGTCCAATATATCGTACTTTTGCATAAGTCTAAAGACTTGGTGTTTAGGATAATTACCACAAAGTGGTGCATGAAATTAAAGCTAATTCGCCCTTAAGATGATTTTGTAAATAAAATATCCTACTTGGTAACTCCAATTTGACGCACAAAGAAGCAGAGAATTTGGTCAGCGCGAAGCAATTAACCTCCTTCTTTCGGGTCACAATTTAATGCGCTCCCCTCTTTATACCCCTCTTATAGTTTGTCAAAACTGGATGAGCCGTTCTCACTATTGGTACAAAACTCATCACTCAATTAAACTCATGAAAATTTAACTCTTCAAAAACAAACATGTACGAAGAAGCATGCATACAACTTCGTATCAATAGTTTTCAATAAAAAAAAATTATTAACCAATTCGTAAAGATCAAATTATCAAAGTTTTGATTGAGGTATTGGTTTCGCCAATCAAGGAATTTACCTTTAATTATCGTCCATTATATCGTACTTTTGCATAAGTCTAAAGACTTAGTGTTTCGGATAATTACCACAAAAGTGGGGCATGGAATTAAAGCTAATTCGCCCTTAAGATGATTTTGTACATTTATAGCCTACTTGGTAACTCCAATTTTACGCACAAAGAAGCGGAGAATTTGGTCAGCGCTGAAGCAATAACCTCCTTCTTTCGGGTCACAATTTAATGCGCTCCCGTCCTTATACCTCTCTTATAGTTTGTCAAAATTGGATGAGCCTTTCTCACTATTTGTACCAAAACCATCAATCAATTAAACTTATTGAAAATTTAACTTTTCAAAAATAAATCAAATTTAACCATTGTTTAGTCCAATTTATTTTTCTATTCAAAATTACTCTTTGCTTAAAATTTGTCGCACATAATAAACAAACAAGTAACAATAAAAAATAAACACTAAAACAATGCGCACATAACTAACAATTAATACGTGTAAACAAGTAGCCGCATGCAACTTATTTGATAAAGCATATTAATAATCAATATCTAGGTTAATTAACGTATATATTAACTAGGGCTTTCACTCGCACAATTGAAAGTGAGCCACATACATCGACGAATCGATTGTGTAAGCCATAATTAAAATATACCAAATTGCACATAATTGATTCATTAATATATATTATTGGAGTATTCCCCAATTCAAGATTTATCAAAACATACATGTGATTAAAATAACTTAACAATTAAAAATTCAAGCAACCATCCATGACCAGGGGCGGATCTAAGCATGAGCCACCTGTGGCACGTGCCACATATGGTCTAAGGCGCTAAAGTGTTATATTTTCTTGAGAAATTCAAGCTATTTGAAAGTGCTATACATGGTTTGGAGCTAGAGTTGCACAAAATGAGTAAAAAATGTGTGAAAGAACATGGTTCTTATGTTTTGAAGAAAAAATAAAGAAAAAGAAATGTAGAAGATGATGAATAGTTATGTTTTTGTCCTTTTGTTGAATTGGTTTTTGCGTTAGTATGTTTGTTGCTCCAAAGATGAATTGGTTTTTGTGTCCTTTAACCCTATTTTAATATAGACATAGGGATATGTGTAGTTTTTGTTGTATGAATTTATTTTAGTTACAAAACTCAGCATAAAAAGTCCTGCTTAATACTACCAAACAATATGACTTAAAGTCACAGTTTTTCCTAGAGTCATTTAGCTTACTTCAAAGATCGAAGGTAGCACGTGAAAATCAAATTAATCCCGAAAAATCTAATTCTGCGAACAAAAATCGTAAAACAATAAGCCTTACCCAAGTAAATGAACGACTAAAGCTAAAAATTATCCGTGAAACAAATTGAGCTAAAAATCGTGCCACACATGGTTTAAAATTCTGGATTCGCCACTGTCCATGACGAACATGCATGTATCATCATGGATATAACATAACAATTATTCAGGTAAGTCACAAGATCGCATACAATTCCATGTCACATAACACTTTATTCATGAATTTATCACGTAACAAATATATTAATTATAGGTTTCGATATTGATAACATAACAATTATAATAAACCCTAAAACAATCGACTAAAAAAAATTAGGGTTTCGACCCAAAAAAAAGAAAATTTGGTCTATGACAATCATATATAAAAACAAGACTCGTGATGCCACTGTTGGAATTATATACTATGACAATCATATATAAAAACACATAATACACCAAAGAACATGTGGAAGCGTATATGAACACATAATGAATAATTAACTAACATAAACATAAAGTATGCGTACCTTTTTTATTCTAGCCGAACAAAAATCAATTCCACAAAACTAGTAAGTGATGAACCCTAATTAGGGTTTATAGGATTATAAGAATTACCCCTTACCGATTTTGTAATTCAATCCAAGATACCAACAAAAGTATGTTAGTACCACATTCTTGTACACACGTACTAAATCAAATTAAACTAATGCTAGTTTTAATCACACGAAAATATTTGTTTTGGAAAAACAAAAGTTTTGACACCCTACTTGAGGTGTACGATCGGTTGGAACAAGAAACACACACAAAACAATTTTAGGGTTTAGACAATGAGTACAAGAGATGGAATACAAAGACCCTAGGTCTTGTATTTATACCCAAAGTAACTTGGTGACCAAGTTAGCAATGGATTGGGCTTTGGAACCCCTTAGCCGATCGGTTTGAGTAATCCCCAAGGATTTCGGAACCTTCTCAATCTCTATTTTTTTATTTGGTCCTTCCAATTAACATTTAACGATCGTTAATCCATTACACTTAATTAACTTAACGTTCGTTATATATTTCGTGTAATTAATAAATAAATATAACATTTTATATTTAATTATTAACTTTAATTCTCATACGTAAAGCGTGCAATCCCGTGATTTCGAGTTCGATCCTAACACACATCAATTAATATTTTATCCATTAAACCAACAGCGACACCT
This sequence comes from Chrysanthemum seticuspe, assembly GCA_019973895.1. NCBI lineage: Eukaryota > Viridiplantae > Streptophyta > Magnoliopsida > Asterales > Asteraceae > Chrysanthemum > Chrysanthemum seticuspe. The sequence continues at coordinate 338,616,933 of BPTQ01000008.1, read as the reverse complement.
TTTAAAGGTATATGGAGACCATGGTATTGAATAAACTAAATTGAAGAATGACTTTGTGACTCTCGACATCTTTAAAAAGTTTTTGGTGACCATCGGGCTCTTCTCAGATAAGAGTGCTAGACACCTCATCGTTAATCACAATCAGTTTCGTACGTGATAGAACAAGCTTGTGCCGATTAAGGTGAACATTAATTCATGGAGGTTTGCTTTAAAGCGTATGCCTAATCGGATCAACCTCGAATCCAAAGGTCTCGAGCTACACACGGTCGGATATTCCATATGTGATGTGGATATAGAGACAAACATCTTATTATTCTTTGCGAAACTGCAAAGAAACATGGGTTGTTATTCTTAATTGGTGGAACCTTCCTAATGCAAGTTTCTCCGACCATCATGAGCTCCTCTACCACGCGGGCAACATCAATCTGTCACCACACCTTCACCCCTTCTTCGATGCTCTGATTCAAATTTCGATTTGGGTCCTTTTGCAATTTTGAAACGATTTGGCATTTGCTACCAAACACCCATCAAAGGTTGTCATCTTTTATGACATTAAGCTATATTCTTTTAATTGAATTTTTCTATAGGCTTAGGAGATCTTTTTTATGTGGACAGAGTGATTTGGTAATATTTGTAACGCTCTATCTCGCATTCATACATAATTTTATTGTCTTAGCTCCTTGCTAAGTCTCTTAACTATCCGTTGTTTAAAAATATGTTCTATTTCAACACAGTTTTATCTACAAAAACTTAGATACATAGTTAAATTTTACACATTTCTTAACAAAAGCATTATTAATAATTTTCATGATTTTTTTAGGAGCAAACTTATTACTAATTTATACACGGATGAGACCCAATAAGGTTTAAAAATGTCTTAAATCCAAAAGCTACCAAACCAAAATGCAGATTGCCACTATATTGAATTGATTCCCATTCCATAATAAGATAGATAGTCATGAATGCAAACAAACCAAAAGTAACAAAGGGACATTCACCATTTTTGTGATTATGCTATGTAGATAACCGAAATAAATTGTTCTTTTCTTACGGGAGTCTTCAATTCTATTTAATTGAGTCATATCATCTCTTCACATAATTAACTCCAAACCACCAATTGATCACAATGGATCAAACTCAAGAACAAATGCAATTCCTGGGAACACTAGGCATTTTCGCTCGATCTTTCAAAACAATATTCAACTTTAAGAAACTCTTCGCCGGATTTACATTCACACTAGTGTTCCCCCTTGCGCTCATGTTCATATTTCACATGGATGTCAGTAATCGATTCTTTAATGGAATCGAAAAAAACCCTTACCTACTCATCCTTGGCGCGTTTGAGTCTTATAGATCTTATTACCAAGTAGACGTCACCCACACCTTTTGGCTCTACTACATCCTCTTCAAAATGCTCATGATCACCAACATTATCGTATTCTCTATCCCTGCAACGCGTGTCATAGTTTACACGATTGCTTCTATCAACACTGATCGAAACATAACTTTCACAAAAGCAATGGAAGTCGGGAAAAATGGATGGAAACGACTCTCAATTACTTTACTCTCTATGTTTCTAACATTATTCGCGTACAACTTATTATTTTCTGTTGTGATATTCATATGCGACGCCATTTATGATAACGCGTATAGGTCCATTATATTGATAACTATTTCCGTCCCTTATGTCCATTGGTCTTTGTACTTGCTTACTATTTGGGAGATTGCTAGCGTTGTGACGGTCCTAGAAGATTCTTATGGGCTAAAAGCCGCGATCAAAGCAAGAGATTTATTGAGAGGTAAAAAGCACGTTGCATTAGGGGTTTCGTTTATGTGGTATATGTTTATGGGAGCCGTGGTGTTTGTGTATATGAAATACTATTTGTACAATAATGGTGCATTAGGAATGGTGTGGCCTTGGATCATCGCAGTGATATGTGGAGCTATGTTTGTCATCGGGTTCTTGGTCATTCTTGTTGCCCAAACACTGCTTTACCTAGTTTGCAAATCGCATCATCAAGAAACTGTCGATTTGGGGAGCTTATCGACGTATTTGGGTGCTTATTTGAGTGATCCACAGCCGGTTTTCAGAGCTCGTGAAGTTATTCAGCTTGGAAGGCCTCAGAATCAAGCCATGGTTCAAGTTTGATTAATATGCTAATGAGACCAAAGCCGAGGTTTAGTTTTTTATATATCATACTTTCTTAAAAGAATTAAAAGTTTATCATAGGTTATAGAAGCTATTGGTGTGCCATAACTTATTTATGCGAATTTGCTTATGTTTAAGATTGATGTTCAAAATGTCGTTGTGTTGGATGAGATATATAATCTAGTGCTACAAGTTTTATGGTCAACTTTTTATGTTTTATTCGGTGGGCATGTTTGAAAATTGTTGTTTTATGATATAATGTGACGGGGAAATTGGTTAAATTAACCTGTGGGCCCTGTGAAACTAGTCAAATCGTGATACTCCGTATATTATGTTGCTAGTTATAATAATTTATTTTTTTACATTAAACACAACAGTCATGCTATTTAGACCTATAACACAAGACTAAATGTATACCTAATGCATAAATCACTTGTACAATTGCATTAAATACTTTCTCTTTCTAAATTCTCACCAATCAATTTTTTAAATCAACCAATCAAATCATTAAATTCATTTGTAAGCATGATTAGTAGGTTCAACAATCATTTTTCTAAACACAAATATTTTTAAAATTATTTTTGTTTTTTATTAAGTTTTTTTCTTTATATTTTTAATATTTAAAAGTTTATTTTTGAGTAAAGTCCTAAAAACATCCCTGTGGTTTGTCCCGTCGTGCTGTTTACATCCCTAAACTTTTTTTTGGAACAATTACATCACGCCGTTAGTAAAGTTGGCACAAAATCATCCCTAAGGACGAATGCTGCAAAGATGTCCCCGTTAAGTCCCCCACGTGCTGGTCACGTGAGGGGTATTTTTGTCCATTTCTTACTAATGTCCCTAAACTGTTTTCTAGTGACTAACATTTCCATTAGACCTCCCATAGACATTGCGCCAGTTTAAGGCTTTAAGCTCCATTAAGGGCCAGGATATTCCAATGTACCTCCCCATCACTCTATTTCACATTATACATACCATGTAAATTTCAATAAAGATTGCATTTCATTCTCTATATCATTTGTAATGCCATCACAAATAAGCCAATGACTAAAAGGTTAGCACCTTAGTAGCATACTTAGCATTAATAAAAAGAGACATTACACCATACTAATTAAATTCTTGATATAGTATGTCTTCTTTCTTCACATCCATCATTCTTTTTTAAGCACGTATTTTCAAGTAGTTCATCATGAGAAAATACACAAAATCGAAAAACAATACTTAATGAATCTGCAAACTGTAACTCTGTTAATAGTTGATTGTCTCTATTTTATATGATAGCAGAAATTACAAGGGAAGTTTTCTCCCCCATCTCTGGCAGAAACACTAGAAATAATGTGGCAAGCATTTTACTAAACAAAAAAAAATAAAAAACGATTAACATCTCTACGGCTCGGCAACTTAACCGCAATTTCAATCAATCTCCAAATCAACTCAACTTTCAATCCCACATCAAACTCATACAAAAACCAATTCCGAGACCCTATTGGTCTCGGCTTAACCCACGGATATAACCACGAACCAAACGGACCCTATTAGTCCTTGGTGTTTCCCTCGGCTCCAACCACGGACCAAACGGACCCTATTAACCGAACCCTTGTTCTTGCTTGCTCTTGGCTCAAACCCAATGAAACCTACCTTTATCTTTGTCACAAGCTAAACCCGTGGGTTTTAACCTTACCTTTATCTTTGTCACAAATAGAGACTGGTGATGGTGATAGGGTGGTGGTTAGGTGGCGCGTGAGTGAATGACGAGAGAGTGGGAGGGTTTCTGTGGCGCGTGATGTTGTGGATCGGGAAGGAAATGATGTGGGGAGTCTTTTGAGGTGGGTGGTGTGTGGTGGAGGCCGACGGTGTGGTGGTGGCGGCGTCCTTTTTCCGGCGGAGAAGGAGAGAGAAGTGTGTGAGGGTGGTGATGATAATGATGAGTTGGAGTGGGGTGGGTGGATATACCCATAGGACAAAAATATGGCTGGGAGTAAGAAATGGACAAAAATACCCCTCACGTGACCAGCACGTGGGGGACTTAACGGGGACATCTTTGCAGCATTCGTCCTTAGGGATGATTTTGTGCCAACTTTACTAACGGAGTGATGTAATTGTTCCAAAAAAAAGTTTAGGGATGTAAACAGCGCGACGGGGCAAACCACAGGGATGTTTTTAGGACTTTACTCTTTATTTTTTTTACTATTATAAAAGCGTTTTTTTTAACTATCGTACAAAAAAGGAATATATGAGTTTTTTTAGTAAATATTTTAAAAATAACAATAAATAAATAAAATATTATTAACTAAGGTATGAATTGATTTTCTTAATAAAAAATTATCACTAAAGGTTTTGTTTTATTATATAAAAGATATATATATATATATATATATATATATATATATATATATATATATATATATATATATATATATAACACACATTTTAGTTATTCTTTTAAGTTGTAACTTGTACCATAATAATTTCTAAAAATCCAATGTTTGTGTTTATTGTGAGTAATTGTTTATTTTGCATTTATCATCAAGCTATTGTCTTAGTAATCATATATTTCAGTGAAGGAATGTAAAAGCTATTTAATGTATTCATTAAAGGTAATCAATGCCATTTTTTGGGAATTAATGCATGCTTTGCTCAACCAAAAGTATCAAATTTATGGTTGCTTGCATATATGTTTATCGACTTTTAGATATAGGATAAAATTTGCGGGTAAAAACATGTCAAATTAAACTTATAGTTGTAATATGATGTAGGGGTGTTAATCGGTTCGGTCATTGGGTTGTTCAATTAGTTCGATTCGGTTAATTCGGTTAAAAAAAAATTTAGGTCAGCCCGAGAACCGAACCAAACCGAATTCAAATTCGGTTTTCGGTTTGGTTCGGTTGAGTTCTAATTCGGTTCGGTTCTTGGATTGACCCGAATAATCCGAATTTCACTATTTAAAAAAAATTAATAATTACATAGATATTTAGCAAAAAAATATATTTCAAGCATAAAAAGTGTTTTATTATATTATGATAACCTTTAAATATTATTTATGTATATATATAAATATACATACAAATATATAAATATATATATAAATATATAAATATATATATATATATATATATATATATATATATATATATAATATATATATATATATATATATATATATATATATATATATATATATATATATATATATATATATATATATATATATATATATATATATATAGGGGAGGGTTAATGTGAGATCAAACTTAAAGTTGTAAAAATAAGATCAAATCTAAAAAACCACTAAAACTTTTATAAATAACAATTTTAGCAATCATACACAAAAAAAAATAATATTTTAATACAAATTAACATTTTTGCAACTAATAACCAAATGATACATGAGTTTGGATTAGTGATACACCTGATACACATTACACTAATAAATATTCCAAAACCTGATACACATACAAAAACCTGATACACATTAAACTTCTAATCAAATCTAAAAAACCACTAAAACTTTTATAAATAACAATTTTAGCAATCATACACAAAAAAAATAATATTTTAATACAAATTAACATTTTAGCAACTAATAACCAAATGATACATGAGTTTGGATTAGTGATACACCTGATACACATTACACTAATAAATATTCCAAAACCTGATACACATACAAAAACCTGATACACATTAAACTTCTAATCAAAGTGTATCACCTAGGTTTCGTAAATTTTAAAAAGAAATCTATCGAAACTTTAACAATTTTAGTTGTAGTAAATAAAAAAATTATTTTTATTATAAGAAGAGTATCTCTTGTCAAATTTTAGTTCGATCTCATTTTAACAACTTTAAGTTTGATCTTATTTGATCTAAATTCTATATATATATATATATATATATATATATATATATATATATATATATATATATATATATATATATATATATATATATTTATATGAATTCGGTTTTCGGTTCAAACTGCCAAACCCATATCCAAACCGAGAACCGAATTAGTAGTTCGGTTCGGTTTTATCAAATTCGGTTCGGTTATTAGTTCGGTTTAGTTATTTTCGGTTCTGTTCAGTTTCGGTTTTCGGTTTATTCGGTCTTTACGGTTTTTTCGCTCACCCCTAATATGTTGTAACAATACCAGCCTGTATCAGGCCCATATTCAAAACAGCTAAAATGTAAGGATGGTAAAAAAAACTCGTATCTAGTGGGGATTCGATATTCAAACCAGATTTGACTGAGGAATCTCCGATTTGATCGAGGATGGGGATATGGATGGGGAATCCTCGAATTACGTAATCAGGTATCGAGCGAGGATGGGAATAACATCAATCCCCAAACCCAAACCCGGCCCTGATCTTTCTAATACATAACTATGTGAAAATTATATGTATAACCATACAATATTTATTTTTATATGTATATTTCTATGAGCGTTGACATATAATGTATATGTCTGTGTAATATTTAAGTGATCAAATAGCTTAAAAAGAATAAACAATTAAACACTAGTTATTATATATTACTTGACCATTGTTTTGTCCGAATACTCACATACAATGCATGTTATTCTTATATTATATGTGTTATTTCAGTATTTTACGATGCTTTAAAGTTGGATTAACATTGTTACTAATTTAAGTATGAGTGATTTCCGTTTCTTGAGACACTTTATGGTAAAATTCTTTATATTTTCAATGAGTTTGTGTATTTTTTAAAGTTGTATTTTTTTATATTTTCAATGACCACTGTTAGGATGGGGATGTAAAACTATTTTTCGATAAGGATGCGGATGAAAGTAGAAAGCTGAGATGGGGATGAAAAATACAATCTTTGAAATTTCTTGACCCGTTGCAATCCTTGCTAGAATGTCATATGACCCATGGGCCACTAAGCATCACCATTGGTTTTTCAAATCTTAGCTACCAAGGTTATAGCATACTTTATAAAAATATAATCCATTCATATATTTAATATCAAATATTGTATAACACAAAAAGAAAATTTAATGTCAAAGTTAAAAATAAACCTCAAATGGTTACAATAGGATAATTATTTTAAGAAGAATCTAGTAATGTGCTTACAAAATTGCGCTGAAAAAAATAAAAAAGGCAAAAAAATCCACCTGGTAAACAACTTGACCTCTAACCAAAGATCTATTACCGACAAAATGCCGCTTTTAATACATGTCACCACCACAACAAACAAGTAAATATCACGAGTTGGTAATTTTAGGGTAAATTTCAAATTTTGTCTCTAATGTTTTCCGAAAATGCAAGGATTACACCGAGATGAATTTTGTTGCAAAAAAAACCACTAATGTCTACATTTTTTGCAAGACAGCCACTGAAAGGCATTGTTCACTAACTCGCGTTAGTTTTCTCGTTAACTTGTCTTGTCCATGAGGGTAGTATTGTCATTTCATTATTTTGATCTTGAAGTCTCTCTCTCTCCCGCCAATTATACCTCGCGCAACTTATTTCAAGGAAAATATTTGAAAAATATAAGTTAACTTCATTAAATTAATTGGAGTATGCTTTTACAGAAAATAATAAGTGCCAAAACAACCCTATTTAACATACTTGAAAATAAAAAATAACAGTAAAACCCTAGATTAAACATACTAAAAATCGACACAACCCAGTTATCCATTCGCTACACACATCCAAGCCAGTTATGGCAAACAATGATAAGGGAAAATGTTTGTTAACTGGGGGGGGGGGGGGGGGAGCAATAATTGAAAAAGTCGTGGGGGAAAGTTTTATTAAATGATAATGACTTTGAGGAAGTTATGGCAACATTTGGTGATCAAGTTATTGCCAAGTACGGTTTGTATAAGAACATAGGAAAAGAGATGACAGACGTTATTCTTGAATGGCTGTGGAACAAAACTTACAACGAACCAAATATGGGTGGTAGTTGTGCGATATCTATTCCTGCCGTTGGATCTGGTAGCGGAGCCGGAAATAAGGTTGTTGTAGAGACAAAAAGAGGGAGAGAAAGGCCCAAAAAAATAACTTTTTCTGTACCAATCCATAATCCGAGTAGAATGACACCAAAAAGGAAGAGGGGAAGGCCTGTTGGGAGTGGGAGGAGAGGGAGGGGAGTCATAATCCGAGTAAAATGACACAAAAAAAGAAAGATGAGAAGGCATGTTGGGAGTGGGAGGAAGAGGGAGGGGAAGAAAGAGCATGCGGATCTTGGTATGTTAATGTATTATACTTCATTTATGTGTCATTTTTAATTTGCTTATATTGGTAGGTTTAGGATAAACAGAGTATCATGATTCTAATTAGGCCGTTAGAATAGGAAATGTAGTCAATTCAATAGAGGTGTAGTGACAATGGTAAATGTAGTTGTTAGCAGTGGTTGATGCGTTTGCTTGAGTTTAAACAGTTTTAGTGTTGGTTCAGTAAGAGGTCTAATTCAGTAAAATGTCCTTAAATCAGTCAAGTGAGGTTGAAGCTGCTTGGTTGATTATAGGGGTGAATGGCTAGGAAATGTAGCTATGTTAGGTATAGCCTCTCTCTTAGTGTGAATGGGGGCTATATCATACTTAATGATGCCTTCTCAATCTCAACTCAGACTATTATGGATGTAGGTTGAATGGTTGAGTTTGAATTGAGTTTTGGAAATGTAATCAAGAGTATCTGGTGTTTGGTGCATCATAAAAGCTGAATAAAGTGTTACTGGATTTGCTGTCTGAACCAGTTAGCATGTTTGGGATAACTGACAGAGTTAGACTGTTATTTTGTTTGATATGAGATAGGTAATTTTGTCAGATATTTGGTAAGAATAGAAGTCAGATGTTTCCTGATTTTGGGCCTGTTCAAATCAGTTTTTATGCACTATGATGTAGTCAGTGTTTGAGTATAATATATTTTCACCTTTGCACCAAAAAAAAAAGAGTTGTTTTAGTGTTAGGCATAGTAGTTGTTGAGACTGTAGGACTGTTTAGCATAGCAGTTGTAGTAGCTCTTTAGTCTTGATGTTTGAATTAAAATTAATGTACTGGTCTGGATTATATGTTAGCACGCATTAGGGAAGATAAATGGGCATTGTTCTTTTGTTTGTCTTGCAAATCATTAGAAGAAGGTTTGAAGTTGATTCACACAAACAATGATGTGCATACATTGTTGGAACTAGGTTGTAGGAATGGTTCCGTAGATTTGTTTTTTGTTCACAAAAAACTAGGGTTTTCTGATTATTATTTAAAAATAATTGATTTGGAGGGTGAAAGTGGGGAGGTTTTCAAATGGGTAGAAGAATATGCTAACTTGCGGTGCTCTAGTAGTTCAACTCCTTTTAGGACTAGATATAATAGGGAGAGAAGTGTAAACTTGAAAAGAAAGGCTGTGGGTGATCCTGATGCTGAATTCGGGAAGATAAAAAGGTGGGTAAGAGGTCTGTGGATAAGGAAAAAGGAATCATTATTGATGAGGATGAGTCTTTTAGCAGGAAAAAAATGGTTTTACCAAGGCCTGTTGGTATTGTCATTAAAGAGTGTGGTTTTATGAAGAAGACAACATTTTTTGGTTCTGTGAATGTGGGAACTAGGGCTTCGGGTTTTGTAGAACGAAGAAGTGATGTTAAAATCACTAATTGCATATTGGGTCTAAGAGCACCAAGATCAAAAGGAAACGAAGTGGTGTTATTTTGACTAGGTGAGTCTAATGAATTGTTTAGCATATTTTTTTAATACATTGCATTGTATATTAACTTCATTGCATTGCATATTTTGATTGTGTAGGTATAGTTGACTACTTGTTAGTTCATCCAGTAGAAGCTTTTGAAGTTTTACAAATGGGTTCATCTTTTGGGATTGTGTACTGTGTACAAACAAAAACAGTTTTAATTTGGTTGCATATTACCTATATAATTTGGCTAATGTAACTTGAACTATATTACCTCTGTTTTGGATAGAGCAAGGTCTGTGGGATTTTTAACATCAGAAGATAGTATCTCTGTAACATTGGATTGTTTAAAATGTTTTAGAAACACTAGTGGATGAGTATGCTTTATCGGTTTAATGGCTTTTGTTGTATAAGACTTAGTAATATGTTCTATTAGATATGTCTCATGTTCAGAGTTGTATTAGTATAGTTGTATCATGTTATTGGGCTTTTCCAAGCCATTTCTATTGTCCAAAGGAAGAGATACGTACCATTTACGAGGCCAATTCATGTTATTTGCAGCAATGCATATTTCTAGTGTTCAAAGGATGGTTCACTACTATCACTACTCTCGTTTTGCATCACCTATCTTAAGTCCTAATCCATTGTTCTAGAGGCTTAAGTCCTAATCCATTGTGTTTTAGGTTGGATTAATGCCATTTTCATGTTTTGGTTTGTGTTTTATTGTTTGATTAATGTGATTTTCATGTTTATGTTTGTGATACTAATCAAAGACATTAAAACAGTAAAAACAAATCTGAACACATTCTACAATGAAATTCTGGACCAAACGACCTATTTCATTCATTAACCATATTTTTACAATTTTTAGATAAGGGAAACCACAACCCCTATCTACATCTACATCATGCTCGAGGAAACAAAAACAAAATAACACCAAGTCCCCAACCCCTACCTAGTACCTACATTCATCATAAACTACGGGGAAATGACAACAAAATAACCCCTACACCTATCTACATTCATCATTATCAACAAAATAAACCCATCCCAGCCTCCATCAACCAACCCTCTCACATACACATCTGCCTCACAACAAACTCAATCTTGAAAACAATGTTGTCGTTAGTTAGCCTAAGCATCCTTATTAACTCCATCGTCTTTCGAAAATCAGTTGTCTGAATCCTCCTAAGCTTGTTCACATTGGACCATGCAACTCTCGAACCTCTTAAGTTTTGGAGCTCAACAATCAGCTTCGCCCTAATACTGATCCGATTAGTAAGCTTTTGGCACTTAATCATCAATTCTTGTGCATGCTGAATGTCTTCTGCAATCTCTCGCTGATAATGGCAAAGCAACATTTCTGATATGACAAATAAGTTACAGGCAACCATGAGATCAAGACACTGATACATGTTAATGGTTATGGAAAAGAGGAATTTTTTCTTAAGGGTGTGTGTGTTTTTGATTTTGTGTGTGTGTGAAATGATAGAGACCTTTGACTATAAAAGTGATGTATCTGGAATTTGATCACATCGTTGCAAATTATGCCATTGAAACGTCATGTCGCATTGCTATCAGAAGAATTTAATATGTATGAACAGTGAAATGACAATACTACTCTCATGGACAAGACAACTTAACGGGAAAACTAACGCGAGTAGTGAACAATGTCTCTTAGTGATTGTTTTGGAAAAAACGTAGACAAGAGTGGTTTTTTTTTTCAACAAAATTCGTCTCGGTGCAATCCTTGCTTTTTCAGAAAACATTAGGCACAAAATTTGCAATTTACCCATAATTTTATGTAATGTAGTCATAAAACATCTAATCAAAAGGGGAGATATTATGTGTTTTGAAAATGACAATTTGGTATAACTTGTTGCCATTAAACATGTTATAAGACACCATATTAAGTTTTGATGTGATTTTACTACGACAAAGTTGTTCCATTAACAAAGTTATATAGACTTTATTGAGATAAAACGTGTATATAAATGCAGTTGTTTTTTTAAGTTATCAGAGGAAATTAGGTGAAGGGTATAGGAAAGTTCTTTGAAAGGCTTAAGATGTTGTGTAGTAATGGGCACCTTGCCCACTTTTGATATTAAAAGTAACTTGTGCTCCATTAATGGTATTGTAGTGCAGTGTGTACCTACCGTATGATTTATCTTTCACTAGTTTGCTTGCATTCCCAAATTTCCCATGAAATTTCCATCATGTACTTCCTTATTCCTTAAGACTTAAAAGTGCATGATTCCTAGTGTTATATGCAATGAAAGCTAGTGTAGCCAACATATACAATATTAATATTGGTATTGTACATAGAGAATACCTATAGATATGTAGTGAAATCTAATATAGTGGTGAATGACCTAAGAATTAAGACACCTAGGAGTTGTAAATAAAAACTACATCACCAAGAGAAATGTTATATGTAGAAACCTATATATCATGTATAGATGTGATTTTAATCCTTAACGTATCATCTCTATACATGAATGTATTACGAGTGTTATGCTGCACTCTTCCTGACGAGAGCCTCGATCACGACTAGCCAGAATTAGATATCGACTCTCAAGTGATGCATCTGATTTGCAGTAGTTACAAATCTTATTACGGAGCAGTAGTTTATGAGTGAGTGAGACACTATATACCATGAAAACAGGAAATCTTTTGACAGCTAATTATAACGAAAAGTAGACATAAGTCATAAGACATGAAAAGAGATAAAAATGATGGATATCAAATTGAGTGGATGGGTTTTCAAACAACAACGATCGTGGGCTGCTTGTAACAAGCCATGAGTGTTGAAATGGACCCTTATTGATATATGTATTGTCACTTGTGAGTTGTGACGCTAAACTTAGGTAAATTATGAATGTCCGTATAACTAGGGGTGTTGATCGGTTCGGTTATCGGTTTGTTCGGTTCGGTTAATTCGGTTAAAAAAAATTTTAAGGTCAACTCGAGAACCGAACCGAACCAAATTCAAATTCGATTTTCGGTTCGGTTCGGTTGAATTCTAATTCGGTTCGGTTTTCGGGTTGACCCGAATAACCCGAATTTCACTATTTATTAAAAAAAAATTAAGAGTAAATTACACCATTCGTCCCTGTGGTTTCAGTGAAATCCCTACGCTCGTCCCTCCTTTTTATTTCTTGCATGGTGAATCCTTATAACCAAGTTTAGTAACGTTGTTCGTCCCTATCTCTAACGGGCGTTAGTTGGACGCGTTAAGTATGCCCACGTGCCTCCCACGTGGGGGGTATTTTTGTCATTTTCTTTTTCCCTCCCATTTGTATACCAGGGTTATATCCCCTTTTCACAAACAATCCAAAAAAACCATTCAAGTTTCCCTCTTCACCCCCCCCCCCACACACACCAAACTCTTCATCTTCTTTGATCCAAAACCCTAACTCTTCATCTGCGTATGCAATTACCGATTTCAATGTGGACATTACGTTCAGCATTGGAAGATGTTAATGTTTCGGATATATATGGTACGTTTTTAGGGGTTTTCTTTATTGGCATATTTTTTTCAAATTTTTTTATGCTATCATCATGTGTACACTTTAATTTCATTTTGGGTTAAAAAATATACATGATTATGTTTTTTGTTCAAAACCCTAATTTTGGTTAACTGTGTTTTAAATGTAACAGGAAACAACGAGAACTTGTTTTCAATCATGGTTAACTATGCTGGAGTGTTTACTTCTCCACCTGGTATGATGTATGTTAATGGTAGCTTCAGTTACTTTGATACAGTAGACATTGAAGAGTTCTCTATCCATGAACTAAATGATATGGTAAAAAAGCTAGGGTATAGTGGTAATGTGATAATGTTTTACCATTTCAAGAAACCTGATGCTGATTTAGATAGAGGATTGCATGGTTTAGTGAATGATACTGATGTTAGGAAGTTAGCTGAATATGTTAAGCTTGGGAATAAAATGATTGAAGTATTCATTGAACATGAAAGGACCACTCTGCATACTTACTACATGTTCCATAATCTTGATTTTAGCACACCAGAGTGTGTCCTTCAGGAAGTAAATGATGAAGTAATACCTGGAAAACAAGCAACTAAAGGGAAAAAAAGAAAATCAGTAAAAGGTTCATGTGCTAAGAAGTTAATGTTAGGTTTGATTGATGAGGATAGTGGTGTTGATTTAGGGCAGAGTAGTCCAATTACAAAAGAGGTTGGTGATAGCAGTGAGCCTGCAACACAAACTATGGGTGGGGTTAGTGAATTTACCAATGAGTTTTACTCTGTTTCTGATCCGTTCCTGGGAGAAAATGACTTTGATCCATTCATAGGTTTAGACAACCTAGATGGTAGAGATAATGATATAAGTTTAGAAGAATGTGTTGTTAAGGGTAAAGGTGTAGAAGATGAAACTAATAAGGAAGATGGGAATAATTTAGATGAAACAGTTGAGGATGACAGTGAGACTGATGTAGATGGGAATGACAGTGATCAACTAATTGATCATGAGAATCCATTAGAACATGTATATGTTAACATGGATAATTTTGATCAAGTAAATGCAGATACAATGGGTGCAGATGAAAGGCCATTAGAAATTAATGCAAATGAAGAAATTGATGTTGAAATTCATGTAATAGATAATGAGGAGTTTGAAAGTGCATCTGATGAGGATGGTGTAGACAGGTTAAGGAAAAGGAAGTTGAAACAGATAAGGAGACAAAACAAGCCAAAGGTTACTCCTGTGCATAGGAACTACTTTTATGTTGGACAACAATTTGGTAGCAGAGAGGAGGTGAAGAAAAGAGTGCACTTACATTCCATTGAAACCAGAAGAGAGTTGTTTTTTAAGAAGAATGATAAACAAAGAGTGAGAGCAGAATGCAAGGGAACAATTCCAGTCTTTGATGGAGATGGGCTAAGTCAATCAGTTGGGCCTAGCCAAGTTGTTGGGCCAACTGAACAAGAAGGATCCAGTCAACCATCAAAGTGGACCAAGACAAAAATAAGTGCCACTAAGGGATTAGAATATAGTCCAAAAAGTGGGTGTAAGTTGCCTAAGTCCAAAGTTGTTGGTGGTAAACCTAATCTAAGAAAGATCTCAGAGAACCAATGTCCTTGGGTTCTTCATGTTTCCAAGGTAGGAGATACAGAAACATGGCAGGTTAAGACATATGATGATACACACAACTGTCTACAATCAAGAAAGATAAAGTATTGTACTGCCAATTTCTTGTCTGAAGGAATCATGGATCAAATTGAAACAAATCCAGAAATACCAATCAGAGCCATACAAGATCAACTACAAAAGAAATATCAGTTAGAGGTATCTAGAATGAAGGCTTTTAGGGCTAAATCCAAAGCTGTTGACCATGTCAGGG
Organism: Chrysanthemum seticuspe; assembly: GCA_019973895.1. NCBI lineage: Eukaryota > Viridiplantae > Streptophyta > Magnoliopsida > Asterales > Asteraceae > Chrysanthemum > Chrysanthemum seticuspe. Next base: position 338,601,777 of record BPTQ01000008.1, on the reverse strand, counting down.
GGGATTATACAAGTCAATATCATATGCTAAGGAATTATGTCATGGAACTCAAACAGAGTAATCCTAACACAACTGTTAGGATTGGGGTTGAATCTGAGGCAGACCACATGTGTCCAACAAGAACTTTCAAAAGAATATACGTATGTTTGGGTGCAGCAAAGGCAGGATTCAAAGCATGTATGAGAGATTTCCTTGGTTTTGATGGGGCCTTCATGAAAGGTCCTTTCCCAGGTCAACTTTTGACTGCTGTGGGTGTGGATCCCAATAATGGTATATATCCATTGGCATATGGAATTGTGGAAGCAGAATCCAAAGACTCTTGGACTTGGTTCCTTGAGCACCTGAAAGAAGATCTTGAGCTACAGGATAACTCAAACTTCACATTTATTAGTGACAGACAAAAGGTACATACTTATTAGATTTCAACCACTAATTATATTTCATTTGCCTATAATTGTATCCTTATTAATGAGTGTTTATATGTAATTGAAATACAGGGTATCATTCCTGCAATTGCAGCCTTGTTTCCCGCAGCTGAGCACAGGTTTTGTCTTAGACACATACATGAAAACATGAAGTTAAGATGGGCTGGGACTGCTTACAAAGACTTGTTATGGAAATGTGCTACAAGTTTGACTATCCCACAATTCCAAGAAGCAATGGAGCAACTCAAAGGGTTTAACAAAGACTGCCATGAATGGTTGTGTAAGATTCCTCCACAACACTGGGCTAGATCACACTTTTCAGGTATTAGGATTTTTTATTTTAGTATATTCCTACATTAAAGCATAAGTGATATGTCTTAACAATGTCTAACTAATGATTGTCTAAAACAGGGAGACCAAAAACTGATATGTTGTTAAATAACATGTGTGAGGTGCTAAATGGTCAACTGTTAGATGGTAGAGATAGGCCAATCATAAGTACACTAGAGTATGTAAGGGCATACATGATGAAGAGGATAGTGATAGTGTTAGAGATCATTGGAAAAAGTGTAGGACCTTTAACACCTACTGCTACTAGATTATTTCAAGCTATTAAAGATGAAGCTAGTGAGTACACTGCCCAATGGAATGGAGGGAATTTGTATGGGGTTTCTGGGCCATGGAATGATCAACAAGTTGTGGATGTAGTGCATAGGACTTGTAGTTGTAGGAAGTGGGAATTGACAGGCATGCCATGCAAGCATGCAGTAGCCACTAATTGGAACATGGCTGCAAACAAAATGGATGTTGGTTTTCCTGAGAGCTGGGTCCATCCCTGTTATAGGTTAGATACATGGAAGGCAGTTTACAGTCACCACATTAATCCCATTAGAGGAAAGATATTGTGGCCAAAGTCCAACATTCCAACAACAATTACTCCTCCAAACCATCACCCACAAATTGGAAGACCACAAAAAAAGAGAAAGAAATCACTTGGTGAAGATATTCCACTGGTTAACAATAGCAAGCTGTCTAGGAGGTCAAAAACAGTCACTTGTGTGTTGTGCAAGGGCAAAGGGCACAACAAAAGAAGCTGTAAAGGACCTACAAATGCTGCAAGTAAGACTGCACATAGTGGAGGTAAGAAGAAAAACACTGCACAAGGTTCTAGTGGGTCAACTGTTGCTGCTAAGAAGAAAAAGAGTGGGTCAACTGATGCGGGTTCTCAACAAACTCAGGCATCTGTTGTATCTGACATTACTAAGCAGAAAGGAAAGGGTATTGCAGATCCTTCTCAACCATCTGCAAACAAAGCTAAAAAGCCAAGGAAGAAAGTTCTTGTGTTGGGTTAGGTCTACTTTTTATGGTTATCTTTTGGTAATTGGTGTTGTGTATGTACCTAAGACATTGCAATTTTAGTTGTTACTTTGTTGGTACCAAACAATTTCAGTTCTTGTATTTTGTTATAACTTTCTTGGTACCAAACAATTTGTCTCTGTTGACTGTTATAACTTTCATGATGTTCCAGTGATTGTTATGTTGACTGTTATTAAGTGATGTTTGATTATGGTAATAGAACTTTGTTTAGTGTCATTAAGTGATGTTGGATCATGATGTTTTAGCAATTGACTGTTCTATAGTCCATGCTTGACTTTTATTTAGTCATTGCTTGAAAAGTGACACATTTTGTTATGCAGAAAAGTGACCCATTTTGTTGAGACAAAAAACTGACCCATTTTTGTTACCCTTTGTTCATACCTTTTTATTCAGTAACTGACTTTATTACATTCAGTAACTGACCCATTGCACTTAAACTACTACACATTGCACTCAAGGAAACCATGACAAATTTTTTGACTTTTTTAGTCATTCATTGAAAATGACCCATTGCACTTAACACCATTCCATTTCACATACTGCAAATTGCATTGCTATTATGAAAACAACCATTCCATTTCATCAAAGTTACACACTTAACTTAATAGAAAATACACCATAGCCATTACATATCCAGTTGTACAAAACAAAAAATTGTCATTTGGCATTACATCATTCTTTGCTTATACTAAACCCTAATACCAAACAACATCTAACAGTACTTAACCAAACTTAGTGAACCAAACAAACAAACCAAATCCCAACCAAGAAATATACAAACTTCTTCTAATCCTTGCACGATCTTGTTGAATTTCTCTCAGCTGGTGTTCAAGGTTATTTCTTCCCCTCAACAATCCTGGTATTATAGCAACAGCACGTTGGCACATTGGAGGATCGTACCAATCTATGAATGGACAATCAGACCCCTACAAAACCAACAGATTACATCATTACTATGAACCCTAATTAAAAAAATTAAATTAGACACTTTACCATTATTGGACAACTATAAAACCTACGACCAGGGTTGTAGTTGCTCCAAGATGTACGGATTACTGCATTTCGACCACAAGCGCATATGACCATTTTTTAGGGTTTTAATTAGAGAGAAAGAAATTAGAGGTTAGAGATAGAAAGAAAAAGAAAGAGATGTGAAAAGGGGATATAACCCTGGTATACAAATGGGAGGGAAAAAGAAAATGACAAAAATACCCCCACGTGGGAGGCACGTGGGCATACTTAACGCGTCCAACTAACGCCCGTTAGAGATAGGGACGAACAGCGTTACTAAACTTGGTTATAAGGATTCACCATGCAAGAAATAAAAAGGAGGGACGAGTGTAGGGATTTCACTGAAACCACAGGGACGAATGGTGTAATTTACTCAAAAATTAATAATTACATAAATATTTTGCAAAAAAATAAATTTCAAGCATAAAAAGTGTTTTATTATATTATGATAACCTTTTAATAGTATTTATTGATATATAAATATACATAAAAATATATAAATATATAAAAAAATATATATATTTATATGAATTCGGTTTTCGGTTCAAACTGCCAAACCCATAACCAACCCGAGAACCGAATTAGTAGCTCGGTTCGGTTCGGTTTTAGCAAATTCGGTTTGGTTATTAGTTCGGTTCGGTTATTTTCGGTTCGGTTCAATTTTGGTTTTCAGTTTTTTCGGTCTTTTTGGTTTTTTCGCTCACCCCTACGTATAACTGAGTGGCAATGTTATAGGTTATTTGTTTAACTATTCTAAGACACAATCAGATTGCAAGTGCCTGAACAACAAATATTGACTCAAAGTAATCACATATTTAACCCAAAACTTTACATTGTATTGATTAACGTAAAAAAGAATGTATCAACTCGCATCTCCACCACCTCTATTTATAGAGATGAAGGGTAAATTCTTTATGAAATTCGAATTTCATAATTACCTTGCTTACCTTGCACACTAAACAATCATAGTGTAAGTCGAATGATAACTTTATTTAACTACATAGAAATAAATCACAATACATAGGCTAATTACACTTTAACTCACTAATAATTGCTACTATATTATAACAATTTCCACCTTAGTATTAATTGTTAGTCTATATTGATACTCAACTTCTTTATCAAACGTTGTAACCACGAACCATGGACTACGTTGTTGACCAAACATTATAATTATTATATATGCAAGTTGGCTTTCCTTATACCACCTTTACTTTCTTTCTTTCAGCAACATTACCTTATGCACCCTCTTGACCAAGTACTTCGGTTATCACAATGTTTGCCGCCACCTTTGCACCAAGGTGTACATGTTCATTTACCAAACAGTTCGTGTTCATCTCTCCTTCAAGTTGTTTAACCTCCAACTTTCTTTGAGCCACTGCAACATCATCATTATTATCCTGAATTACTTTAGCTTCACGATTATTCTGAGCTCCTTGTAGCTCCACCTCAAACCAAACACTTTGAACATGTACTCCATGAACTCTTGTTTTAACACCAGGACCAAGTTGCGTGAACCCAACTTGTTTTAAACCTCCATACTTTTGTACATTATTTCGTCGAGCTTTTTAATGTTTAACCTAGTATTTATACTAGCCATCTTTTTTTACCTTGCTACAAACTTTGTCAAGCTGCTTTTCAACCAACTTTACCAACAAGTCTCACAAGCCATGTGCTAAACCCATTTTCTTGTAAAGATTGATATGTTAACCTTTAGAAAATCCTAAAACTTCGATCTATTAACCTTTAGAAAACCCTAAATCTTCTATCTTTCCACCTCAAGTATACAACCTTGATATACCTTATACTCAAAGTAATCACATTTCTTAAATCCCAAGACAAAGCTAAACCTTACTTGTCTTCCAAGAACCACCAAGACTTGCATTCGAAGAAACCGCATATACCTTCAACTTCAAGGGTTCAAGATCCAAGATAATCAACTAAACCTTGAAGCCTTTTTACCCTTCAACTTTATCACCTCTAGAACCTTCAAAACAACACCTTGAAGCTTAAAGATTCAACATTGTACAAACCCTTTTGAATCTTGGACCTTGTCGAATTAAACCATGTCAAATTAAACCTTTGCAATACCAACATTAATAAACCCAGGATTCTTGCAAAAATCTCGACAATGTTAAGCCTTCAAATCCTTGATCGAGCTCTACTTTAAATAGAACTTGCAGATTCGGGATCAACAACTTCAAACACATGTATTTATTTTTAAATACTTCCAACTGAAGATCCTTCTGATGAGATTCTACATCTATGTGTCTTAAACCTACGATTCGAATTTCAGAAAGATACAACGGTTAGCGTAACCACAACATCAAATCTCCCACATTTGCGCATCAACTGACGAATCAAAAAGAAAAGAGACTACTTGTTGGGATTGTACACCTTTGAGTCAACCTAGCTTCAAGAAACCAACGTCGCTTTGGCTATGATACCAATTTTTGGATAAATCTCCAACAAAACCGGCTTCTAGAGCGGAACCACGAATCTAAAACTACTCCAACAAGACCTCGACAAAGGGTCATGATCCATTAATGTCGAGTGTCACCAACACACGCACGAGATATATTAAGCTCAAACATTTATTAAACACGAGCAAGAAAATAAGGTACAAACAAACACCCTCTCATCTTTATTTATAGAGAACAAGGGGTGAGAAACCTAATCCTTAGTGAACAAGGAATCAAAAATATTGAGGAGGTTAGGAGAATTCTTAATACATGCCTAACTTCTTTAAGTTTGAGCTAAACTAAAACTAGTCCCCTAAACTTATATCCTAACTAATACACATAATAATTCTAACAATTTCAACCTTAGTAGTGATAGTTAGCCTTCTCTGATATGCAACAGCTTGAGCTAATGTTGTAACCTCGAACCAGGGTCCGCCTTCGTGAAGGCACCATTACCAATAATTTCTACTAACGGTAGCTCAAATTTTGTAGAGAGTCCCTTTAGCCATGTATCCTCCTTCAATTCTCCAATAAGCGTCATATACTCCGCTTCAGTTGTTAACAAAGCCACCACGTGCTGCAATATAGCTTCCCAGCTTACCGTACATTCTTGTATCATAAACTAGTACCTTGTGATTGATCTACATATGACAGTAATCGATCTACCCATGGCATAATCAAAATACACAAAAGCCTGTACGTCCGTATGTAATCCACAGTCAAACCCATCTAATATTCCCACATCCGCAGATGCTATGTCAAGTCTCGTGCAGACCACTTGATATGCATGAGTTCCAACGACACAGAAACATGACCATTACTCTTCTTTTATTCGTCAAGATTCCTTGACACACCACCTTTTAACGAAAACGTTGAGTTCCCCTCAAGAATACTTGAATTTACATTCAATCGAAAAACCTGAATCTTGACACCCTCAGAGTATAACTACTTCGATTCCTGGAGATCTCTATACCAAGTATATTTTCATTTGTTTCATAGAACAAACTCTTGGCAACCCATATCTCAACCTCGCTTTCGCAAGTAAGGCCCATATAATATATATAGAGGAATATAAATATGATCATACCTGGTGCCTACTTCCAGTAATATTTGCTGTTGTCGTCATTGTTTCGCCTAAAACCATTGTTGGGCATGCACATACCAGTCCGAGTATACATATCTTCTTTCTTTACATCCAACCACTTAGAAATTACCTCACAAGCAAGTGCATCCCTGAAAGTCAATGACTCATTTACACCTTCTTGAATCACTCCAGCAAATCTTAAAGCTGCCATATCTATACCTGAATGGTTCTCGTACTTACCATTGCTCCCCACCATGTGCAAATTTATAGGCGATTAAAACTTGAGTCTTAAAACCTCTGAACCATGACCCATATAGCAACTCCCTAGAGGTTCCACATCAAATCCACGATCTTCTTGTGGTTCCACCTCAAACTCAACTCCATGCAACATTTACGTTGAGCCTGTACCTACACCAGACCCTTTGGGAGTATCCCTATACCGGTCATTCTCAAAGTAAACCATGTCCCGGACTTAACCGTTATAAAACTTAGACAATCCTATGCATACTCAAATATATAAAGAAAGAGATACACCACTATTAAAAAAAAAGTTTTACAAGCATAAAAAAATTTTATACAAAAAAGGGTTAGTTATTATTTGGCGTATGTATTCACACTACTTGTACTCATTTATTCACTTAGGAAAAAAGCAATAAACCTACTAAGTTTTAATAATTTTTAAACGTAACATTGAAATCTCAATCAAATAATTAACCAAAAGTCCCAATGAAAGAATGTTGTTTTTCCTTTTGTCAATTTGAAGTTTATAAAATTTGCACAATAAAAAATAAAATGAGAATTATGGGACTATTAGATCAAAGCATTTGTATAATCTGACTGTTACGATCATTAAAGTAAGTTGGCTATCTATGAAATCTTTGGCCGATAAGCATTTCTGTGGACCACACAAATTTCATTGAAAGATATTTTTTTTCCCCGTATCAATCCAAAGTTAAAATTTTTGCATAAATCAACAAAGAATGACAGTTTGTTGCACATCAATCAATAACCAGCGTGAAACAATTATCAATAAAACTAGACCACAAACATCTTCTCCATAAGCAACTACAAGAATATTTTTGTAATAAACTTGTTGGTATATATCTGTAGCAATGTGAATGTCCATACTCAGATGCGGCTAAACCAAAAGTATTATGATAATAATTCAATGCATGAATTATCAAAATATCTGAATACTCATCTAGCATTTAAAATGGTTGATTATATATTTGTCCACATTGTTGGTGAATTCCTGATTGAAGTCTGATTGTGGCTACTGTAGCATGGATCAGGTTTCAGGGTCATAGTTGGAGTCCTAGTCCAACTCGTCCAATATGTTTTAATGTGTAATCCTAATTATAGTACAACGCGTATAGGTTAGTCTATATATACCGTGAAGGGTAGGGATTCTCATTGTATCAAATTGGAGTTTTGAGTGAGTTTCTTCAATAAATAAATCTGCGCGTTTGGCAGTTACTTTGTGCTCGTATTCCTTTTGTTCTTCTCTAGTGTATACCTGCTGTGTGCGTACCTTTGATAACCACAATTGGTTTCAGAGCTTGTGGTGAATCGTGGAGGATTGTTGCCGCGTCTAAGGGTCACAATCAGCGTCCATTATCTTATTGATTACATCAGCCTGGGAACCTGCGTTGGACGAGCAAACAGGAAACTATAACCTGCGATTTTGGGGTTAAATATGTCAGAAACTTGTTGGATTAAAACCTACGATCAAGAGGTTTTAGTCGCGTGAGTGATCAGAGTGTTTAACTGATCAAAGCTTTGCCATCAATTGGTGTCTACACCAGCGTGTTTGATCAGACCTCAGGAAACAGAAGCTGTGGTGGATCTTTTGATCAGGCTTGGTTAGACGTGAAGTAGTGGGTAAACTGATTATCAAAGAGTTAGGGTTATAGAAACCTTAAATTAAGATCGTCTTAGAACCTGTGAACCAGTTGGTTGGGTCGTGATTTTCTCAGCCCACTTCTCTCAGCCCATTTTTCTTTTGTACACTGATCGGAGTGCATCAGTAAGTTGAAAAAAATACTCAAGGCTGTTGATTTTCTCACCACTTGTTGAAATTAATCTAGCCGTGATATAAGGGCTGGAAAGTTCCCCTTTACAAACCTATTCACGGTCCAGAAGAAGAACCAGGATGACAAGAGACCCATCAGGTACTAACCCACCACCGCCGACAAAAGAGTTAAGTTTGACATTTCAGTGCCCATTATTAACGTCAACCAATTACACTATATGGAGTATGCGAATGGAAGTTCTTCTTGGAATTCATGGAGTATGGGATGTGGTAGATCCGAGCTCAGATGATGCCAAGAAAAACAATATAGTTAAAGGATTATTGTTTCAATCGATCCCAGAAGATTTGATTTTGCAAATCGGGAATTTGAAAACCGGGAAGGAGATGTGGGAAGCCATAAAAACCCATAACCTAGGAGCTGATCGTGTGAAGGAAGCGAGGCTTCAAACCATAATTACGGAGTTCGAGAATCTGAAGATGTCAGATAACGGTACCATAGACGAATATGCTGCAAAGTTATCAGGTATTGCGTCTAAATCAACCACGCTTGGAGAAGTCATGTCAGAACACAAGCTGGTAAAGAAGTTTCTGACAAGTCTTCCACGACGGTTTGTCCATATCGTGGTGGCCCATGCAGGTCACGAACAACAATCACCAACAATCAGACTTCAATCAGGAATTCACCAACAATCACCCCCTGAATTTCTGAATCAAAGAGGGGAACTCTTGCACACCAAGTAACGATCTCATCTCCTTGAATCTTATGCGTGCCAAGGCCTTCGTCAATGGGTCTGCTCTTTGTTCTTCACCGGATACATGCTCAACAATTACCTGCTCAATCCCAGTCACTTCCGCCAATAACTCCCTTAGCCAAATTGCTTGACACGCAGCTCTAGTAGCCGCCATGAACTCAGCTTCACACGAAGATAACACCCGGTATTGACTTTGATGAAGTGTTCGCGCCCGTAGCTCGACTCGAGACCATACATCTCTTGATTGCTCTCGTAGCCGGGAAAGGATGGAGGATTCATCATTTGGATGTCAAAACGGCTTTTCTTCATGGTGACTTAAAGGAAGAGGTATATGTTACTCAACCTGAAGGCTTTGAAAAACCACGAGAGGAAGGAAAAGTATATAAGTTAGCTAAATCATTGTATGGCCTAAGGCAAGCTCCAAGGGCATGGAACATAAAGCTCGATAGTACTTTAAAGGAGATGGGTTTTCAACAATGAATGCAAGAAAAGGCAGTCTATAAAGCGGTAACCAATGGAGAGTTTATCATTGTTGCAGTTTATGTGGATGATTTGTTCGTGACTGGGACAAGCTTATATTGCATCAATGAGTTCAAGAAAAGGATGGCATCTCAGTTTGAAATGTCGGATCTTGGGGAGTTAACTTATTACTTGAGTATCGAAGTATCACAAGATGAGGATTGTATCAAGATCAAGCATGAGAGATACGCATTGAAAATTCTAAAAGAAGCTGGTATGGAAGATTGCAATGCAACTTTATATCCAATGGAGAAGGATCTTAAGTTGTCGAAAGCTAAAGATGAACCAGAAGTTGATGCTACTCGTTATCGAAAGGTAGTGGGTTGCTTGCGTTATCTCTTGCATACTCGTCCAGGTTTGACTTACTCGGTTGGAGTGGTTAGTCGATATATGCCAAGTCCAAGAGAATCACATGCTCGTGCAATCAAGCAAATCCTACGCTATCTTAAATGTACGACTTCGTTTGGAATTAAATACAATCTTTGTAATGACATAAGACTTGTGGGATATAGCAGTCATAATATTGATATTGATGATGGACGAAGTACTACTGGACACATTTTTTATCTCGGTACATCACCTATTGCATGGTGCTCACAAAAGCAAACTACCGTGGTGTTATCTTCGTGTGAAGCTAAGTTCATGGCGGCTACTAGAGCTGCGTGTCAAGCAATTTGGCTAAGGGAGTTATTGGCGGAAGTGACTGGGAATGAGCAGGTAATTGTTGAGCATGTATCCGGTGAAGAACAAAGAACAGACCCATTGACGAAGGCCTTGGCGCGCATAAGGTTTAAGGAGATGAGATCGTTACTTGGTGTGCAAGAGTTCCCCTCTTCGCCTCAGAAATTCAGGGGGTGATTGTTGGTGAATTCCTTATTGAAGTCTGATTGTAGCTACTGTAGCGGCTACTGTAGCATGGATTAGGTTTCAGGGTCATAGTTGGAGTCCTGGTCCAACTCGTCCAACTATTAGTTATCTATCAGGTTATGTTTTAATGTGTAATCCTAAATATAGTACAACGCGTATAGGTTAGTCTATATATACCGTGAAGGGTAGGGATTCTCATTGTATCAAATTGGAGTTTTGAGTGAGTTTCTTCAATAAATAAATCTGCGCGTTTGGCAGTTACTTTGTGCTCGTATTCCTTTTGTTCTTCTCTCTAGTGTATACCTGCTGTGTGCGTACTTTTGATAACCACACACATAATGTAGGAAAGCATAGTTCCTTTAAAACATAAGAATAGTGGTAATTATACAAGTACACGTCTTACATCCTATGTGGCACCCCAAGACGTGTTTCCGTTACTACACTTATGCCCTACGCTGCGTCATACATGGTTTTGGAGCACAAGTCACTCTTCCAGACGACCAACTTCTTTTTCTTTCATTTCATGTGTGTGTGAGTGTTTCTTGGGGTATATTTAATTTGTGTATTAAGTGAGGTATATTTTTGTATTAAGCGGGGGTATATTTGGGTGGTAATGTTAGTTGTGTTATTACATTATGTTGATGGTGATGTTGGTTGAAGAAAGATACTGACCGACCCCAATTCCACAAACAAAGGAACAACTGAAAATGGAAGTGAAAATGAGAAGGAAAATACATTACTTTTTTTATGAAGATTGCAATATTGTTTTTATAGTTATTGTTAGGATTATCATATGAACTTTCTTTCTTTTATTCTTCTTCTTATTATTATGATAATTTCTAGTACGTTCTTATCTCTTGTATCATTGTCATGTTTATAATGATTGGTAGTTTTCGTTTTTGTTGGGGGTAAACATGTAGTTTTATTTTTAGCAACAATATATGTAGCATGTAGGCTGCAATGACATTGCCCATTAGATGATTGATTAAAGCTAGCTAGAATTCTTTTAATTGTCTGAAATAATTCTCCATAGGCTAGAAGCTTTGGTGTTATACTGTTATGCCCTATAAATCTTTTTTAAGGATTGGCCCTGGTGTTTGATTTTCTCTCAGATTTGTCATTCAACAGTTCTAGAAATCAAAAGAAAAGTATGCCATATTAGAAGTAGATGGCCCGAGCCCGGTTGTGGGCTTTGGGTCATATTTGTCAAATATGCGGGGGAGTATTAGATAGATATGACCCAAAGCCCACAACCGGGCTCGGTTCATCTACATCTAATATGGCAGATGTTTAACCAAGTGAAAGGAATGACTTAAAGACAACTCACTCTCTCTAAAAAGGACTTACACCAACAGGATGGACATTTTTTAAAAGGGCTAATAACCTATTAAAGCATCATACTTGTCACAAATGTCAGTTCGACGTAGCGAACAAAAAAAATAGCTCTTCTAGACATTAAACTTAAATTTTTGTCTTCAATTGAGTAATAAAGACAAAATACAAAATTGTGATGACTATCTTACCCTTGAATTTTTAAAAATTGCATCCATTGTCCAAAAGGTAAATTACATAAATGATCCCTCTATTACATAAATTGCATCCATTGCATCCAAACTCAAAATGCTGAGTATAAACTCAACTCAAAATGCATCAAAACTCAGAAACAAGTTTTGCATCAAAACTTTTTGAATAGATGCAAACTAAACTCAATCGCACCTTTAACAAAAACACAACATTATTTCCACAAACACCAACAGTAACCAAAACCTTGACTACGTAACAGCAATTTATAAACACAAACAGTTGTGATAGAAAAAATCATACAAAAAACTAAATTAGAGTAAAGGGTAATCATATATACACTTACAAACAAAAATCCTTGATCTTCAATCAAAACCCAAATTACAAAAAACAAAAAAACAAGATTTCAAGATTAATTCTTGATGAAATGAAAGAAGTGATGAAAAGGGTTCGTGATTCTTGTAAAAAAAATGAACCGATATTTGAATTGACCTTTCTAAAGAAGAAGATTTTAAGAATCACGAACCCAACACGGCATTCATTTGCTTTTTGTTTTGGTTTTTCTACCAAATCTTTATTTGTCAGCTTTATATTACCAAATCTTTTTCCTTATCAAGTGACTACTCCGATCTCAACCACCTGAGCCTCGATCTAGCCTGCTGACCCTCGATCTGCCCTTTTGCCTTTTTAAACAATTGGATGCAATTTCTTTGCCGCCGTTAAAGGTGCGATTGATATGAACCCACATGGATTGATACGTTGCCGCCGTTAAAGGTAACAGTTAAAGGTGTGATTGATACTTCATTTCTTTGCCGCCGTTCTTGTTTTTGTTGGTTAGATGGGTTGGGTTTTATTTTAGGGTTTCTGAGTTTAGTTTTAGGATAATCGGGGTTTAGGTTTTAATTTGCATCTTGTTTCTGAGTTTTGTTTTGGTTTCAGGCTAAGGGTTTTAATGGTGGTTAAATTTGCATTTCAAGATGGTAGAGAAATGATTTTGTTGGCAGAGAAATGATTTTGTTTTAATGGTGGTTAAATGATTTTATGGCATTTTTGAGTTCTGGGTTTTACAGGTAGGTAGAGAAATGATGGACCATTTATGTAAATTAGCTTAAGGATGATGGATGCAATTTTGGCAAACCCACAAGGACCATTTATGTAATTTGAAAGGGTAAAATGGTCATAATACTCAATTGAAGACAAAAATTTAAGTTTAATGTCTAGAAGAGCTATTTTTTTTGTTCGCTACGTCGAACTGACATTTGTGACAAGTATGATGCTTTAATAGGTTATTAGCCCTTTTTAAAAATAGTTAAGTGAGAATCTGATGTGTTCTTGAACAGAATAGAATCTGATGTGTTCTTGAACAGAATAGAAGTAACGCTAAAGATTTGTGACGAGAAAATAGATAGTAAACATTAATTTGTTGAGATGGAAAGTTGTTTAAGACTTCACGTGTAGATGTACATTAGACTTTATGTCAATTAATTCTGTATGTTATGTTTTTGAACAAATTTCTGTATGTTATTAACCCTTTGGCATTTGATTGTAAAATGCCACACACGCTTGATGGACTAAATGCTGCTAGTGATCTAAGCTCTATTGTAATAACCAACCTTTCTTATTCTTTATATTGATTTTTCCCACTCATTTACTTGCATGTAGTGATGTTTTCCTTATAGATGATGTTTGTTTGTTTACAGGAAGAAAAAAACCACAACGGGTTGTGCTAGATCATGGTCTATATATAGTACTTGACAATTCTATTAGGACCAATTATGCGCACTATGGAAGGTACCCCTTGCTTTTCATGTCATTTGTTATTACCTTTTCTTCACGACGTTTTTTACATGTTGCTGCTATAGAGTATCATTAACCTTTGAGCTGTACGATTTGCTTACAGGCTTTAGTACTCGCTGATGCCAATGGAATTAAGGAAATTTGCTTGAAATTGGGTGCTGGTGATCAAGATCTGTAAGTACTGTTTGTTGGGATTCTTAGGATGAGGCCTTGGAATAGGGTTATTGATCTTGCTGATCATCTTGCCATTCAAGGCAATGCCATCCATCACTCACAACTTCATGTTACCTTACATTAATACATAAGGCCATCCAAGCCTGTGCCAGTGACCCTGCTGTTGATCACTTCGCATTTTCAATGTTTTTGGTGTATCTCGTATTTTGACTCCCTATTGGTCTTTCTAGGGTTAATAACCTTTTAAAGCACTATACTTGTCAAGAATGGCAGTTCTGCGTAGCGAACTAAAAAAATAACTCTTTTAGACATTAAAGTTGACATTTTTGTCTTTCTTTAAGTATTATGACCATTTTACCCTTTCTAAATTTTTTTCAAAATACTTTTTTTTTCGAATTTTTTTTTCCAAAATTTTTTTTTTGAATTTTTTTTTTGAAATACTTTTTTTTTTAAATTTCTAATTTTTTTTTTCAAATTTCTTTTTTTTGAAATATTTTTTGAAGGGTAAAATGGTCATAATACTTAAAGAAAGACAAAAATGTCAACTTTAATGTCTAAAAGAGTTATTTTTTTAGTTCGCTACGCAGAACGGCCATTCTTGACAAGTATAGTGCTTTAAAAGGTTATTAGCCCGTCTTTCTATGTCCTTCAATTTAAATAATCATCCACTTGAAATTTTACCATACAAACTGCTCGTTATATGTCGTAAGAAGTGCCACAGTTCTATTTTGGGTACATGCAAATATTAACGGTAATATGTGTAAGCTTGGGTGGGAAGTTTTTATATATGCGGTTTAGTTGTTATGGTCTCTTGTCTATGAAAATTTAACATCTCCATCTGAATATCCCAAGTGTTATCGCTCTAGTGACTAACAGAACCTTTTTCTTGTTTTGCGGATGTATGCTTCCCTATATTTTCCTCAAATCACTGAACTTCTGCATAAACTGCTGCGTGTCATCTTTTTAATGTTAAACACTGATGATTGCTTGAGCTGAGTCAATAATTCATTGGTAGGTCTTATTGTCCTTTACCAATCTAATTTCGTAATTGTCTCTTAAGGATCCACAAATATCAATAATTGCTAGAATTTGATGTGTGAGTATTACTTATCCACAGATAAAACGAACCTCCGTGGAGTCTTCCATTATTATAGGACGAGTTTCTTCTGAGGCACTGATTGAGGAAAATTTATCACATTCAAATTCTCACTTTAGCTTGCTACATGTTTGGTTGGAGGAGATTTCACTTGAAAGCCCGATTTTTCATAATGCAAGTAGCCTTGTGGATACTGTAGTTTTGTACAACTTTGGCTCTACGAACACCATTTAATTTACTAGCATACATATAGAATACATATCATACCGAAAGAAATCACTGGGTGTTCAATCCTTTAAAAGTAATGGATTCTTAGGCTTCAAGCCCCTTCTTCCTAGCTCATAATAGTATGAGAAATGCAATAAGTTGGCCAAACTACAGGTACACATATTTGAATGACGTCAAAAAGTACATATTTTTATTCTTTCTAGACATAGAGATCATAAGAAGTGTAGTTTTGTGCCTCATATCCTCAAAATATGAGATGTTGGCGAGTTGGTCTATGGTTATAGTTTTTAAAATTGTAACACATATACTTCTGAAGAAGCAATTCATGCGACTTAACCAATAGCTTATGTTATATAATATTCACATGTATATGCCTAAAACATATAAGGGCCACCAAATGAAGTGACTAATGAGCGTTTACTTTGAATGTCTACACTAGCCAGTAGACAACAACTTCAAACTTAAACTTTATAACAAATTACCAAAAGAAACCATCTGACAACTCATTTTACAAGAATGGACCAAAAACTAAATATTTACCAAAAAAGACTTGCATGTGATACCAGCCATTAATTTTCATTTTATAATCCCTTATATACTTTATCAATTTACTCTTTCTCTGGACCACATCTTCTCTTCTATCTTCTTTTTTACTATTCTTCATCTTCTTCAAAACAACAAAACCTCCATTTTTTCAAACACAAGCTAACACATTAGCTTATGATTCTCCTACATGGCTACGTGTGTTAACTCAAGACCGATGAACACTCAAGAACACGCTGACGTCACCACGCCCAGGACCTCGCCTAGGACCACGCCTAGGCCCACGCCTAGCTCACACACGCCCAGGCCCTCGCCTAGGTCAGCATCTCGCCCAAGCCCTCGCCTCCATTCCCGCCTAGCCTCTCGCCCGACCCCAGCAATCTCGCCTAGCCTCTTTTCCACGCCCAACACTCGCCCACGCCCACGCAATCTCGCCTAGCCTCTTGCCAAGGCCATGTTTTCTCGCTCAGTCGAAAAGTTCATTTTGGTAAACAATATAGGCGAGGTTCATATTTGTAAATGAGTAGTGGAAATAGTTCGTTTTGGTAATTCTCTCTAAACTTTATCTCCAATTGGAGTCTTCTTAAACCCTCTCATACTTCAAATGTACACAACATAGAAGAAGGGCCACTAGACGAAAGGAGTGACAAATGAGTTGTAGACGACGGCGAGTTTACTTTAAATGTCTACTGTAGTAGACAACTTCAAGCTCTAACCATTTTCTCCCACTAACGACTTAAAAGTCTGTGGCTAAAAAGTATATATAATCACTAATGGGCCTTTCAACTCAATAGAAAAAGTTTTCATCATAAGTTGTTTTCATTACATCAATTATAGTTGAAACTTTTGAACAACACAAAAAGAAAATTTAACTTAATGGCCCACCCTATACTAAATTTATTCTTTATCGCTTACCAAAGTGATGATAGTGTTAGTAGCACTAGTTTGCGTGTAAATTTGTTTTTTATATATAGGTGTGGAGTAAGTGAGAGTGAATAAAGTTGTATGTGTAATTAATTATTAAAATATTTAATAGATTGATTTGAGTTTTATAAGTAGGGGAATTTTAGTCTAACAACATTACTTATTTTTTAGGTTTTTAAGTTTTATTAATGTGAGTTTTCTCTTTATATATAATATAAATTGATAATCCTGAGTCGTTGGTTGAAAAACATATATTTTTAGACTATAAATACTTACAAAATCTCAATCAACTAAGGGGTGTTTGATTTGGGTTGTTCGAGTTGATTTTTTTGAAGGCAAAATCGATAACCAAGCCGAACCAAACTCAACTTGGATCAAAACGAACCGAACCGAACCAAACCAATTGAATTTGAATTCGGTTCGGTTTTGAGTTGACCTAAAAACCCCGAATAACGTACTTTATAATTTTTTTTCATTTAATCATTATAAATTTTTAGCATCAAGTTTATTGAGTTATAAAACTTAGACAATGCTATGCATACTCAAATATATAAAGAAAGAGATACACCACTATTAAATAAAAAGTTTTACAAGCGTAAAAAATGTTTATACAAAAAATGGTTAGTTATTATTTGGCGTATGTATTCACACTAGTTGTACCCATTTATTCACTTAGGAAAAAACAATAAACTTACAAAGTTTTAATAATTTTTAAACGTAATATTGAAATCTCAATCAAATAATTAACCAGAAGTTCCAATGAAAGAATGTTGTTTTTTCTTATGTCAATTTGAAGTTTATAAAATTTGCACAATAAAATGAAAATTATGGGACTATTAAATCAAAGCATTTGTATAATCTAACTCTTACGATATATGATCATTAACGTAAGTTGGCTATATTTGGTTTAAAACCCAAAGCTTTAATAGAGAATACAAGAATCTCTATGAAAATTTTGGCTGATAAGCATTATTGTGGACCACAAAAATTTCATTGAAAGATTTTTTTTTTCGCATCAATCCAAAGTAAAAGTTTTGCATAATTCAACAAAGAATGGTAGTTTGTTTCCCATCAATCAATAACCAGCGTGAAACAATTATCAATAAAATCATACCACAAACATCTTCTCCATAAGCAACTATAAAAATATTTTTGTAATAGACTTGTTGGTATATATTTGTAGCAAATGTGAATGATACTCATAGAAATAAAAATTAAAAACACAATGAGTTATTTAAAATTGTTTATCATCATTCTCTTTATCTATTTTTTCCCCACTTTAGATTCTTCTATTTCTTTGAATAATTATAAGGAATTAAAGTGTAGAGCACTAGAGCCTCTACAATAATAAATTGACTTGTTCAACACCACAAGTCCACAACCCAAGTGATACGTTTTCTAGTGTTAGTAGTATATATATCGGTAGCAATTGTTAAATTTTAAAGCAATTGAAAAAAAAAAAAAAAAAAAAAAACACAATGAGTTATTCAACATTGTTGAGTAGTATCTTTTTTCTTTTCTTTCTTATCACCACCTTTGCTTTTTCTTCTACTTCTTCCAATAATATTCATAAATGCCCTAATAAACAGAATGAAGCTTTGCTTCTCTTTAAACATAGCCTTTCCTCCATCGATTATACATATTACGACTGTCTGTATTGGCTTGGTTATGATTATCACCCGATAATGATGAACTGGAACACAAGTACAGATTGTTGTACCTGGGATGGAATTACTTGCGACGACTCCACTGGTGACGTTATCGATCTTGATCTCAGTTGCGGAATGCTAAAAGGTACAATTCATCCTAACAGCTCCCTCTTTAACCTTCCTCATCTCCAAAGACTCAACCTTGCTTTCAACTATTTTACTGATTCCCAAATTCCACGTGAAATTGCATGGTTTTCAAATAGTCTCACACATCTCAACCTCTCTTATTGTGGATTTTCTGGACAAGTCCCATCGGATATCACTCACCTTCATAAACTGGTCTCTCTTGATCTCTCTTGGAATGGTTATGATTTGAAGCTTGGACCACATGTTTTCATCACTATGTTTCGAAATTTTACTAATTTGGAGGAACTTTTACTTGAACGTGTTAATATCTCTTCGATTTTACCTACGAGTCTTAACGTCTCTTCTTCTTTGAAGTTACTAAATCTTGCCTCCACTCGATTGCAAGGAATATTACCTCGTTATATTTTCAATCTTCGTTCTTTGGAAACACTCGACTTGTATTTCAACAGTTTCACAGGCGATTTCCCTTTGGATATCTCACTTAACCTAATACACCTTACTTCCCTGGATTTATCACTGAACAGACTTAATGGGACATTGCCATCTTGGCTGTTTATTTCCCCCTCTTTAGAATCTCTCGATCTAAGTGATAACATGTTCAGTGGAAACGTGCCGTTTGAGTCATTTGCTCTTCCATTACAAAAAGTGTTAGACCTCAGTTTCAATCAGTTGGCTGGCCATACTGATATGCAAACATTTAGAAAGCTCACCAATCTCACTTACCTGGACCTTTCGTTTAATAATTTTAGTGGTGAATGGGAGTTGGATACATTGTTATCAAGCCTTATAAATCTTGAAAATCTCGATCTCTCATACAGCGGTTTGTCTGTTACAACAAAGAATACCAATCATTATGTCAACCCTGGGTTTAGATACTTAGGATTGGCCTCTTGCAAGCTAAAGGTGTTTCCGAATTCATTTCGATACTTGAAACAGCTTCAGAGCTTATATCTCTCTAGCAACGAAATACATGGCCAGATTCCTCATTGGGCAGGGGAGATAGGAGGTAACAATAGGTTACATAGTTTGGATCTCTCACATAACTTCATAACAGCCTTGCCACAATTTCAATGGTATGGATTAGCTTCCCTAGATCTGCATTCCAACTTGATTGAGGGGCCATTCCCCCAATCAATTTGCAACATGAGCAATCTATATTCTTTGGATATGTCCAATAATAGCTTTAGTGGATTGATTCCGCAATGCTTTGGAAATATCACCTCATTTCTTCAAATACTGGACTTAGGGACAAACCAGCTTCAAGGACCATTCCCTCCATCAATTTGCGGCATGAGCATTCTACAGTTTTTGGATATGTCCAATAATAGCTTTGATGGAGTGATTCCACAATGTGTTGGAAATATCAGCTCCTCTCTTACATTGATGGATCTGGGGACAAATCTCTTTCAAGGAACAATTCCAAATGTATTCGAGGAATTCATGCAATTAGAGGGTCTGATTTTGAATGGAAATATTTTAGAAGGAAAAGTACCAAGTTCCTTGTCCAAATGTGAGCGGTTGAGAGTACTTGATTTGGGAAACAACCACTTAAATGGTACATTCCCTAGTTGGTTAGAAGACCTTCCACATTTGCAGGCTCTTATCCTCAAATCAAACAACTTTCATGGACATATTCAACCCTCTTCAACTCTTGAATACTCCTTTCCAAGTCTTCGAGTTCTTGACTTATCTCATAATAGGTTTGTAGGTCAACTCCCTACAAAATATTTTCAAAATTTCAGTTCCATGAAGAATGTTGTCAAAAGCAGCACAACACCAGAATATTTATTCATGAGTCGAAAGTATTACTCATTAGTTGTTGCGGTGAAAGGGGTGAATCAAGGTTTTCCACAAATATCGGTTGACTACACAATTATTGATCTGTCCAATAACAAATTTGACGGACGGATTCCAAACGTCATTGGTGGTCTTAATTCGCTAATAGTGCTCAACTTGTCCCACAACAGCCTCATTGGTCCAATTCCACATGCTATGGGGACTCTCATAGAGATTGAGTCGTTAGACTTATCTTGGAACCAACTCTCAGGAGAGATCCCACAAAGTCTTGCAAGCATCAACACGCTTGAAGTGTTAAATCTCTCGCACAACTGTCTCGTGGGCCATATTCCAGATGGAACACAATTCAACACATTTGAAGAGAACTCCTTTGAAGGGAATCCGGGACTATGTGGGCTTCCCCTAACTAAAACGTGCAGCGTACATACACACAAACAAGAGCTTGGATCACATGAGGAGCAGAGTGGATTTACGTGGGAAGTAGTGACGTTGGGATACGGATGTGGGACCCTACTTGGATTGGTGATGGGATATCTTATGTTGTCAACAAGAAAAGTGAAGTGGTTCAATGTGATCGCTGATGCAGGGGAGCACATGATCTTAGCACGAAACAAGAGAAAATATGTATTTATCGGGAAATGACCGTTCGATTATTAGAGGCACGATTTTTCAAATGTTTTCTTATATCATTAAATTGTGCAAATTGGCCTTACTTTAATAATTCTCTTGCCATTAAAACCATTTATGATGCATGTAGAGGAGTTTGGGTTGGAGCGGGAGGTTGGGGAGGCCCGGGACCTTTTAAGTTATGTAGTTGTAATGATGATGATGTTTGTGTTATGTCTATTTGAAATATTGTTGTATGTAATATTAGTGTGTTTTTAGTATTTAATAATAAACTTACTTCGTCACTTGGCGCGCGATCATGTATTTGTTAGACTATAATTTGTATGAGCCAAGGCCCAAGCCCAAAGCATCTTTGGTTAGGGTTTGTAGGGTTTGTTCCCTATATATTACACGCCTCTGTGAGATGAAGACACACAACAATTATCACATTCCAATATTCCAATATGGTATCAGAGCGTTAAGATCCTACAATACCAAACCCTAAACCTTCCGCCACTTTAACTTCCGCCGCTGCCTCCGGCCGCCGGCTACACGCCGGAGGTTCGGAGGGCTCCTTTTACACTTTAATCTCAATAAGGTTCTTCAATCAAAATAACCAAAGATGCATCATCCACCTCAACAACAACAACAACAAGCACCAACTGCCAAACCATTTTTCCGGTCAACTTCCGTCCGCAACGCCGCCGCGAGACTTTCCCCAAACGCCAAACTATCCGAATCACAAACCTGATCAAACAAGAGCGTCCCTTACCCTCCCTACTGCTATCAACTCCTGTTCCTTTTCTTTTTTTTTTATATGTGGTCGACCGTTGGTTCAATGATAACCAGTCGCCACCTATTTCCGTTTAGTGGTTGACCGTTGGTTCAATGATAACCAGTCACCACGTTTATATTTCCTTTTTCTTCTGTTGGGTTGGTTGTATGTGTAGGAGGTTGTGGAGCCGATGATGGCTGTGTTTGTGATGAGTGATGTCGATGTCGGAAAGGGTTGGTTCGCTCTGTTGGGATCGGCTGTTTCTGTTCGAATCGACAAACTTCTAATCGCCGGAATATGTCCAGATCGAGACTCGTTTCCAAGCTGCAAGTTCATGCCACTACTGGTTGTTAATCCCTCTTCATCCTCATCTTCATGTTTTTCTTGTTCCACGAAGGTTTGATTTTTTTTTGTGTTGGGTTATTCGAAAAAGAGAAAAAGGAAGCTGGGAAAATGATTGGATGAAGAAAAAACATGTGAGTATGTTTTAATTGTGGGACAAGAAGCATGTGAAGTGAGATAATGACGGGTGTGGTCAAAGTATTATTATTATGTCTAAAAGTAAATGGTGGGTGGATATGGAAAGCATCGGTGATATATGTTATTATTATTTTGTCTAAAAGTAAATGGTGGGTGGAGACTAGAGCATGCAATATGAAAGGCATCTTTGAAAATCAATCCTGTAGTGTTATTTGTATTAGAAAAGTTTTATTGTTGTTTGTTTATGTTCAGTTCGAGCTTTCGCGATTTCGCCGCTCGAACTGCGGGGGAGTGTTAGACTATAATTTGTATGAGCCAAGGCCCAAGCCCAAAGCATCTTTGGTTAGGGTTTGTAGGGTTTGTTCCCTATATATTACACGCCTCTGTGAGATGAAGACACACAACAATTATCACATTCCAATATTCCAATAGTATTAATATTGTTGTGACCTTAATGGTAGTTTAGTAACTTTTAATATCATGTGTTGATGCTACTGTTTCTTCAATTTGGACAAAGCTTATTGTATGAATGCAATGGTTGCAAAGGGGTATGAGTATTGTGCTTATAATGAACTCAAGGGTTTAGTACCCAACACAACCTCTAACCCTCCGCCAAGTAAACTGCATCAGAATGAGCAACCAAATGACCCCAGTGGTGCATGTTCTTGCAATGTTCATGCTTTCATGGTTCTAACCGATACCCTGACATAGGCTTTGCAAATTTTCCAGAAATGGACCATGGAGGACATGGACACTCATTATCTAGTCTTGAAGCGATTAATCCAAAGACAACGTCACAATGCCATGTCCCTGGAGGTGTAATTGTGCATAACCACTATTATTCTACACTTATCAAACGTGAAGGTTGCCAAGGAAACGCCGATGGTATTTCTTCAGGAGAAGTTCAAACCACATAATAAGATGCGAGTGCATGATTTGGTGTTGCACACTAAGCTACATACTGGGATACTATCGTTGTGCTACTAATGGCAGTATATGCGATCATATTACTTGCAGATTTCTGAAGTTGTTTGTTTCTCTTTTTCTCGGCTTCTTTAACGTTTGCCATAGCTTTTTTTTTTTTTTTTTTTTTTTTTTTTTTTTAAATTTAATTTGTTGTTTCTAATAAAAATGAAACATTTCAGTTTGGTTTGAATCTAACCTTCTAAGTATTCAATTTAGTACAACTTGTGTAACATCTAACCTATCGAAAACGCATATGATCTTGGTAGTAAAACCCGATTTTAACCGAGAACCAAAATAATATACATTTGTTACTCAAGCAACCACCATTAAACTCATAAATAGATTTTTCGGCTTCAACGGTCATTGCTTATAGTCATTTAATTTCAATTTAACCTCTGTATCAACATTTGGTGTTATGGTTTACCTGGCGAAGAAAAATGGAGTGGGCTGGGAAAGCAAGTCATTTAGGAGGAATATCATAATGTGTGTCGGATCATTTGCGAATTCATGGGAGTAAAAAAGTAATCTTAGGAGGTCGCCGGATTTTGTTTGTGCGTCTGTTGCATCGGATTACATATGCTTATTGTTTATTAGCACTTACAAATTAATAAGCACATTTGAAAAAATGAATGTCTCAACCTGCATTTTAAGACTGCTTATTTTACTCCAATGTTTGTTTGTTATATTCAGTCACTCTGACTATCTGCTATAAAGTAAGTAGATAAGTAGCGAAGTAAGCAAATACTACTCGAAACAAGAATAACTTATTAGTAGTATGAATCGAATTCATGGGAGTAAAAAAGTAATTTTAGAAGGTGGTTCGGATTGCTTATTCTTTGCTTATGTGTATGGCTGATAGCATTTTGATATAAACAGCTCCCCATGTGCTTACTTATTTTCTCACCCAATAGGCACTTTGTAATCCAAACACTTCAAAACTGCTAATTTCTCTTAAAAATGCAATATGTCACCACGCATTTAAAGCATACAATACCAAACACTTTTTCTCGTTTATTGGTAACTACACGATTACCCGCGCCTAGCGGCAGTGGTGTCTAATTTTCTGTAAAATTTCGACGACTTATAAGTTTCTTTCAACAAATTGTATTTGTAGCATTAGAGAATTATTTTCGAATAACTATAATTCTGATGCGTGATTGCATAGCAGCAGAAATATACAGTTTTCAAGAAAATTATGTGAAGTCTTATATTTCTAATAGGATTGTTTTAAGTTATTATGATTTTAGTAAAAATAGATTCAAGCATTACAAAAAACAACAGTATTATGTAGTTGACAATATTATATTGTAGTTTAGAGGTATAGCCAATGTGTGTGACCGCCTTTTCACCATTGTTCCCTAATACACCAACATCACCATTTATTTTTATCTCTTCGTATGTTGGAGCAGACCATGCTCGCAAGGGTGCATTATGGAAGGGGGGGGGGGGGGGGATAGTTGCAACTGTAGCTCGATTTGTGCGTAAGAAATCTTGCAACATTACATTAGCAGATTCTTTCACTTTTATCCGCTCAACATCTCCTTGTCCATGAGATTTGGAATTTATTACACACCATATTCGCCACATTAACAGTAGCATCAACTCAAACTTACCTTCTTGTCGCTCCTGAGTGGCATATAGTATCTCTTCAATCGATATGTCTACTACATGGTTTGTCAGATCAGTCAACTCTATGCTAGCCCATATGTTCCGCGCCCAATCACAAAGGAATAAAGCATGTTTAATGTCTTCCGTTAGAGCTGAAAAATGCAGACAAGTGAGAGAACCAGGTGCTAAACCTCTTGCAACAAGTTTGCTTACAGTGGGCAAGAGATTCTTACAAGCTCTCCATATAAATATTTTTAGACTAAAATATACCGTTGGTCCCTAAACTTGTACAGAAGCATCGCAATGGGACAAACCTTGCATTTATCATCGTGGGGAGTCCAAAACTTGGGTTTTTAAGGCCAAACTAGTCCCTTGACCACTAATGCCAAAGTCAATGTCTGATTTTTGTCATATAGTCGAGGGTATTTTAGTCTATACACATTTATACTTTTGTTTCTTTACATTTGATTTTGTCAGATTCCTTGTATTTTCTTCTCTTCTTGTTTCTGGTACAAATCACCATGAACACCTACAAATCACCATGAACACCTACATTCCTGTTAAATGGAGATACCATATTCTGTTCTAAGGTTGCTACTTTAAAGAAACAAAAGGTGTGCATATTCTGTTTTAGCAGACTTGATGAAATCATTTGATTAGGCTGAAGAACAGGGTGATTGTACATCGAGATATTTGAGAACTGGAAAAGTATTTGGCTGAAGAACAGGGTGATTGTACATCGAGGTTAATGAAGGGTAAGCCGCTTCTTGGAAGAAATGTAAAAGGACTGACAGAACTGGATAAATACCTTAATGAGGAAAGTTTAGGTAATGATGATGGTTTGGACTTGTTAAAATGGTGGAAGAAGAATAGTGGTCAGTTTTCAATTTTGTCTAAAATTGCTAAGGATGTCTTGGCTCTTCCTATTACTGCTGTTAGATTGGAGACGTGTTATAGCTGTTTATACGCTCAATATCATGTATTGATCATAATTGTCTTTCTTTTTTCTAGATGTTATTGAGCAACTGAAGCCCGATTGAATTCTCAGTTTAAGACTCGAGAGTATGTTTCTGGTTTTGTTTTAGACAATCGTTGTTGGACTTGTTCATGTTGGTTTGGTTTTTGTTCTGTTATGGTCTTTTTTATGGTTCGTACTGGTTTGGTATGGTATACACTTGTGGTTTTATCACTTTGAAGTAACTACTAGATTTGTCCTTTTTGCTTAATAAGTATTTTTCTGCTGCTGTAAATTTGGTAGTATGTGTTTTCATTGTCGGCGATATGTTGTTAGATTGCGGACCTGATTGGTATTCCCCTGTTGTCGAATAATCAACAGAAAACATAGGTATTCATTTTGATGATATTTTTGCGATCAACTTTTGTTAGCAAACGTGATCAAAAAAGATATTCAAATGAGCAGAAGCTTGTGTGCAATGATGTGTGATTGACCAAACAATATATGGTAATCAGTTGATCAGTTGACATTTGTATAGCAAACATGGTTCTCAAATTCTGTTGCCACAATGTTTTTGTTTTGGTTTCAAGAGATACTGTGCTGATATATTCGGTTGTGGAACACTCATGCACTCCTTCCTAACTCATGCACTCCTTAGAAAGGATAGATGGATTGTGAGATTTGATAGCAGTAGCACCAGTCCTAAGAATGAACCAGACATGAAGATTCTATTTGGTAGACGATGTATATTTGTCATGACAAAATAAAATTCATTTTATTGTGTCAACCAGAGCAAACTACAGTTTGAGAACTGGAGCAAACTACAAACAGATTTAGAGGTGTAAATATGGTTATGTGTAGGTGTTCATGGTGATTTGTACCAGAAATAAGAAGAGAAGAAAATACAAGGAATCTGACAAAATCAAATGTAAAGAAACAAAACTATAAATGTGTATGGACTAAAATACCCTCGACTACATAACAAAAATCAAACATTGACTTTGGCATTAGTGGTCAAGGGACTAGTTTGGCCTTAAAAACCCAAGTTTTGGACTCATCACGATGATAAATGCAAGGTTTGTCTCATTGCGATGCTTCTGTACAAGTTTAAGGACCAACGGTGTATTTTAGTCATATTTTTACTTTTGGCTAATAACCTATTAAAGCACTATACTTGTTAAGAATGACAGTTCTGCGTAGCGAACTAAAAAAATAACTATTTTAGACATTAATGTTGACATTTTTGTCTTTCTTTAAGTATTATGACCAAATTATGACCATTTTACCCTTCGAAAAATATTTCAAAAAAAAAGAAATTCAAAAAAAAATTCAGAAATTAAAAAAAAAAAGGTATTTTGAAATAAAAGATACAAAAAAAAAATTGGAAAAAAATTTTTGAAAAAAAAAGGTATTTCGAAAAAAATTTAGAAACGGTAAAATGGTCATAATATAATCAGAATACCTAAAGAAAGACAAAAATGTCAACATTAATGTCTAAAAGAGTTATTTTTTTAGTTCGCTACGCAGAACTACCATTCATGACAAGTATAGTGTTTTAAAAGGTTATTAACCATTTTACTTTCTTAGGAATTTCACATGTAACTGTAAAAAAATTATAAGTAAAAATGAAAAGTCATATACATGTTGTAGTCTTTAATCAACAAATACCATAGGTAGAACAAAGAAATTTTCTTTAATAATTCGTAATGTTGTCTTTAATAATACATATTGTAGTCTTTAATAATACATGGAATTTTCCTTAATAAAAATGAAGCAGCGTTCGTGGCATATATTTAGGAAGAATCACACATAAAGTTACTCTTTGTTGACTAATAACTCAAGTCTCCTGAAAAACAAATATTGTATTAGAAAAATAAGATAGTATAAGGCAGGACTAGTGGAGGTACATCCAACGGGTTCACATGGCACAAAGTCTTCGACGACTTAATATAAATAAATGATTTTTGTTTATCTTTAGAGCACAAGGTATCGTGGATACTAATAACACGTTATTGGTATGTCACCTCAGCGTCACATCATACACCTCCCAATAACTCACCAATAACTAAAACACCCTCCTTCATAAAACACCACTAACATGTTATTGGGTCCTACAAAATACCCCACTAAAATTACCCACTCACTCACAATTAAAAAAAAAAAAAGAAAAAAAAAAAAACACAAAGCATCACATATGGCGTGAGCCATTCAAATGGCTCAAGGGAAGTTTGGCATGCAAATGGCTAAAGGGATGGTAAGGCAATGGCATGTGATTGGTATTGTTTTTGGTTTTGGCATACCAATAACACAAGCATACCTTGTGCTCTTATAAAGTTTTTCAGAGTTATATATAGCTTGTATTCTTTCATGTCAAATGCACCTTCACACAAATATGGCAGAGTTTAAGCATTTTAGCCACCCACATAAGCTTTCTTTCCAAAAAAGCACAAGCAAAGATCTCACTTGTACTGGCTGTAAATTTCCTTGTACGGACAATGCGGTATACTCTTGCCAGGATTGCAAATTCTACCTTCATAGCCAGTGTTACCACGCAACACGCTCTCTTTCCCATCCATCTCACCCCATTCACCTTCTCTCATTATTTCCTTATCCAACCTACATGAACAATCGTTTTAACTGCAACTCATGTCATCAACCTGGTACAGGTTTTTGTTTTAGTTGCACCAACTGCAGATACGATCTGCACGTCCACTGTGCTTATAATGAACTCAAGCCTTTACCCAACACAACCTCTAGCCCTCCACCAAATCAACTACAACAGAATGAGCAACCAAATGACCCCAGTGGTGCATGTTCTTGCAATGTTCATGGTTCTAACTGGTACCCTAACATGGGCTTTGCAAAATTTCCAGAAATGGACCATGGAGGACATGGACACTCATTATCTAGTCTTGAAGCGGTTAATCCAAAGACAACGTCACAATGCTATGTCCCAGCTGGAGGTGTAATTGTGCATAACCATTATTATTCTACAGTTATCAAACGTGAAGGTTGCCAAGGAAACGCGGATGATATTTCTTCAGGAGAAGTTCAAACGACATAATAAGATGCGAGTGCATAATATGGTGTTGCACAGTAAGCTATATTGGGATACTATCGTTGTGCTACTAATGGCAGTATATGTGATCATATTACTTGCAGATTTATGAAGTTGTTTGTTTCTCTTTTTCTCGGCTTCTTTAACGTGTGCCACGGCTTGTGTTTGTTGTTGATTTTTGTTTATTTTAAATTTGTTGTTTCTAATAAAAATGAAACATTTCAGAATGGTTTTAAACTAATCTTCTAAGTATTCAATGTAATACAACTCATGTAACATCTAACCTATCAAAAACACATATGATTTTGGTAGTAAACCCAATCTTAACCGAGAACCAAAATAATCAAGGGCGGAGCTATTAAAGGACCGGAAAGGGTCCCGGCCTTTTTAGGCCTAAGCTCGTTAGTGTATTTTTTCGCAATTTCATGTGTATTTCCGGAAAAAAAATTATTTCGGCTCTCCCATTTAATGTATTTACCGAAAAAAAATTGTTTCGGCCCTCCCACGGAAAATTTTCTAGCTCCGCCATTGAAAATAATATACATTGGTTACTCAAGCAACCACCGTTAAACATAATCATATAAATAGTTTTCTCGGCTTTGATGGTCAGTGCTTATAGTCATTTAATTTCAATTCAATTCAACTTCTGTATCAACATTCGGTGTTATGGTTTATGGGACGAAGAAAAATGGAGTGGGCTGGGAAAGCAAGTCATTTAGGAGGAATACCATAATGTGTGTCGGATCATTCACGAAAGCTGTTGCTATGTTCCTTAACTCAACTTCTGTTCAAAACAAGACACTCTTATAAATCTTGTTAGACCTCGTCCTGTTGGTGTTCCTCTCATTAATGTTAGCAATCACTTGTCTACGTTAGTTGCTTACTCTTTTTTACATTCTTATTATTATTTTTTTATTTTTTTGGCTAAAAGTGGTGTTTCGGATCGCCTAGTGTTTATTATTTTTATTTTTTTTCCTGCAAGATAAAGGGGGTCAGAAAATGTTGTTTTGATTTGCTTATGTGATAAAAACTAGTGTCCTAATACCCGAAAAAAAGAATAATTGGCTAGATGTTCGGATATATATGGGTGAAAAAGTAGTTTTATGGGTGTATCAGACTACATTTGCTTATTGTTTATTAGCACTTACAAATAAGCACATTTGAAAATGAATGTCTCAACCTGCATTTTAAGACAGCTTATTTTACTCCAATGTTTGTTTGTTATATTCAATCACTCTGACTATCTGCTATAAAGTAACTAGATAAGCAGGGAAGTAAGCAAATAGTACTCGAAAGAAGAATAACTTGTTAGTAGTATGAATCGAATTCATGGGAGTAAAAAAGTAACTTTAGAAGGTGGTTCGGATTGCGTATTCTTTGCTTATGTGTATGCTTATAGCTTATAGCATTTTGATATAAGCAGCTCCCCATATGCTTACTTAAAAGTAATTATTTTCTCACCCAATAGGCACTTTGTAATCCAAACACTTAAAAAGTGCCAATTCTCTCAAAAATGCAATATGTCACCACACATTTAAAGCATACAATCCCAAACACTCTTTTTTGTTTAGGGAAAATGATTTAAAAAAAAAAAAAAAAAAAAAAAAAAAAAAAAAAAAAAAAAGGCATCGAAGTTGCCATCTTTTCCTTTTCTGGGAATCGAACTTTTTTTTTCTTCCTATAGTAGCACTAAACTTGCCTAATTTTCCTTTTGTGACACAAAATCACACTTATAGTGTAATTAAGCTTCTTAAACCCACTAAACCCGTTTTAAGCTGATTTTGTGAACTTTGGGCATGTTTTGAACAAGAATTGGTTCCTTAGGGGTGTATTGTAAAGGTTTTTACAAACCTTAATAACTTCCCCCCTCCCAATCCCAACCCTAAACCTGGACTTGTTCTTTTCCCCAATCCTTTCAAAATCAAGAACCCTAATTATGAGTAGTTCTTCTTCAGCACAATCACGTTTAGTTGGAGGTAAGATTGAACGTTTCTGTAAGTGTGATCGACAATTGAGAGTCCAAACATCAACCACAAGGACGAATCCAGGAAAGAGATTTGTAAAATGTGCTCAATGTCGCGTTTATGAGTTTCTGGATGAAGACCTTCCTAGTGAATACTACAAGGACTTGGTATATGGGTTCTTTCAAAGGCAGAGAGGTGTTGAAAATGCACCCATGATTGAAACTCTAGCTTTGGATAAGGCAAGGTTGGAAGAGGAGTTGAAGGCTACAAAGACAAGATTGGAAGAGGAGGTGAAGGCTGGAAAGTCTAAACTGGAATTGTATGATAGGTTGTTTATGATGATGTTAGGAGTGTTATGTTTACTTTGTGTTTGGTTTGGTATGAAAATATCCAACTGATGTAGTTCTTCTTAAGTTGTTAATGTAGTATTTGGAATTGTTAACTCTTAACTTTGGATAATGAATGTCAATGTTTTGAATTGTTAAGTGTTAGTATGGTATGCACACAGATATGATAGTCATATTACATAGGACTGCAACCATAGTCATAGGATTACATAGGACTGCATTACATAGGATTATTCTAGGGCTTACTAAAGCCATACCACTAACATTACTAAAGCCATAAAACCACTCATGAGGCTGCTACCATTACCTTCACTAACTTGTAGTGGTTCCAAACCACTCATTTCCTAGACCTTGTCCCCTTCCCCTTAGTCTCAGCTTCATTGTTGATAGGCTTGGCAACCTAGTCTTTGATGCCCATCTCAGCACAAGTTGCCTTGTTTGGCAATCCCAGAACTTTGGGCCTAGCATCAAAAGCTAGCTTGGCAAGCTGCTTTGAGGTTAGTGGCACCTCCTCATCATCATTTTGTTCAACTTGCCTTGAGCTAGAACCAACTTTCCATTCAATAGGTAGTGGCTCTTCAATGTGCTGCAATGGTGGAAAATAAGATCCCCATGATATTTCTTCAGAACCACCTTGTTCAGTAGTCTCTTCTGTGGTGCTGGAAATGGTTATTATTTCTGAAATCAAAAAACAATGTTAGTAACTGCATAAAGGAAATATGCATTAAAGTTGTTAGATTTCCTGGTGTATGGTTATTATTTGTGGAAATGGTTAGTATTAAGTTGTTTCATACCTGGTGGTTGGCTGGAAACAATCCTCTTGCTTGAACTCATGTTTTCAAAAGTTTGTTTAGATACACAGATATGAGTAGAAGATGTGAGGGATATGGTATTGGTTCACTTGATTTTATAACAAGTCTCAAATAATTTAGATGCTCACCTATGATAGCCTAGTGACTGCAAATAGCCTAGTGACTGCAAATAGCCTAGTGACTGCATAAAAAACAGATTTCATTGACTGCAAATATCCTAGTGACTGCATAAAAAACAGATTTCATTGACTGCAAATAGCCTATGGTTCATTTAATTTACATGACTGCATAAAGAAAGACTGCAAATAGTTTGTTTATAGGATGCATAAAGAAAGACTGCAAATAGCCTATGGATAACAAGGTCAACTTTATGTCTGCATAAAGGATGACAAGTGTATTTACTGCAAATAGTTAAAAACTGTATATTTCATAAGATGTAAAAAATTGGAAAGTAATAACAAAACATAGCTAAAAACTGCATATTTCATTAAACTTAGTAGTTTAACAATGACCATCTTGTTACTGCCCTCACAGGATGTACAAAATGGGCTTGTGCTGAGATGGTCATTACATAAACTTGTAACATAAGTGACTGCTATCATCAGTGTATCTGTTCTAGCCATATTACATACCAAAATGACCATCAGTTAGTGCCCTCAAAAGATTTACAAAATGGGCTATTGTTTGATGGTCATGACCTATTAACAATAGTTATCTAGACATATTACATACCCAAATTAAGTTATCATAGTTTACATTAGTTGCCCACAAAAGATATACAAAAAGGGCACATGGAATTCATTGTTGTTCAAGCATCATCTATTTCCAGTGCAGACTCTGTAGTGCTGCCCTGGCCATCCAAATGTTTAGCCAACTTCAATTTCATGATTCTTTCACTAGGCCTTCTTACTTTCAGTTTAGTCATCCTTTTTTGCAAATGGTGCTGCTGAGGTTGTTCTTGAAGTTGTTCTTGAACTTGTTGTTCTTGAGTCTGATCTAATTCAGCATGCATGTGTTCAACTTGAGTAGTAGTCACTTCAATCTCTGTTTGAACTACAGGCTATTCTTCATTGTGATCTTGAGGGTTTTCTTCATGGTCAACTTGAGGTTGTTCCTCATGGTCAACTTGAGGGTCTTCTTCATGTTGAACTTCAGGTTGTTCATCTGTTTGAGCTTGTTGTTGTTCCGCTGTTTGAACTTGAGGTTGTTCTTCAGCTGCATCTTGGTCACCAAACCATCTTGCATAAGCTGACGTGCATCCTCTTTTCAAGTTCCTATTTGTCCCACTTGACCCACCAACCTGCTTGCCCTAAATACAACAAATGTTTATAACCAAAAGTTTGAAACAATATCTACAGATGAAATAAAAGTAGGATAATACCTTTGACCCAATTGAGCTACAAGTATTTGACCCACCAGTTTTCTTTGACCCACCAATTCCACTAGACCCACAAGCCTTTTTATTTGACCCACCAGTTTCCTTTGACCCATTATTTTTCCTCTTTGACCCACAAGTTTTCTTCTTTGACCCAGACACATTCCCAGTCTCTTTTGACACAGACACATCCTCATCCACAATATTTTCTTTGCATCCTTTGGATGCCTCAGTCTCCAGTGACTAGTTTCATCATAGACTGGATACCCGTCAATAGGTTTCTCCACACAAATAAAAGGATCTTCATCTGATATGCCTTCAGATGGTTGTAACATTCTCATCAAATTGTTCATGAACATATCATGTTCCATCATAGTCTCGCTTCTAAGGTTATTAGGAGGTACAGTGTTTGCTGGAGTTGGTTCACTCATTTCTGGCATTGACTCACTTACCTTCACTCTATTGGCTTTAATCCTTTTCCTAAGTTCTATAACCTCCTCTTCACCAGGACTTAGATAGTCAACTGATTTATCTGAACCATATCCACTGTCATTGTCACTATCAAAGTCACCATAAAACTCACCATCTGGTTCATCCTCTCTAACCTTCCCTTTGCCCTTATCCACACCTGATATAGACCTAGTATCATCACCATCCAGACTAGTCTGCAAATCCTCACCATCTACACTAGGCCTACTATCATCACCCTCTTCACTAGGCCTCCACAATCTAACTTGTACTACCTCATCTTGTAATTGCACTTCATGTGCAACAGTTGGATCTTATGCATCAATGTTCTCAACTACACTAGCCTTCCCTTTGCCCTTATCCACACCTGATCTAGACCTAATATCTTCACCATCTAGACTAGTCTGCAAATCATCACCCTCTACACTAGGCCTAATATCATCACCCTCTACACTAGTCATAGTATTCTCACCCTCTACACTAGTCCTAAATTTATCACCCTCTGATTCATTAACCTCCCTAGTATGATCAACCTCCATCTCAGCCCAATTAACCATCTCATCTACTGAGAAGTCATTGCAATACCTCTTTTTGGGAGAGCCTTTTGCTTTAGCAACAGACTCATCCATAAAAGTGGTATCTGCTTGGCCTAAATACTCTGACAGATTCATATCATTGTGATAAAGATATAGTTCAATCCTACCAAACAACTGAGCAACATCAAACATGTGTTCTATTTCCTTATCATTAGTTACTCTAACTAATCCTTTCTCTAATTCAGCATGAGGCACCTTATAATACAAACCTTGAAAGTAATTACCAACCTTTTCTTCTAGGAATTCAGCAAATCTAAGATAGGGCATCCTTGGAGCACACATGTTAAGAATCACCCCATCCGTGTAGTGTAGAGGCAAATGCCTAAAATATCCGTCATTGTGTACATCAAATTGGTGCAAATTCGTACCTGGTATCATTCTGGCACATAATCGAGAAAAAAATTAGGGTTTTCACCATGCTAAAACTTTGATCAAAATAGATACAAATCAAAGAAATCATACAATTGTTTACCTCAAATAACGAAACAAGCATCAAATATGGCAATGCACAACGAACAATTTTTTGGGTATGTGAAATTAGGGCTTCTAATAATTACGGGTTATGAGGAAAACGGATTTGGGTGGGGGAAGTTATTAAGCTTTGTAAAAACCTTTGCAATACACCCCTAAGGAACCAATTTTTGTTCAAAACATGCCCAAAGTTCACAAAATAAGCTTAAAACGGGTTTAGTGGGATAAAGAAGGTTAATTACACTATAAGTATGATTTTGTGTCACAAAAGGAAAATTAGGCAAGTTTAGTGCTACTATAGGAAAAAAAAGTTCGATGTCCGGAAAAAGGAAAAGGTGACACAAAATAAGCTTAAAACTTTTTATCATTTTCTCTTTTGTTTATTCGTAATAAGCACCTTGAAACAAGAGCTTCAAGACACAACCTGCATATTGAAAACTACTTATTTTACCCCCAAAGTCTGTTTTGCTCTATCCAATCACTGTGATGATCTACAAAAAAAGAACCAGATGATGTACTTGCTTGCTGAAGACATTTGCTTCAAAAATACGGTCTTTCCATATTTTCTCGTTAGGGGTTACTAGTTATAATACCTGTGCACTTACAGGGTTTTGAAAAAAAAAATAATTCTGTATTAATATTGAATATTGTGTCTTTAAAGGTAATTGCATATAATTTATATAGTTATAAGTTTCGTGCACGCACAAAGTTTACACATAAAAATTTCTGTTAGGCAACTCAAGATTTAATTTTATTTAGCTGACAAAGATGTTGATATTGTTATTTAAATTTCACTACTGATATTATGTTGTACACATATGTAAGTTTAATAGCACTGATTCTCAGTGAACAAACACGTCAAGTTTACTCACACAAGCTAGCCACTTGTGAATGACTAACCGTAAGAAACTTAAAACGGCTCAGACACTGATTCTCTGATAATGAAGGCTTAAGGGTTATGTGAGTGGATAAAACCTCAATATCGATATCAAAAATAATCACGAAGATAGATTTAAATTCCTTTAGGGAAAAGAATAATAAATCAAATCCCGTGTGTGATCGTGTATACGGATTAGACAACCCGAATCGTTTCCCAACGAGGCGTGAATTGCCAACGTCGTTCTTGGTTTGGAATTTAATGCTCGATGTTTTGAATTAATGATTTGATTTTATTAAGCTACGGGAATAGGGAAAGTAATTAAGGGAATCTATTTTACGGGAAATCCTAAGTGCGAAATACTAAAACGTAATTAATAAAACGTAATTAAAAATGCAACTACGTCTAAATTATATCCTAAAAATGCCTAAAATTACTTTTACTCTAGAAATGTAATTTGAAAACTATTTTAGAATTAAAACTATTTTTTTGGATTTTTCTGGATTTTATTTAAATTAAAAACTAATTTTTAACCTTTTAAACTAAATTAAAATACTAAAAATTATAAAAATCAAAGGGAAAAATATGAAACTATTTTTATAAAATCTAAAATATCACAAGAGACTTTTCAAAACTATTTTTTTATTTTTTTTTTTGATTATTTTCCTATTTTCTACTAATTTAAAACTATTTTAATCTAATTTAATTTGTGAAAAATACCAAATAAAAGGGGAAAAATAAGGAAAAATATTTTTTATGCTTTTTATATTTTTCTTAAACTGAGAAAATTGAAAAACTATTTTTTTTGAACTTTTTCTTAATTATTTGCATTTAAAGCTAATTAAAAGTGACTAAAAACTATTTTTAATTAAGAAAAATACTAAACAGTGACCAAAATTAATGAAAAATTTAGGAAAATTCTAAAATCTTATTCTGGTTTTATGAAAAATATCAAAGATGAAGTTTGTGTGTAAGATTTGTGAGATGCAGTGTAAACTTGGAGCAAATAAGCACTTTTAAATAAGCTAAACAACAAATTAAGCCACCAAACTGTTTAAGCAACTAATTTATACTCTAACTACTCTAAAACAACCAACTATAGCTACTCCTAATCTCTGATAAGCAGTTTACTAAGATTAAATGCTAACTGATTTCCCAGGCTAAAACAGTGAACTGGTCCTAAGTTTAAGCTACTCTATAAGCTAATTTACTGAACTAATGCTAAAACCAGATATGTGGGCTTAAAGACCACCTAGCAGACTGCAAATGTGCCAAAGATGAGACCATGACAAGCTGTATTAAACTCTGTGCAATTGCTGCAAGTTCTGCACAAAACTGATGTTAACACCATTTTGACTTTTGAAATCAGTAGTTTGACTTTGGTGAGATTTAGAAGCAAATGTTGGACTGATTAGGATGAAATATGATGAAATGAAACTTTATCAAGCTAGTTTATCAACTTTTTAACCCATATGAATTTATTTGAGTGACTGGTTCCAACAGTAATGCTAACAAGATCAGTGGACTTATTATTTTGACTTTAGTGAAAAAACTGGTGTAACCTTTTATTGAAATGATGATACTAGTGTTATTAGAGACTTAATGCAACACAAAGCTTAGACCAAGAAAACCTTATACTCAGTTATATCAAGCAATCCAAACACCCCTTATTGTGACAGTTGTGCAAGTATTATAACCAAACAACAAAGACAAGATTATTTTCACCTCAAAACAGATCCAATGTATTAAAATAGAGCTAATAAGACAGCAATGATCACCACTATAACAGAAATAACAACTGCTACTTATATTAAGCTAATAATGAGATAAAAAGCACACTTACAAGAGGTCCAGCCACTATGGCTTGCAAACCAGCTAAAGAACCACTAACCTAACCCATATAACATCAACTTAACCCAGATCCATTATCACAATCAACCATTAACCATTTCTGCACCAATTTGTCACCACAGTTGACTTTCGTTGACCAAGTGTTTATGTGAGTGTAAGTGAATGAAAAGGACAGTGAGGTGCAATGTAAGCTCACTAGAGCTATAATAAGCTGAAATGAGCTTATTCCATTATTCCACTTAGCTTATTGATTACTTTAAAACATAAATGCAAGATTAAAGGTAAAAACTTGGAACTTTGATTAATATTGCAAAAGGGTTACAAGGAATTGAAGATACAATAAAAGTTTAATAAAACATTTATAAAACTACTGAAAATACAATAACAATAAGCTAAAGGAAAACTAAAGGATTGCACGATTTCAATTGTGAGCTCAAGGGTCCTTTAAATAGCCTTCACAAGGTCTTGGGATTCTTGATAGAAGAGCCTAGAAGTCCATTTGCAGCCACAAATCCATTCCATTGTTATCACCACCAATCACAATGCTCCAATTCTCTCAATGAGGTGTTTCGGCCAATGAGATTGTGCCATTTGTCCACGTGGGCAACCTATCTGACATGTCAGCTGTGGATAAGGTTTCTAGAGATATTCTAGTACGAGGTTGGGTGTTTGGGATTGGTAAATGGTGGTAAATTGGAGGGTAAATGGGCGTTTGGGGAAGAAAGGTTACTGTGGGGCGCGTTTGGTTTAATTATATTATTTCAAATGGTTTGACCGGGTTGCACGGGGGTTGACTCGGGTTAAATACCGGGTAAAGATAGGATACGGGTTTGGGGTTTAATAATAAAGGGGGCCGGGTTGGATTGGGTAGGTTTTTGGGCCGGGTTTAGCTAAATTGGGCCTTTGGCTGTGTTGGATAGTGGATTGGATTTTGGATTATACCTTGGACTAGTATTGGATTAATGGTAATCATAGGGACCAAAGATGTAAATTCGGATTTCCAAGGGACCAAACATGTGAATCTGAAAATATCCTCCAAGGACTGATTTTGTCAATCTTCAAATAAACCAAGGGCCAAATTGCAATTTCTGAATCTTCAAGGGTCAATTCTGCCAATTGCTCAAACTTGAGGGGCCATTCTTGACATATCTTCAAACTTGGGTGAAACTTCCAAAAATCATCCTCGGAGAATAAAATCTTCATAAATGCTCAATTTTGATCTTCTGGCTCGGCTTAAGCTCTCTTAATCTCTCGTGCTCGGATTTATGTCTGATTTGGTACCTTTTTGCGTGTTTTTACATATCCATACCTGCACAAGCACAAACTCAAGAAAACCACAAATATTAGCAATAAACGGCTCTTTCTTGGTTATTTTGGGTCAGTTTTGATATAGAAAAGGTATGTGTTTTAGCACATACCAAAATACCCAGACGAGACCATTGTCGTGTCCTCACGCAATGCAATCAACTCACGCTTCTAAACCCAAGGATTTCAATCTCTTTCTACTAAACCTATGAAGAAGTAGCAAAGATTCCTCAAAAGAGATTAAGAAAGCCTTAATTCTAAAAACGCCCCGTTTACCTTTTAATTCACAAGTAGATATTACGATTAAGCACATTCCGATTATGAATGACGGTTTGTTTAACTTTCATGTCGATCAATAACTCCAACATTTTTCAAACGACACGTTAGGATCACGGAGTAGAAAACACAACACAGCGTGAAGTGACCATACGGATAGAATACATCGTCCCTGATTTTTCACAAGCTCCCAAACTAAGCGTAAAACCGAAATCATTGTTACATACGACTCTAGATGCTAACACTACCCATGGAAGTTACTTGTGTAATTACCTTTTGTTCCCATTTTCCTATTTTCCTCTAGATTTTTTTATTTTTGGTGAGAAATGAATTTCTTCAAATTCTCGTTTCGATAACTTTTATTCCGATAAAGATACAAAGCTAAGTCGATAATTAGTTATCCGCCTTCTCTCAAGAACCATTTTCGTAAAAATGAGGTCCACATCAAGGAATTTTTATTCACTTATACTTTTGACTTTTTCATTCATTTTTTTTTTTTTTTACACTTATATTTTTATGAGCTATGAACTACGGAGCTTCACGGGGTAATTCCAAGACTATAGGCTTCATGAAATGAGGATCCCGACTGGCTAGGCTAAGACCTCATTCAATCCCGGCTAAAGATCCAAGGGTCCGATCTCGACACCGCAGCTCACAACTTTACTTATTACTTTATCACTTATCACTGATTTCTTATTCATTACGGATCCTTGATGTGTACCCAATTTTTAAAACAAAGATTCTTTTAAGAAGACAAAGAACTAACTATCGCCAAAAACTCAACATCTCTAATTATTATAAGACAAATATGGGGTGAAACAATTTTGTGGGAACAAAAAGCCATAAGTACCTTCGATGGGCTCTAAAGAGAACCAACTACTCCACGTTTAGCATCTAAACTCATAAGTAACTCTATCATTTCTCGATCTCTGCAAATTTAAAATCCCAAATAATGAGATCCGCAGATGCTTAGCCGATAATTTTTAGATTATCTATGGTTAAAGGAACAAGCTAGGGCTCAACACGCCCGGTCAAGTCAGAATTCCATTCCTACTCTCACCAGCGGAAAGTCAACAAGGTGTCAAAACATATATTAACTTAGCAAATGCTTTGTCTAATGAAATCAAGTCATGCATATTTAAAGTCACTCAGGGAAACTTGCAAATTCTTGGCCTTGTGAGCTAGAATTCGCATTTTATAGCTTCTTGTCTAAGAGACTAGCAAAACTTTTCAATCAAAAAGACTTAACAAAAGCTTACAAAAATTTTAAATTTTCTCAATTTTTGTACAATTTTTTATTTTATAAGGAAAAACGGGGTTACGAGAGTATACGACAGAAATAAGCAAGTGCGGTCAAATCAAATCGAACATTACCCTACCCCAGACTAGAACGAAACATTGTCCTCAATGTTTAAAGCAAGGGTATCACGAAAATCTAAAAGCCGTTTATTAAGTATGCTTGAAGATAAACGTTAGTCGATAAGATTAGGATATCGGATTTCCATCAGCATCGATCATGAAACTCGAGTGGAGAAAAGACAAACTTCGAGCATGAGAGTCTTCATATCGGGAACATCCTACACAACATCACAAACAACCAAACACGAGAAATCAAAGAGGCAGACCCCTTCGCGTCACTTATTAGAAAATAGAAAGAAAATAGAGATAAGCATGGGGTGCCTCCCACGAAGCGCTACTGTTTTTGATCACCGAGTCGCTAGCCTGACTCGTCCCCGAATTCATTTGTCCTTGGGGAAGCAAGCGGAAGGGATACCCGGATCAAAGATGGTATCCTCACTCCGGAGGGAAAGAGAATGGGTGGGTTGGGAGGGGAAGAAAATGTCGGGCTTCAGCACATATGGGATAACTACTCCCAAACTCACATAAGGTTTTTCAAGAAAGAGTGATCCATCATCCGGTGGTTTTGCGGGCGGACGTCGGGATGACGGATCAAAGAGAAACGACTCCATAGAAGAAGGGAGTCCATGGTACAGAAAAGTGTTACTTGAAGGTTCATCAACGAAGGCATCCAAGAGAGGATCCTTTTTTCGGTTAAATTTTGTGATAAGAATGTCCTCTCCGAAGAGTATCCCAGAATTAAAAATCTTGTCCTCGGAGAGGAAGGAAATCAAAGTATCATCTACGTGAAAATCCTCACGAGGAGAGGAATCACTCTCGGATAAAAAATAATGTTGGACCTCAGGATCCACAAGTTCATCTGTCGAAAACTTCACTTCCTTTTCTTTCTTCGGGAAAAACGGATCATCGTATTCATTTTCTTCCTCGGAGAAAATCGAGTCGGTGGGAGCGAGTTCATCGGTGAACTCCTCACTTTCTTCGTCAAAGATTTGATTCTCAAAAATTTGATTATATTCAGAATCGAATTCAAACAAGGGATTTGTGAATGTCATCTTGAAAGATTCTGGATTGAAAGATGTCTCAGAAGAAGTTTCCATATTTTCAGAAGAAGGGGTGGGATTGCCGCTCAAAGGAAGGTTGATTTTCTTAGAAATCGGAGGTGGGACAAGTGGTGTGCTCTTAGAGCTAGCAGTTTCCACCACTATAGGTTCAACTTTCTTCACATCATCCGGATCATCCGGAGGGGGGTAAGAAGATGGCTCGTCATATAACAATTTTTCAAGAAAAAGAATGTCCCCCTCCGGGTCAAAAGTAGCATCATCAATCTCAACGGGAACTGAATCATCATTAAGAAAGGCCTCGATCTCTTCCCAAGTAGGGTCACTTTCTGTAGTGAGAGACGGGAAAGAGTCGGTCATAATCGGATTAGACGGTAAAGTGGGATTGCCACTTTCTTCAGAGAAATCAATCACACCGATGCTATGAATAGAATGATCATCGGGTGGAGGTTTTGACGTTTGTTCGGCATAAAACACAATCTTATCATTTCCTTTTCTGATCGTCAACGTTCCTTGGTAATGATCCACAAGGACTTTTGCGGTTCTCAAGAATGGTCTTCCTAAAGTGAGAGGGACTCGGGCGTCGACCTCTATATCAACGACGGCGAAATCCACGGGAAAAAGGAATTTATCCACTCGTACCATAACATCGTTGACTACACCAACCGTGTGAGCAATTGTTCGATTAGCTAATTCAATAGTCATACGAGTCGGTATAAGAGTCTTCAATCCAAGCTTATGATATATCGCAAGAGGCATGAGACTTATGCTTGCACCTGAATCGGTCAAAGCATTATATTCCTCAGTATCATTTAAAGAGCAAGGAAGGAGAAATTTCCCGGGATCACCAAGCTTCTCGGGAGCTTGGTTTGAGGAAGAATTAAACGGTGTAGGCTCAAGTGAAATCTTTGAAATTTGTTCCAATTTCTTTTCATAAATCATGTCAGCAGCTTTGATCATATCAGTCGTGAGTTTAAACTTTGTTCCAGAAACAACTTTCATTTTGTCGAATCGTGATTGAATCGATTTGCACGGTGTAAGATTAGAACTTGGTGTTATGACGGAGATAGAAGGAACTTGGGCAACCAGAGGTTGGACGTATTTGGCTTTTCCATTATCAAGAGGAATTACCGGGTCCTTTGTCACCTCGGTCTCTCGTGCTATATTCCTCACCGGAGAAGAAGTAGTCATTGAGGGCCCATCATCTCGAATGGTTACGGATTTCATTTCTCCCTTCGGGTTTGGAATCGTGTTACTTGGAAGAGAACCGGAACTCGAGGGTTGACTTATTTGGCACAAAACAGCATGCAACATACTCTCAAGTTTATTCTGCGAAGCCTCCAATTTGTTGTTCTGAAGTCGAATCTCATTCCTAAACTCATTGCTTTGTTTAGTTAACGAAGATTGAAACTCGTTTCTCAAGCCTGAAATCTGGGTTCTCATGGTTTGGATGGTAGCATTATTGTTCTGAATGTAGTTTGAGAATTCATTAGAAGGCAAAGGTGAAGCTTGATAGCTTGGATTTTGATATCCTTGATTGTAGTTAACTCCTTGGTTTGGGTATTGATTTGGTGGAGCTTTGAATTGGTTTTGAACATTTGGTCCACGAATTTGATTCTGATTAAAACGATTCTGATTGTTCGATGGAGAAAATCCCGGAGGTCCCATTTGATTACTAACACGAGGGTTTGTTTCAACTTGAGGACGGTATTGGTTACCTCCGGTTATGGCATTAGCTGCGAAAGGATTGCCATCGGTGGCGGTACAATTGTAGTAGGCATGCGGGCCACCACAAGTAGTACAAGTCGTTTCCACCGCTTTGACTTGAGCGGGTGGAGAAGAATTAATCTTAACCAAAGCCTGGATCATATCCGTAAGCTTATCAATCTTAGCATCGGTGCTAGATGTATCTCCGTGAGACGAGGACGATGGTGTACCATTCACTCGGGCAGCAACCGATTTGCTACGTGAGGTACGAACTTTAGATTCGTTCTCAATAATCGACAAAGCATCTCTCGTTGATCGGGTCAACAAATTACCACCCGCGGCGGCATTGAGAGAGTCTTGATCAGTTTCATTCAAACCGTTATAAAACGTATCAAGTTGGTGCAACTCAGAAAAACCATGATGGGGACATTGCCTAAGCAAATCTTTGAATCGGTCCCATGCCTCACTAAATGATTCATCAAATCTTTGTGTGAATTTTGTTATTTCATTTTTAAGGCTTGTTGTTTTAGACGGTGGGAAGAATTCGTTCACGAATTTTGAAACTAAATCCTCCCATGTGGTTATCGATCGAGGGGGTAGTTTTTCGAGCCAAATCCGGGCGGTTCCCTCGAGTGAAAATGGGAAGAGTAGTAGCTTGATAGCCTCTTCCGGAACGTTACGGTACTTG
Source organism: Chrysanthemum seticuspe (assembly GCA_019973895.1). Classification (NCBI taxonomy): domain Eukaryota; kingdom Viridiplantae; phylum Streptophyta; class Magnoliopsida; order Asterales; family Asteraceae; genus Chrysanthemum; species Chrysanthemum seticuspe. The sequence continues at coordinate 338,557,770 of BPTQ01000008.1, read as the reverse complement.
ATCGTAGACGTGAGCTTGTTAAACCGTCGGATATGAGAGTGAGGATCGTCCCTCTCAAATCCGTAAAATTGGCTCGATGAGACCAAGTTGATCAAGCCATGTTTAAGCTCAAAGTTATTGGCAACGATTGCCGGGATGACGATGGCTTCTCCATAACCCTCGGTGGGTGCCTGGAGTTGCTCTAGCATGGATCGGTTGTCCTCCGTCATTTCGATGATGGGCGGGGTCTGATTAGTTCGAATCTCGGGTTCGACTAATTGAGCACGTCTATTTCGCCTTCTCGGAATTGTAGCGGTTTCAAGTATCGGTCTGTAGTTATTAGAACGAGTGCGCATGCACTTTCAAAAACCAAGGCAATTAAAAGAGAGCGGTATTCGAAAACACAGTGAACTTAACCAATAATCCCAAGTGAATAAATCACTTCTACAAGACAAACGCACAAGCGAGCGGAGAAGCTTTGTAGGTCAGCGCGAAGCTTATTAAAAACCCGCTTCTTTTCAGCCGCAATTTAATGTCAGGCCGTCCTTATACCCACCACACAGTTTGTTTATCCGATAGAGATAAATAAATCCACAAGCGACACAAAGGCAAGTTTTTGATCTTTAGTTCGGGAACTTATAATGATAACACCTCCGTTGAGAATGTTATATAATTGGTGTCTTCTATTTATTAGCAAAAACACAAGAAAATCTTTTTGTATTTTTAATATGATATATATATATATATATATATATATATACAAAAGAAAAAGGAAAGTATTTTTTACTTTTTTATTTTTATAGAAAAATAGTAACTTCACGAATGAAGGATCTCGAGTCACTAATCGTCAAACCTCAAACGATATTGTCGTGACACAACCTCCCCGGCAGCGGCGCCAAAATTTGATTCTCAGTGAACAAACACGTCAAGTTTACTCACACAAGCTAGCCACTTGTGAATGACTAACCGTAAGAAACTTAAAACGGCTCAGACACTGATTCTCTGATAATGAAGGCTTAAGGGTTATGTGAGTGGATAAAACCTCAATATCGATATCAAAAATAATCACGAAGATAGATTTAAATTCCTTTAGGGAAAAGAATAATAAATCAAATCCCGTGTGTGATCGTGTATACGGATTAGACAACCCGAATCGTTTCCCAACGAGGCGTGAATTGCCAACGTCGTTCTTGGTTTGGAATTTAATGCTCGATGTTTTGAATTAATTATTTGATTTTATTAAGCTACGGGAATAGGGAAAGTAATTAAGGGAATCTATTTTACGGGAAATCCTAAGTGCGAAATACTAAAACGTAATTAATAAAACGTAATTAAAAATGCAACTACGTCTAAATTATATCCTAAAAATGCCTAAAATTACTTTTACTCTAGAAATGTAATTTGAAAACTATTTTAGAATAAAAACTATTTTTTTGGATTTTTCTGGATTTTATTTAAATTAAAAACTAATTTTTAACCTTTTAAACTAAATTAAAATACTAAAAATTATAAAAATCAAAGGGAAAAATATGAAACTATTTTTATAAAATCTAAAATATCATAAGAGACTTTTCAAAACTATTTTTTTATTTTTTTTTTTTGATTATTTTCCTATTTTCTACTAATTTAAAACTATTTTAATCTATTTTAATTTGTGAAAAATACCAAATAAAAGGGGAAAAATAAGGAAAAATCTTTTTTATGCTTTTTATATTTTTCTTAAACTGAGAAAATTGAAAAACTATTTTTTTTGAACTTTTTCTTAATTATTTGCATTTAAAGCTAATTAAAAGTGACTAAAAACTATTTTTAATTAAGAAAAATACTAAACAGTGACCAAAATTAATGAAAAATTTAGGAAAATTCTAAAATCTTATTCTGGTTTTATGAAAAATATCAAAGATGAAGTTTGTGTGTAAGATTTGTGAGATGCAGTGTAAACTTGGAGCAAATAAGCACTTTTAAATAAGCTAAACAACAAATTAAGCCACCAAACTGTTTAAGCAACTAATTTATACTTTAACTACTCTAAAACAACCAACTATAGCTACTCCTAATCTCTGATAAGTAGTTTACTAAGATTAAATGCTAACTGATTTCCCAGGCTAAAACAGTGAACTGGTCCTAAGTTTAAGCTACTCTATAAGCTAATTTACTGAACTAATGCTAAAACCAGATATGTGGGCTTAAAGACCACCTAGCAGACTGCAAATGTGCCAAAGATGAGACCATGACAAGCTGTATTAAACTCTGTGCAATTGCTGCAAGTTCTGCACAAAACTGATGTTAACACCATTTTGACTTTTGAAATCAGTAGTTTGACTTTGGTGAGATTTAGAAGCAAATGTTGGACTGATTAGGATGAAATATGATGAAATGAAACTTTATCAAGCTAGTTTATCAACTTTTTAACCCATATGAATTTATTTGAGTGACTGGTTCCAACAGTAATGCTAACAAGATCAGTGGACTTATTATTTTGACTTTAGTGAAAAAACTGGTGTAACCTTTTATTGAAATGATGATACTAGTGTTATTAGAGACTTAATGCAACACAAAGCTTAGACCAAGAAAACCTTATACTCAGTTATATCAAGCAATCCAAACACCCCTTATTGTGACAGTTGTGCAAGTATTATAACCAAACAACAAAGACAAGATTATTTTCACCTCAAAACAGATCCAATGTATTAAAATAGAGCTAATAAGACAGCAATGATCACCACTATAACAGAAATAACAACTGCTACTTATATTAAGCTAATAATGAGATAAAAAGCACACTTACAAGAGGTCCAGCCACTATGGCTTGAAAACTAGCTAAAGAACCACTAACCTAACCCATATAACATCAACTTAACCCAGATCCATTATCACAATCAACCATTAACCATTTCTGCACCAATTTGTCACCACAGTTGACTTTCGTTGACCAAGTGTTTATGTGAGTGTAAGTGAATGAAAAGGACAGTGAGGTGCAATGTAAGCTCACTAGAGCTATAATAAGCTGAAATGAGCTTATTCCATTATTCCACTTAGCTTATTGATTACTTTAAAACAGAAATGCAAGATTAAAGGTAAAAACTTGGAACTTTGATTAATATTGCAAAAGGGTTACAAGGAATTGAAGATACAATAAAAGTTTAATAAAACATTTATAAAACTACTGAAAATACAATAACAATAAGCTAAAGGAAAACTAAAGGATTGCACGATTTCAATTGTAAGCTCAAGGGTCCTTTAAATAGCCTTCACAAGGTCTTGGGATTCTTGATAGAAGAGCCTAGAAGTCCATTTGCAGCCACAAATCCATTCCATTGTTATCACCACCAATCACAATGCTCCAATTCTCTCAATGAGGTGTTTCGGCCAATGAGATTGTGCCATTTGTCCACGTGGGCAACCTATCTGACATGTCAGCTGTGGATAAGGTTTCTAGAGATATTCTAGTACGAGGTTGGGTGTTTGGGATTGGTAAATGGTGGTAAATTGGAGGGTAAATGGGCGTTTGGGGAAGAAAGGTTACTGTGGGGCGCGTTTGGTTTAATTATATTATTTCAAATGGTTTGACCGGGTTGCACGGGGGTTGACTCGGGTTAAATACCGGGTAAAGATAGGATACGGGTTTGGGGTTTAATAATAAAGGGGGCCGGGTTGGATCGGGTAGGTTTTTGGGCCGGGTGTAGCTAAATTGGGCCTTTGGCTGTGTTGGATAGTGGATTGGATTTTGGATTATACCTTGGACTAGTATTGGATTAATGGTAATCATAGGGACCAAAGATGTAAATTCGGATTTCCAAGGGACCAAACATGTGAATCTGAAAATATCCTCCAAGGACTGATTTTGTCAATCTTCAAATAAACCAAGGGCCAAATTGCAATTTCTGAATCTTCAAGGGTCAATTCTGCCAATTGCTCAAACTTGAGGGGCCATTCTTGACATATCTTCAAACTTGGGTGAAACTTCCAAAAATCATCCTCGGAGAATAAAATCTTCATAAATGCTCAATTTTGATCTTCCGGCTCGGCTTAAGCTCTCTTAATCTCTCGTGCTCGGATTTATGTCTGATTTGGTACCTTTTTGCGTGTTTTTACATATCCATACCTGCACAAGCACAAACTCAAGAAAACCACAAATATTAGCAATAAACGGCTCTTTCTTGGTTATTTTGGGTCAGTTTTGATATAGAAAAGGTATGTGTTTTAGCACATACCAAGCACATAATTAGTGTTGATAAAGTTAAAGTATACTTATTTTATAATGAGCGTTGATATTATGTTGATGTTTTATAAAAATGTTTTTTCTAAATAGCCTTATATAAATAAATAAGAATTACATGAATCATTGTTATAAGTACAATCGCGTATATTTATTTTTATATTAAAGTAAACCGTGCTTACAATTTCATAGTTATATTCCCGTTTTCAGTAATTTAGCCGTATTTAAAATGTAAACTCGTGTCCACGTAGGTTATTTTAAAAATGATATAAATGAGTCCTTATTGAACGTATATAGTAAAAAAATTGATACTTATAATCTTATGTAAATTTATATGTTGTTATTTTAAAACAACATATATATTGTATTTTTTAAGATATAAAGTTTAAAGTGTATAAAGTATAAGGGGGTATTTGTTTATAATCCAAAGTTATTAAAAAACATGGAGGTTTATAATATTACACTTAACTCTATATAATTTTTAAAAAATCAACCACTAAAGTTTTATTAATCACCTCTTCTTTTTTTAAGTTTTTATTTTCACAAATTTGACACATATATTTTTATGTGTTTTTTTTATCAACCAAATTTCTCCACCAAATTTATTAAAGTTTGACCAAAATTAATTTAATTTTGACTTTTATTAACCAATCAATTCACATGATTTTGCTTACGTGGGGAAATTGAACTCTTCTATTGGCCCAATTTTTTTTTCAATGAGAAGGGTTTTCTAAAAATACTCCGAAATGATGTAATTCTTTTATTATATAAAAGATAAAGTGAAAAAACAAAATATATACGATCTAAGAACTTAATAGCTTGATATTGCTAATTAAATTATTCTATGAAAGTTTTTTACATGTAATGTGTGTTACAAGTTATATGGCCAACTTTTTGACGTTTTATTTGGTTGACATGTTTCGAATTTATATTTTATTTCAGTTAGGAATCAGTAGTTACATTATATCTATATACTAAAACCCAAAAAAGTCAAAGGGTCAAACATGCACTTTCTACAGTGCTCCTTACGTCTACAGTGGTATCCCGTAATTTTTCACTAACCTCTTTTTCTATTGGCAAAAAAAATAATAAGTGGATAATGGGCTAACTGTCAAAGCCTCATTGGTTGAAGAATATCACGGGTACTGTTCCGTTCCGTTTTTTTCCGTGGTATAACATATTCTAGACCCTTCCTCTTCCTTGTTACCTCTATATATTAAAGCAGAAGAAATCGGCGCGGGAATAAAATACTCCCTTCCCGTTGTTTTCCCGATTATTTTATTCTTTGGGCTTGGCCTGTTTCGTGTTTGGCCTGTTTCGTGTTCGGCCTGTTTGTGCATGTTGGCCCAGTTTCGCATCTGAACATATCACCTTCATCTTCCTTCGTTGTGAAGTTACACCGCCTTCTGCGTTCAACCGACTTTCGCTCCATCCAGATCTGTTATCCACAAGGTTTGGTCTGCATCGTTATTATTTTTTCCCTCTATCTGCTTTTCCGTGTTACGTGTTTTGCCTGAGTTTTGTTTCTGTTTTCTTGCTGTTTTTCGGACGAATCTTATCGTCTTTAATATGTGTGAGAATGATGTTGCTCTTTATCTAGGCATGTTATGGGTTCACCTTTCTATTTTGTTCTTTATTGGATTATGTTGTCATATATATGAGGACCAAATCAAAGGCGTTTCCTAATAATAAGTGTGCCGGGTTGTCTGATGTATTGGATGATCCGTATCTTGGCTCTTCTGATGATCCTGTGATGGTGGCCACCTCTTTGTCATTAGATTGTGATACACCGGTGTTGCGTAGTGATTTACCGCATAGTGTTTTGGATGCCAGCACTGCAACCGCCCCTGAATTTTGTCCGATAAATGACTGTTTTACAAGGCTTAGAAAATCAAAAGTCTGACAAAACTGTAGCAGCGTCTAATGGTATGTCGTCTGGCGTGCTATCTTCAGCTTTGTTGGAAGGGGATTCTCGGTTTCATAATCTGGGTGTCGGCCTATCTACAGGTGTTTTTTATTTCTGCACAATGGGAATTTTGGTTTTGCTGTTACCGATGCATATGAGAGTGTTCATATAACCTCAGCTTTCTTCGTTGCATTTGGTATGCAGCTGCAGCCTGTATGACACAGATGGGAACAGTGCATTTAGGCTTACCTGTTACTGAACATGCGGTTTTATCTTCTTCTTCACCTATAATAGCATCCGTCTCGCACCCGCCTCTGTTTCAATCAATGGATTCAGGGTTCAGTTCTGGTATGCTGGATTTTAACGCAGGTGTTGTTCGGCAACCACGAGGGGTTGTTCCCTATGTCGGGTTATAGTTGTTGGGGAATGATGCCTCACGCACCTCTACCGCAAAATCCCGCTCATCTGCGGGTGTAGTCATTAGAGACACTACTATTCCAATGAAGGCTGCTTCCGCACACCCATGTTCAGCAGATGTTACTCATTTTAAAGACAAGGGGAAGGCTAAGGTAGATTATGTTCGCGGTCCCAAGGTTCGACCTACCCGCAAACGCTCATTAAAGGATGTGGAACCATCGCGGTTTCATGTGACAGGTACACCTTGTGGTTTATCATTTTTGCAAACTTTGCATGGAACTTGCTATTCATTGCTTCAATTTTTTTGTAGATTTTATGCTTTGAATACCTCTATCTTATGTTCTAGCTGCCTTTATCAGATGAAGGCGTGCTGTGTTATAATCCGGCGGCTGCATCCACTGAGGAGGATACATTGGATTATGTGCTGGATGTTGTTGCGTGTGACGCAAGCATGTCATCTTCACCTCCGTTATCTCAGGCGGGCTTTCAGTTGGTGACAGCTTCTCATTGTTGGAATCACTCCTAAACTATATTTAAAATGTTAGTAATCAATATGTAATAGTTAGCTTTATTAGGCTTTTATGTTAGTAATTATGGCAAGGCTTATGTAGAAAGCCCATAAGCCTTGACCCAAGCCCAATAAGGAAAGGAAGGGAACTTGCATGTTGCCCTAGTTCCTTCATATAAATAATCTTGTAACCTCCCATTTGGGAGTTGGTTGTTCACTTTCATAATATCACCTACGCCTAAACTTTCTATATTGTTCATACGTGTGTTTGTGAGTGTGTTCAACCGATCACTTATTTCCTATTTCTTATATTGATGCTTGTGTTACATAAATGGGAACCTAACAGTAGTATCAATCGCCAAATAGTTGGGTGAACGATTTGTTTTTGAAGTTTTACTTTCTACGAGTAAGTTTCAGTATACTAACCTTCAAACGCTTCAAAACTTTGATTTTTACACTTTAAAACTAAAGATTCTTGTACTTTAAAGGTTATTTGATGATAAAGTTGAAGTTTTTGGCAAAAATTTTGAAACTTTATGTGTTTTTCATTGTTTTTGAGCTTGGTTTCATAAGAGTAGTTTTGTCTACACGTAAGGTGCATAAGGGTTTTAAATAATCAAGTTTCACACTTTTGTGTTATTTTGGTGATATTGAAGCGTTTTCATCACAAAAATCTGGTTTAGCAACATTGGTGTGCTTAAAAATCGGTTTTAGCAAAAGTTGGCTATTCCTACGCGTAACTGAACCCTAGTTTTACGCGTAAGTGCTCAAAGTCTACGCATAAGGTTTTTCTTGGTTTGATCTTCAGAGATACTAGTTTACTCAGTGTTTTCTTGCTTGGATAAGCCTGAAAACACTTCGACTTTGGATATCTTCTACACTGAATAAGTGTAAAGGATTTTTGGGATAAACCCTAGTTTTACGCCTAAGCATAAAAGCTTACGAGTAAAATATCTTACGCCTAAGCATTTCCTACGCATAAGCACGTCTTACGCCTAAGGAAATATTACGCATAAGTTTCTTACTTCTAAGTCTTTAGTTTACGCATTACCTAAGGTTTAACCAAGTCTACGTGTAAGCTATTCCTACGCGTAAGCTCTACTCTTACACGTAAGGTGGTGTTTTTACGCATAAGCTATTTCCTTTGCATAAGCTGGTTTTCTACGCATAAGGATACTCCATCAACAAAGTTTCATTCGACTACAAAGATCCATCATCAACACAAGTTTCAAGATGTCTCAACCACCATACTCTAGCTACTTCCCTCATGTGTATCCTCAACAACAACAAAAAATCCATCAACAACAACAATTTTATCAACAACAACAACAACAACAAGTTCAACAACAATTTCCTCCAGGAGCAATTCAACCACAAATGATTCAACCACCACCTAGTCTTCAAGTACAACCTTACACAAACATTCACAATCAACATCCATCCAGGAATACTATGAAGGAACCGTCTTGGTTTGCAAAGATGTGTGAAGCTTTAAGTAGCCAACAATCCATTCATGAGGCTGGATCACTTGATAGACCTCCAATGCTTACTCCTGGTAACTACGATCAATGGGTGATAAGGTTCTTTCGGTTTTGTGATCTAAAGAAGCCACATGAAAAGTTCTTAAAGAAGGTCATACTTGAAGGTCCTTTTCAAATGCCTACAGTCACTGTACCCGGAGATCCAAATGCTAATCCACCAAGAGGTGATGTCACCAACGTTGTCAGTCTTAGTGAACTCACTACTGATCAACTTCTACATATGGAAGCCGATGAACTTGCAATGCAATATATCCTTTTAGGGTTACCCAATCCGATACTTCGTAGTGTGGATGCTCAGAAGACTGCTAAAGCAATGTGGGAGCATATTCATCTTCTCATGGAAGGCACTGAACTCAATCAAGAAGACATGGAATCCAAAATCTACTTAGCATATGAACACTTCATGATTGAACCAGGGGAGACATTAGAGTCATATCATCATCGATTCTCAGATATCATCAATGACTTGGACAAACATAACATCAATATGCCAAGAATTGCTGTCAACACTAAGTTCCTGAGTAGTCTTGGTCCTGATTGGGAAAAGTATGTCATTTTCATCCGTCAAGCAAAGAATCTTCATCATGCTACATACGGATTGTTGTACGACTATTTGAAGCCCCACCAAAAAGAAGTTGACAAAGAAAGGGTTATCCGTGGACTTCCTGTCTCACCTTCACTTCTGGATAATCAACAATTAGCTTTGTGGGCTCAAACTTGTTATCCTCAATTCCCGACATTACAAACTGTCTTCACAAATCCTCCACAACCAACTGCAACAATTACACCATATGATCCGTCACAGCACCAATCTCAAGAAACTCAATTGGTTCCATACAACAACAACAACAACAATGATCAAGCACTTTACAGTGAATCTAATGAGGATATAGAAGCTTTCGATGCATTGCAACAAGGGTTTGTCATGATTGCTAGAGCCTTCGGCCGATATTCAAACAAATCTAACAATCGCATTCGTACCTCATCTAACACAAGGAATCAGGCTGTTGTTAACAATGGACGTGTTGAAGTTCAGAATCGTGGTAATGTTCGTCAGATGGGCGGTGGTCAAGGGTTTAATACCATGGGAAGGAATAACATGGGTGCTCCACAACAACGAGCTCAAATGATTGATCAGGGAAATGCTCAGACTGGGTGATGAGTGTGTAAATACTCATCATTTTTAGTCAAATCTGAACTGCAAAACGTTTAAAAATGCTCAGAAATGCATCAAAATACTGAAAATATTCCAAAATTGCATTTTATATGTTTCAGATGCAAAATGTTCAAAATCAGATGAAAAATGAGCAAAGTTTGCATAATTGGCAGTTTCAGTCCCCCAAGTTTCTAAAATTGTCAAAAAATAGTCCCTGAGTCCTAATTTCAAAAGAAAAATCACCAAAGGTCCTTTTAAAATCATAAGTTGTCAAAATTAGTCCTTTGGTGAAAAATATAAAAAGTTTTGAGAAAATTGCAAATTGGTCCTTCAAGTTTAAGAATTGGCAGAAATGGTCCCTGGAAAATCTGAAAATGGCAACTTTGGTCCTTGTAATATTAACACTTGTCAATTTTAGTCCTTGGAGCAACTTTGAGATTTGGCAGAACTGGTCCCTGGAATTTCAGAAGTTACACATTAGTCCTTGTCATTTATTAAGCCAACAAACCTTTTTGGACCCTTGTCAAAAACCCTTTGGACCCCTGTCATTAGCCATTTTGACCCCCCTGTTGATATTAAACCCAGTCAACCCAATTGGTCAAACCAACCCTTTAGCGCCAAAACCATTTCTTCCCCACTTGCCCCCTGCAACACCCCTGCACACTCCACCCCCCTCCTCACCTTATCCCTTCCCTTGTTCCCTCCAAACATAACACTCCAAATAGCATTTATTACCTCCCCCCTCATCTCACTCAACCTCAACTGCTAAAAAATCATTTCCCGCCAAAAATCCAATCAATGGCTATAAACTGCTTAAGCCATCCAAGGGTCTAGATTTCAAGTGGGATTTGCTCAGACATGAGAGAGAAACAACTTGGGGTATAAAAGAATGAAGATAGAAGCAAGAAAAGGAGTAGCTAGTTTTCATAATTTCCTTTAATGTCGTTTTTCTTTAAAATGTATTAGTTAAAATAAGATGTTATAATTTCAGTTTATTGTTATCACATTTATGTTAAATCATCTGTGTAATGTGTTTTGAATATCAATCCAAACCTTTTATATAGGTTCCAAATTTCATTGTTCACTGTGAAAATTTTTAGTTTCAATTTTTATGTCAAAGCTTCTCATAAGCTTATATTGAAATCAAATAAGCTTATTTAAGCTTACTTTAGCTTTTGACAAGCTTTGGAATCATTTTCAAGCAACTTTGTTCCATGGTCAATAAAAGTCAACTGAGATTGATTTTTGGTCAAGCAGGTCTTGGAAAGGATAATGGGTTGATGCAGCTTTGATTTGGGGTTGGATTAGACTAGGATTAGAGTAGCTTTAGTTTTGGTTTTGGCCTGCATAAGCTGGACACAAGTGAGTATCTCATTTTTCAGTTTTCATCAATTTGCAGTTTCTGTTGGTCCTTGTATCTGTGGTCACAATTGGTTTTAATGTGTTTATATAGTTGCAATTAGGTCAAGATAACTCAGTTTGATCATTGATAGATGATAAATCATTAGTTAGCCTTTTTAAAATTGCTTATCAGATTCTTAAGGGGTGTTTGGATTTGACAGCAAACCTATCTATTAGGCTTGTTTAGTGATTAGCTTCTGTTGGATCATGTTTGTTTAACTTATTCATGTTCTTATCTGCCTTAGTTTGTGCCTGCAAAACACCTATGGTCAAAATCAAATGTGAATCTGTCTGAAGTCTTATCTGTTGAGTTTGTACAAGATCAAAAGCTCATTTTATGTTTAAAATACATAGGTATATATTACATCAGCTTTATTTCATCTTATCTCATCCATATCAGTCCTGCATTTGATCTTGAATCTCAATTTAGTCAACTTTATATCTGTTTTTAAAAGTCAAAACCAAGTCATAAGTCAGAATTATGCAGATCTTGCAGTAGGAGCACAGAGCTTATTTTAACTAGCTAGGATCTGATCTTTGGTCTATAAGCAGTCTGTTAGGTGGTCTTCAAGACCACATTCATGGTTTTTGTTTTAGCTTATTGAATAAGTAGTTACAGTAGCTTAAACTAGGGTACCTGTTTCCTGTTTTGCTGAATCAGTTAGCACTGTCCATTTAGCCAGTTTTTGTTTTGATCTCTATTTCTTCAATACTAGTCCTCATAAGCTGTAATTTTGGATAAGAGATCTCTGGTTGGTGGGCTTGAATCCACCACTTTTGGTTTTCCCTTAAACTTATTGAATAAGCAGTTACAACTGCTTAAACAGTGGGGTCAAGCCACTGTTTTGCTTATTATGGCAGTTAGCTAATTTCTTGGTAGAATGCTGTTTAGGTGTTAGGAGTAGGTTCTGTAAGTTTCCTTAGATTGGTTTTAGTATACCTTAGCTTATATAATCATTTGGTACTGTTTAGTGCTTATTAGCTTATTTTCTCATGCTTATTCCCCATCAGTTTGCATAGCAGCCTTCATTTCTTCTACATAAGACCATGTTTTCTTATTTTTCATAGCTTTAGAATAATATTTTAGAATTTCCCTGAAGTTTTCATAATTTTTGGTCACTGTTTAGTATTTTTCATTATTTAATTCAGTTTTTAATCATTTTTAATTAGCTTTAATTGCAATTAATTAAGAAAAAGTTCCAAAAAATAATTTTTCATTTTTCTTAAGTTAAGATAAATATAAAAAGACAAAAAAATATTTTTCTAGATTTTTCTTAGTTAAATTTGTATTTTTAAGTAATTTAGGTAGTTTTAAATAGTTTAAAATTCCTAGAAAATCCAAAAATAATCAGAAAAATATAAAAATAGTTTTGAAAATTCTCTTTTGTCATTTTAGATTTTTCTAAGTCTTAATTTTATTTATCTAGCTTTGTTCCATATTTTCTTGTATTATAAGCTATTATTTAATATTTAAAAATAGTTTTTAATTAATAATAATTAATTTAATAGTTATAAAAATAATTTTATTTTTCTATAAATTTTCTTTTATCATTAGGATTGTAAAAATGCAATTTTCATATTTTTAGGACTTTTATTTCTTAGATCTCACTTTTTATTTTGTACGTTTACGTAATTTTATTTAAACGTAAGTTTTTAGTTTTAAGTTTTAAACGTTCATCAATTTTAAATATAGTGATAGCGTTTATTTAATAGATTTTATCTTTTTAATCTTCTTTAATTTGCATTTAAGCCGTTGTTATTTGTTGGCTTTTCCTGTAGTTATAATATCCTTCAAATCCCTTTTTCGTTCTAATTTCTCGATCACTTTACGTTTGATAATCCATTGCATAGCTCGCTGGGACATAACGACCCGGGGAAACACTATACTCCCCAGATCTTCATTGAGTTCGTGCTTGAGCAGTTTTAAGTTTGTTACGGTCTGCCATTCACAAGTGGCAGACTTGAGTGATAAAACTTGACTGTTTGGCACGCATCAAATTTTTGGCGCCGCTGGCGAGGAGCTGTGCTGATTATCTTACGTTTAGCAGATTAGTGATTTGGATATTCACTCTTTTTTCATACCATCCATCTGTATATGTTTATATCTTCTTATCCAAAAATACAAAAATATTCTTCTCATTCCTCTTATCTGTATGATTCTATTTCTCTTACCCTCTTTTGCCGTTTAATTCTATTCTTCGTATCCTCTCAACCATTTGATTCTCTTCTTAATCCTCTATATGTTTAATTCTTATGTCGACAATCGTCAACATCATCATCACAAATGTGTGTGAGCGGTGTGGAGGGCCTAGTTCAAGCGAATTTTGCAATTCGTGCGAATTATCCATCAAAAATTCTTTTCAAAGTTATTTCGACCACCCGCCACAACCTGAAATACATTCTAATCTTGACAAACCAGTTCAAACGTCGGGGCTACCCCAAGCACCCACCGAGGATTACGAGGACACCTTCTTTGAAGATAGAGCCCGTAATCTAATCGAACAAATTCAAGCCGATGAAAAAAGGTCAAGAATTAGAATTGATTACGATGAACCCGTTCAAACACCGGTGACTAGCAAGAATGACTTGCCTAATCTTCACGTTTCTCAAGAACCAAAACCGGAGACCATAACGGAAGTGGTGGAAATTGCTAGCTCTCAGAGCACACCACTTGTCCCACCTCCTGATTTTTCTGAATGTTCTTCGATACTTGATAGTCATTCGGATCACCATGTTGGTTTTGTTGATTCTTTGAATAAACTGATTCCTTCTCATGACTTTCAAATACAATCGTTTATTCCTTGTGTCGGTTGTGGTGAGCCTCTTTATGGTTCACCCTGTCGTTGGTGTACTTGTGTACAATGTGGTAATGACATCCATAATGGGAGTTGTTTGTTTTGTGGTTCGAGGAATTCATTTGATTATGATCCCAATCAGAACTCATTTAACGACCCCTCAAATTTTTTCAATTACCCACCACAGCCCGACTTATCTTCATATGATCAACATTACTGTTGTGAATTTTGTGGAGGTCCTCACCAAGGATTTGAGTGTCAATCCGGAAACACATTTTTCTATGAACAGTTTTCCAGTGATGCTCAGAACTTTGGCTATGACCAAAATCCATATGATTCACCTGTCCAGACTCAGCAGTTTTACTGTTGTGAGTACTGTGGAGGTCCCCATTTCAGCTCTGATTGTCAAATAGGGAACCCAGTTCCTTGTAACAATCATGACTCTCACATGTTTGACAATTTCCAACCTCCACAGCACTATACGGTTCAAACTCCACCTGAGCCGTTGTCTCAAGAAATCTCCCAAGATTTTGAAACCACAATGAAAACACTTGATGATATGATTCAAAACTTTAAGAATCAAGTGAGTGGTGAAAAGACCATAGGAGAATTGCTGGCCGAAGAACGAGAAGAACGAGAAGCTCGCAAATCTAGGGAAGAATTATTAATCCTAGAGCAAGCAGCTCTAAGGCGTTCCCAATTTCTCAAGGCAGCTCTATATGACGATGACGAGGAGAGTTTTTATCCTTTTAAAGATAATACTTCTCAACTCCCTCAGTCAGTTGATATCCCTGCAGTTGAGATTCCATCTCAAACAACTGCTATCACACCCGAGATTCACACTCACTCTCTTATTATGGGGGACGAGCATCTCGACACTGTTCCTGAAAAGGAATCGGACGAATTCATAAAGTCTAGTGTTGAGGACCTTGTCCCAATCCCAAGAGAGTCACAGGGAATTCTTGATCATGTGTGTGATATCCCTCCTCCTCTTGTCTTCCAAAATGATCATGTTGAGATGTTCTCCGATTCTGATGATGATGATTCGTTATCTTGTGGAGACATCATTTATGTGGAAGATTCACCTTCTGAGCTTGTTAGCTTAGAAGAAGAGAATGATGAAGTTACTGACACTGAAATCAAAGATGAAGCACTTCGTGCAACATTATTGAATGTCAATCTTCTCATTTCTAAAATCGAGGCTTTCAAAGAGAAACCTATTTCATCTCCTATCCCCATTAAGGGTAGTGACATTCTTTCCGATGATTCTATTCCGGAAATGAAAGCCTCCTGTTTTGATAATATGGGAGAGAAGATTAGTGGCAGTACCACTTTTCATTCTCATAATTCTCTCCTCGATCATGAATCATTTACCTTTGAGGAGTTCGCCAGTGAACCCACTCATATCAATTCTGAATATGATTCATTCACCTTCATGGAGTTCTCAGATGAACTCACTCATATCATATCTCCGCCGGAGTATGATAATTTCTACTTTGATCTAGACACTCTCATAATATGTCTTGATCAAGCAAGCTTAACTGATGAGATTCATGAGACTATGAATTCTCCTATTGAGGATGAAGAGTTAGTCATGATTTCTATCATGATTTTCTTTCTTTTCTTCATATATTCTGTCACTCTCATATCATATCATATCTCCGCCGGAGTATGATAATTTCTACTTTGATCTAGACACTCTCATAATATGTCTTGATCAAGCAAGCTTAACTGATGAGATTCATGAGACTATGAATTCTCCTATTGAGGATGAAGAGTTAGTCATGATTTCTATCATGATTTTCTTTCTTTTCTTCATATATTCTGTCACTTCTCCTGTTCTTCACTCCTTCGGGAATGAAGACATTATCTTTGATCCCGGCATTTTCATGTACCATTTGTGAGCCGGTTCTATGTGTATCTCATCGGTGTGGAACTTTCACGTACTTCAATGTTTATTCAAACATCTTGAATGAAAGTCCGATGGAGATTGTCTCTTCCACTTGCGTCCCCATGAACCAATGAATTCGGGGTCGAGTCAAGCCAGCGACTCGGTAATCAAAAACAGTAGCATGCCATATGGGTTTTTCACCCATATTTCTGTCTTCTTACCCCTTTCTACCACCTAAGTGTGGGGGTGATGCCCCACATGTTATATATATATATATATATCTCAAAAAAAAAAAAAAAAAAAAAAAAAAATCTTCTTTCTAAATAATGGCCGTAGTATTTCCCTTTTACGTTCTCAGTTTCGGCATAACCGCCGGTACTTTGAATATTGAGGGCAATATTCATTTCTAAGTGTAGGGGGGAATTCTCACGAATTTTATCATATAATTATACCAATTCCCCCGTTTTTGGCCAAAAAATTTTTTTTGGAGTAAGTGTTTTACACTTTCTCAATTGGTTATCAGTCCGCCATGTCTAATAAACAAAAGGATTGGCTAATCCAGGAGCAAACGGCTCTTGGTAAAGATATCTCAAATCCGTTGACGGCTTGCAATTTGCCCAAAATTGTATGGTATTCAGCTCACCATATCCTAAAAAGTGAAGAGTTGGCTAGCCCGCAAGATTATGGCTTGTGGTAAAGGCAGTGGAAAAACCATAATTGGTAATCAGCTCACCAAAGATAATATTGATAATTTATCTAAGAGTTGGCTAGTCCAGAGCAAACGGCTTCTGGTAAAGACAAAAACAAATCCGTTGAAAGCTGGTGGTTTGCTCAAAATCACATGGTTATCAGTGTACCATGGTTCTTACTTGAACTGAAACATTTGTCTACTCCAGAAGTAATGGCTTTTGGTAAAGAGTCTCAAATCCATTATGTTTTCTCAAAAGATTGTTAGGGACTAGCAATAGTTTAGTGTGGGGGATTGATGAGTGTGTAAATACTCATCATTTTTAGTCAAATCTGAACTGCAAAACGTTTAAAAATGCTCAGAAATGCATCAAAATACTGAAAATATTCCAAAATTGCGTTTTATATGTTTCAGATGCAAAATGTTCAAAATCAGATGAAAAATGAGCAAAGTTTGCATAATTGGCAGTTTCAGTCCCCCAAGTTTCTAAAATTGTCAAAAAATAGTCCCTGAGTCCTAATTTCAAAAGAAAAATCACCAAAGGTCCTTTTAAAATCATAAGTTGTCAAAATTAGTCCTTTGGTGAAAAATATAAAAAGTTTTGAGAAAATTGCAAATTGGTCCTTCAAGTTTAAGAATTGGCAGAAATGGTCCCTGGAAAATCTGAAAATGGCAACTTTGGTCCTTGTAATATTAACACTTGTCAATTTTAGTCCTTGGAGCAACTTTGAGATTTGGCAGAACTGGTCCCTGGAATTTCAGAAGTTACACATTAGTCCTTGTCATTTATTAAGCCAACAAACCTTTTTGGACCCTTGTCAAAAACCCTTTGGACCCCTGTCATTAGCCATTTTGACCCCCCTGTTGATATTAAACCCAGTCAACCCAATTGGTCAAACCAACCCTTTAGCGCCAAAACCATTTCTTCCCCACTTGCCCCCTGCAACACCCCTGCACACTCCACCCCCCTCCTCACCTTATCCCTTCCCTTGTTCCCTCCAAACATAACACTCCAAATAGCATTTATTACCTCCCCCCTCATCTCACTCAACCTCAACTGCTAAAAAATCATTTCCCGCCAAAAATCCAATCAATGGCTATAAACTGCTTAAGCCATCCAAGGGTCTAGATTTCAAGTGGGATTTGCTCAGACATGAGAGAGAAACAACTTGGGGTATAAAAGAATGAAGATAGAAGCAAGAAAAGGAGTAGCTAGTTTTCATAATTTCCTTTAATGTCGTTTTTCTTTAAAATGTATTAGTTAAATAAGATGTTATAATTTCAGTTTATTGTTATCACATTTATGTTAAATCATCTGTGTAATGTGTTTTGAATATCAATCCAAACCTTTTATATAGGTTCCAAATTTCATTGTTCACTGTGAAAATTTTTAGTTTCAATTTTTATGTCAAAGCTTCTCATAAGCTTATATTGAAATCAAATAAGCTTATTTAAGCTTACTTTAGCTTTTGACAAGCTTTGGAATCATTTTCAAGCAACTTTGTTCCATGGTCAATAAAAGTCAACTGAGATTGATTTTTGGTCAAGCAGGTCTTGGAAAGGATAATGGGTTGATGCAGCTTTGATTTGGGGTTGGATTAGACTAGGATTAGAGTAGCTTTAGTTTTGGTTTTGGCCTGCATAAGCTGGACACAAGTGAGTATCTCATTTTTCAGTTTTCATCAATTTGCAGTTTCTGTTGGTCCTTGTATCTGTGGTCACAATTGGTTTTAATGTGTTTATATAGTTGCAATTAGGTCAAGATAACTCAGTTTGATCATTGATAGATGATAAATCATTAGTTAGCCTTTTTAAAATTGCTTATCAGATTCTTAAGGGGTGTTTGGATTTGACAGCAAACCTGTCTATTAGGCTTGTTCAGTGATTAGCTTCTGTTGGATCATGTTTGTTTAACTTATTCATGTTCTTATCTGCCTTAGTTTGTGCCTGCAAAACACCTATGGTCAAAATCAAATGTGAATCTGTCTGAAGTCTTATCTGTTGAGTTTGTACAAGATCAAAAGCTCATTTTATGTTTAAAATACATAGGTATATATTACATCAGCTTTATTTCATCTTATCTCATCCATATCAGTCCTGCATTTGATCTTGAATCTCAATTTAGTCAACTTTATATCTGTTTTTAAAAGTCAAAACCAAGTCATAAGTCAGAATTATGCAGATCTTGCAGTAGGAGCACAGAGCTTATTTTAACTAGCTAGGATCTGATCTTTGGTCTATAAGCAGTCTGTTAGGTGGTCTTCAAGACCACATTCATGGTTTTTGTTTTAGCTTATTGAATAAGTAGTTACAGTAGCTTAAACTAGGGTACCTGTTTCCTGTTTTGCTGAATCAGTTAGCACTGTCCATTTAGCCAGTTTTTGTTTTGATCTCTATTTCTTCAATACTAGTCCTCATAAGCTGTAATTTTGGATAAGAGATCTCTGGTTGGTGGGCTTGAATCCACCACTTTTGGTTTTCCCTTAAACTTATTGAATAAGCAGTTACAACTGCTTAAACAGTGGGGTCAAGCCACTGTTTTGCTTATTATGGCAGTTAGCTAATTTCTTGGTAGAATGCTGTTTAGGTGTTAGGAGTAGGTTCTGTAAGTTGCCTTAGATTGGTTTTAGTATACCTTAGCTTATATAATCATTTGGTACTGTTTAGTGCTTATTAGCTTATTTTCTCATGCTTATTCCCCATCAGTTTGCATAGCAGCCTTCATTTCTTCTACATAAGACCATGTTTTCTTATTTTTCATAGCTTTAGAATAATATTTTAGAATTTCCCTGAAGTTTTCATAATTTTTTGTCACTGTTTAGTATTTTTCATTATTTAATTCAGTTTTTAATCATTTTTAATTAGCTTTAATTGCAATTAATTAAGAAAAAGTTCCAAAAAATAATTTTTCATTTTTCTTAAGTTAAGATAAATATAAAAAGACAAAAAAATATTTTTCTAGATTTTTCTTTGTTAAATTTGTATTTTTAAGTAATTTAGGTAGTTTTAAATAGTTTAAAATTCCTAGAAAATCAAAAAATAATCAGAAAAATATAAAAATAGTTTTGAAAATTCTATTTTGTCATTTTAGATTTTTCTAAGTCTTAATTTTATTTATCTAGCTTTGTTCCATATTTTCTTGTATTATAAGCTATTATTTAATATTTAAAAATAGTTTTTAATTAATAATAATTAATTTAATAGTTATAAAAATAATTTTCTTTTTCTATAAATTTTATTTTATCATTAGGATTGTAAAAATGCAATTTTCATATTTTTAGGACTTTTATTTCTTAGATCTCACTTTTTATTTTGTACGTTTACGTAATTTTATTTAAACGTAAGTTTTTAGTTTTAAGTTTTAAACGTTCATCAATTTTAAATATAGTGATAGCGTTTATTTAATAGATTTTATCTTTTTAATCTTCTTTAATTTGCATTTAAGCCGTTGTTATTTGTTGGCTTTTCCTGTAGTTATAATATCCTTCAAATCCCTTTTTCGTTCAAATTTCTCGATCACTTTACGTTTGATAATCCATTGCATAGCTCGCTGGGACATAACGACCCGGGGAAACACTATACTCCCCAGATCTTCATTGAGTTCGTGCTTGAGCAGTTTTAAGTTTGTTACGGTCTGCCATTCACAAGTGGCAGACTTGAGTGATAAAACTTGAGTGTTTGGCACGCATCACTAGGATTAATGGTCTTCGTTGTTATAACTGTAATGAGATGAGTCATCTGGCTAATGCATGCCCAAAGCCGAGGACAAGAGGCAGCGGTGATCACAAAGAGGCTTTACTCTTGGCTCTTAAGGATGAAGCTGGTGGAACTCTTACCAACAAAGAACAGAGCTTCATGGCAAATGCAGATTCTGATGATGATATGGAGGACTTGCAGGCTAATGCAGCAGTTATGTTGATGGCAAACATGCAAGAACTCCACATGAGTGATACAGGCCCAGTGTATGACACTGATGGCTTGTCTCAGGTACCGGATCAAACTATATTCATAACTGATCTGATATCTCCATCGGCATCTGCATCCGACGATATTAAGAGTGTTTAACATAAACCTTCCACACCTCATCAAGAAGAAAATCAAATGGATCTTGTTGTCACATTTGACGATCAAGATAACCTTACGGTTACGTTTGACAATCAAATTGACCCCGTGGTTTCATTTGAGGATCCACATGATAACGGTGTAGAGACTCCGGTTGAACAAAATGAATCTCTGTCTAATCCAGATCCCGGGCTCATAACCTTCTTTGAGACTTAGTTAGAAAAGTGCACTGATATTAATGCTAAACTAAAAGATAAAATTGCACTATTGACCAAGGATAATGAATGCTTAAAATTTCAACTCAACATTTTTCAATCACAAGAAAAATGTGAAAAAGGTTTTGAAGTCGCTTTTGCTAAATCTTACCAAAACGGAAAATCATTAGAACAACAGATACGTGATCTAGTCGCATCTAAGAATGCTTTATTGTCTCAAATAGAACAACTGAAATATGTTCATAAGCAACAACTTAACGCTCTCACTTCGGAAACTCAAAAAGCCAAGTCTGAGTTGTTAACTTGTCAAAAACAGTTATGTGAGACAAAAAGCATTCAAAGAAACGAATAGATGACTATCTTGAAGAAATTGTCGACTTACAAAACAAAATCAAAGAGTTTCGAAATGTTTTTTATAAACATGGTGAGTCAATCACAACTATTCAAAAGTTTACTTTTAAACCAAATCCAAATAGATATGGACCGAATCTTGCTGATTACAAACCAAAGTTTTCAAATCGAGCATTCAAACCAAATCCTCAAGTTTACAGTGCAGAACATAGAATTGATGATTCCATTATGACTGTTGTTGAATATAATCGCATGGAAGAATTAGATGCAGAAGACGAGAGTCGATCAAAATTAGAAAATGTTGTTTATAACAAACCATTTAACTATTCAAAAGCCGTCACTTTCGTCGCACAACAGGATAATTCTAACACACCTTGGGTTATCACTTCTATTTCTGAGTCTTCTAATGATGATCCTCAACCCAATTCTGCACAAATTAATGGTCCTTTACCTTCACTGAGTGAAGTAAAAACTGTACCCGAACGTTGTCAAATTCTCAAATATTTTGAAATATATATATATATATATATATATATATATATATATATATATATATATATATATATATATATATATAGGTTTGGGTTATTATGAAAAGTTTCTTATAATGAAAAGAATGAGAAGGCATGTGGAGGTGACATGTGTCACCTTTGCCACATCATCATGCCACATCACCATACCCCACCCCCTACCCCCCCCCCCCGAAAAAAAAATTTTCCCGCCAAAAAAATTTTTTTTTTTGAGAAAAATTTTTTTTTTCCCGCCAAAAATTTCCCGCCAAATTTTTTTACTGCATAACAATTATGAATTTAGTGCATCAAGGTTATAAATTACTGCATCACAGTTATAAAGTTACTGCATCACAATCATAATTTTAGTGCATTAATGTTATAACATTGATTTTAGTGCATCATAGTTGATGCACTACTAACTATGATGCAGTAACTTATAAAAAAGATGCACCAAAACTTATTAGTGCATTAAGGTTATAAGTTACTGCGTCACAATTATGATTTTAGTGCATTAAGGTTATAAATTACTGCATTACAGTTATAAAGTTACTGCATCACAATCATGATTTTAGTGCATTTAAGGTTATAACCTTGATTTTAGTGCATCATAGTTGATGCACTGAACTATTAACTATGATGCAGTAACTTACCAATGGAGCATTAGTCCAATGGTTGGAGCACTTGTGCTTGAGTCAATTGACCCAAGTTCAAGTCCCATCCTTGGCATTTGCTTCATATAGGTACCCACCTCCGCAAAACCTGTGGGCACACTGGAGAGACTTTGTGGAATAAGAGCTTAGAGGTCCTAGTCTTGGCTCGTACTCACTCCAGTTGGTGCCCCACTAGGCCAGGAGAGTTTCCGGAGCTATTCCTTGTGGGGTGGACAATGGCTGGTGCCAAAAGGCACCCGGGGTCAGGGTGTTCCCGCCAATCTACACCTTTTGTAGAATGATGCAGTAACTTATAATAAAGATGCACCAAAACTTATTAGTGCATTAAGGTTATAAGTTACTGCATCATAATTATGATTTTAGTGCATTAAGGTTATAAATTACTGCATCACAATTATGATTGTGATGCAGTATTTTTATAACTGTGATGCAGTAATAAATTTTGGCGGGAATTTTTTGGCGGGAAAAAAAAATTTTGCCAAAAAAAAATTTTTTTTTTGGCGGGAAAAAAAAAAATTTGGGGGGGGGGGGCGGGGGGTGGGGTGGGGTGGGGGTGGGGGTGACACATGGCATGGTGATGTGGCAAAGGTGACACATGTCACCTCCACATGCCTTCTCATTCTTTTCATTATAAGAAACTTTTCATTTTAACCCTACCCTATATATATATATATATATATATATATATATATATATATATATATATATATATATATATATATAGTGTAAGGTTATTTTCAGAACCAAATAAAATGCGAGAACTGCGAGAACCAATCTCAGCCATTAAATATTTGATCAATGGCTATAAATTGAGTGGCAGTTTCGTAATTAAGTGGAAAAGCAAGCAACTCTTTCATAAGAGGAGGAGGGGTATTAGTGGTATTTCATCTAATTAAGTTTAATAACCGTCCCTATTAAAAGGGATTTGCTAATCGTAATTAGGTTAACTAAAAAATAGGTCATATATTTCTCTTCAAAACTGCTCATAAAGCCGCCATCATCATCCCAAAGTTCTCTAATCTTCTGCATATTGGCGAATGATAGAAACATGTAATCAGGTTTGTCTAACTAGTATATCACAAATACTTTTTTATTTTGTGTTGGTCAAATGATTCTTTTCTTCTCGTCACTTGTTGACCAGGTTTTAGGTTTACAAATCAAATTCATTTGAAACTTTAAGGATCTGATTAACATTATGTAATTTAAATACCAATATTTGATCTTCAATGAACAAACTCCAAATGTTATTTGTTAAATGAGTATATTGATTCAGTTGATGTTACTTGTGTTGTGACGCCACAATTTAAATTGCCATGGTTTTAATTTATTATAACGGCAATGTTCTCGAATGGTTATATGTAGTCTTATTATATTGTTTGATGTATGGTTATATGTAGTCTTATTGTATTGTTTAATTTTTTTAAGAAAGGCTATTGTATTGTTTACTGTGTGTTATGGGAAACCTAAGGTGACAGGTTCACGACCAAACAGATATGCATGATACAAAATCATGTGTTTGATGATGTTAAAGACAAGCTATATGTAGTAGATCTTTTTATATCATGGGGTGTGGGATTTTGTTTGGTAGTGACAATAAGTTTTATTTATTTAGTGACTTATGTATAAGTGCAAACAAGCTTTTTAAAGAAGATGTGCACATGTAGTTAAATCATTTTTTAATCACTGGACTCAATTATTAAAAGTATTGATGTTTCAGGGTTAAAAGAATTCATTTATCATGATTATTTAAGCTTTCAATGGTGTTTGAATCGTGGCTAAACCTTCGATAAAAATAAATGTGCAAGTTTTTATAGATACGCTTAATGATGAGGAAGAACACATGTGCACTACTCAGCCGCTTTTCTTGTTGTAAGATCATGCACTTGCAAACAACTCAACCCCTTTTCTAGTTGGAAGATCATGCACATGTCTCAAACTAGACTTGATGTTGTAAATTATGCATGTATGCTTGCTACTTGTTTATGATAATAATAACATTTTTTTGTAGTTTCAGGTACCAAACATGTTTGATAAAAGATGTGGACCATGATTGCTATAAAGAGTGCACATGTGTTTATAACAAGTAAGATGAGCAAGATGATAAAAACATATGTGCACAAGGATTAAAAATACATCTTCAGATTTCATGGTTTCTTGAACTAGGCAAGGACTACATGTGCACGTCTAAAAGATGAACCAACTATTAAAGACATTGGATTATGCACATGTGCACGCTTCATATATTTGTAATAAAATTGAATACAAGTGTAAATATAATGATGTTTGTGATAAAGTTGAATATTGTATCACTGAGGAATACAATTTGTAAATTTTGAAATTGCATAAATCTATTGTTAAAGTTTTATTGTTTGTATTTATATTAATGTAATACTCCGTATTTCTTAAAAATACATGTGCAAATACAAAATACCTATGCATAAAAGAAAAATAAAATATCACATAATGCAAAACACATGTGCACATAATGTTTTATTAAACAGATAAAATGCAAAAAAAAAAAAAAAAAAAAAAAAAAAAAAAAAAAAAAAAAAGATCCTAGTATTTAGGGAACCAAAAAAACGTTTTTTTTTTAAAAAAAATTCAAATATATATATATATATATATATATATATATATATATATATATATATATATATATATATATATATATATATATATATATATATATATATACCATTATACCCTTTTGAATTATATAATAAAATTTAATATCCAAAAAAATCTGATTGGTTGATGCTGGTTCTCGCAGTTCTCGCAATTTATTTGGTTCTGACAATAACCTCACCCTATATATATATATATATATATATATATATATATATATATATTGGAGTCTTCCCAATTCAAGATTTATCAAAAACAAACATGTGATAAAATATCTTAACAATTAAATAATAATTCAAGCAACTATCCATGACAAACATGCATGTATCATCATGGATATAACATAACAATTATTCAATTAAGTCACAAAATCGCATACAATTCCATGTCACATAACATATTATTCATGAATTAATCACGTAACACATATATTAATTCTAGGTTTCGATAAGGTTAACATAACAATTAAAACCCTAATTTTTTAAAAAAAGAATCGACTACAAAAAAATTGAGGTACGCCCCATATAAAATTAAAAAAAAAATCGATCCATAAAAAAATTAAACCAAAACCCTAGAACAATCATATCAAACAACATACAATATTCGTTTTTTACGCGTTTAGTAATTAATTACTCATTAAAACCAATAACTCGTGATGCCACTGTTGGAATTATATATCACGACAATCAATAATAAAACACAAAACATCAAAGAATACATGCGAAAGCGTATAGGAAAGATTAATGAATAATTAATCAACATAAACAAGAATATGCGTACCTTTCTTGATTCTAGCCGAACAAGAATCAAATCCACAAAACTAGCAATTGGATGAACCCTAATTAGGGTTTATAGGATTATGTGAATTACCCCTTACCGATTTTGTAATTCAATCCAAGAATACTAACAATAATGTGTTAGTACCACTTTCTTGTACATACGTACTATAACGAATTAAATGAATGCTAGTTTTAATTAAACAAAACGATTTGGTTTTGGAAAAGGTGTGTGTCGACACCCTTGTGGTGGTGGTCGACCGAATTAAGCAAACACACACAAACAATTTTTAGGTTTAAGCTTATGAGTACAAGAGATCCAAATCCAAGACCCCTAGCTTTGTATATATACTCAACTAAACTTGGTGAAAAAGTTGAGTTTGAGTTGGGCTGGGAATATCCCTTGGGCCGATCGGTTGTGTGTCCCCCAAGGGATTCCGGAACCTTCCCAATATTAATTTGCAATCTAGTCCTTTCCAATTCCATTTAACGACCGTTAGTCCATTACATTTAATTACTTAACGCCCGTTATAATTACTTATTTTAATTAATAAATAAATATAACATTTATATTTAATTATTAACTTTAATTTGCAATCCCATGGTCTCGAGTTCGATCCTAACTCACGTCTACTAATTTATATCCATAAAACCAACAGTTTGTTTGTTTACAGGAAGAAAAAAACCACAACGGGTTGTGTTGGATCATGGTCTATATAAAGTACTTGACAATTCTATTAGGACCAATTATGCGCACTATGGAAGGTACCCCTTGCTTTTCATGTCATTTGTTATTACCTTTTCTTCGCGTTCATTTTTGCATGTTGTTGCTTTAGAGTATCATTAACCTTTGAGCTATAAGATTTGCTTACAGGCTTTAGTACTCGCTGATGCCAATGGAATTAAGGAAATTTGCTTGAAATTGGGTGGTAGTGATCAGGATCTGTATGTACTATTTGTTGAGATTTGTCACAATTCTTAATTTCCGGTCATTTCTCAAACTTCATATTCATCATTTCATATCAATTTATGCACGGGTTTTTGCATTTTACATTAAACGTTTATTTTCTTATTAAATAAACGCAATCGCGTAAACATTATTTGAACATTTGATCCGATACTTCCAAAAATTTATCACAATATATTTTTATACTCATATTAAGTTTATAAAAATAATATTATGAGTTTACCCAATGTTTTAAATTTATTTCGTATATAAATTGTTATGTTTATATAAATTACGATGGTTTCCTTAAATTCAACCCGATAAATATTTATTCACTCAAATCTTTCAAGAAATGTATTTTATAATTTTTATGACCTTAATATATTTTTTCTTGACCCGTTAAAATTTATTTTTATCTAACGCTACTCTAAATACTCAAATGTGTATACAATTCAACACTTAACTTCAATTAACTTACATTTAATTATACTTATACATTTAATTACCACAAAATACTACTTGGTCTTTTTCTTTCTTTGAATGTCGACCAAGGGGGGGATGACTCATTAAACTTGCTAAAATATCTTATACTTATATTACTTTTATACTACAAACACACATAACACTAAATATCACTATGTGTAAAATCAAATCTCTCTTCCTCTCCTTTGCTCTTAGAACCGGCCACACCATAAGACCAAGAAGATCATCACAAAAATTTTCAAGACAAGGTTTTAACACACTAGTATCACTCTTTGTTGAAGGTTTTGCAATATAAACCTTGGGTGATTAGGAAAAATCCTTTGTTCTTATAACCTCATCAAGTATTCTAGTAAGCATCTCATGTCCATTTTTCATCTTTCATATTCATTTCATATCCATTTCATCATATTTGAGCAAAAATATGCAAGTCATATGATGTTGTACCACTTTTTCATTGATTTTTAAGAGTTATGAATATATAAGTCATCCTATAATTAATCCTTGTTATATATTATTTTTGGTGATGTCTAGGAATCCATGGCACCCTAAGAAGGTGTATGGTAGGATTAGAATAGCTTCGGAGTTGTTTTGAATGGGTTAGAATAGGTTTGACGCGAGAAAAACTCATTTCGACAAGTTTGCAAAAGGGTCTGTCCTTATTTTGAAAATCTGGAAAATCCGACAGTAGGTAAAAATATTTGGCATAGATATTTAGAAAATATACTTTAAAACGAAAACGTGGCCGCTTGAACGGATTAAAACGGAGCTATAACGAAGAAGTTATGAATTTTTCAAGTTGGCGACGAAAACTATAATTTTCTGGAAATTTCAGCATGAAAATGTCACCCTTTACGAGTCAAAAATGAAACTTAGGTGTTATAAATTATGTCGACTTGACAAAAATATATTAGTATACTTTGATACGAAGCTAAGGACATATAAAACGTAGAAAACATAATTGTAACGATTAAATTATACACGTTTTCACAAAGTTGCCGTAACTTTATTATATAAGAAAAACTATATTAATTCTAATAGGCAAGTATTACATCAAACTAGTCACCATGTTGGAGGACGTTTTTAACAATGATGTAGAACTTTTTATAAAGAGATGTCTTCTAGTAAAAGTAAATTCGCCAAGTATATTTTCCAAAATGTCCGATCGTTTGTTTAGTGGAGTTGTAATGAATTAATTATGGTTGCTTAAACTTTGCCGAAAACCATCCTTTAAACTATACTTTTGGACTAAAGTACAATACTTAACCTATATTTTTCTTTGTGATCGAGACCTCTATGATGGAAACTTAAATACTAAAACTTTGAGATAATGATACAAGCTTTCCAAAACTGTAGGGTTCGTTTCCTAGCACTCGATGTGCACCATTTTGCGACTATCATAGGAGGTTGTTTCAACCTAACTACTTGTAGAGTATTTTTTTATACGACGGGATGTCATAAACATATATTTTGACGATAAACATTATTTCCAAAACGTACAAGTGGTATGGATATCATATGAGTTTGCATGCACGACATTGTATCACGCATTCACGACAACATATCATAACTCAAGTCATGACATTCATTTTAGGTCGCGGATAGTTTCCGAGCCTCATTTTAGTGCACTTCATTTTGTTAGCATATCAATCATACCAGGTGAGTTCATACCCCGCTTTTACTCGTTTAAATTCTTACAAACTCTTTGGGGGAGATACATGCTTAAATACTTGTTTTTACTCTTGCGAATACTCAAACCATTTATATAATTATGTTACACTATACTTCTTATACTCTTTGGACATTATGTGTGGTTTATCGCGATATGTGCCTTAATGTGCTAAACTTGTTTTCAATTATGCCTCAACATACATACATTAGCAACTGGTTAACTCCTGCGGGAGCTGGTGGAGAGGTATTGATAGTACTATCGGGCTGACACCCCCACCCTTGGGTCCTTGATGACGTGACCTGTGGTGAATATAATCTGTTATTCAATGAAACATAACAAACAATTTAGACTTGTCAAGAGGTTCAGTTGGCTTGATTCTTGCATTAAGTACATGTATATATATCGTATGCACATATGTCTTACTTACAAACAAGATTGACAATTTCATGTTTTGGCAATGGGTTGTAAACACACAGGTTGCACGTTTTGTATGGGCGAAACTTGGAACTGAGTGGATTTACAATGCCTTTGTTGCATAAACAATTTCGAAAGGCTTTACATTTCATCACAAACTTATGAACTCACCAACCTTTGTGTTGACACTTTTTAGCATGTTTATCTCAGGTTGTAAGGCGATAGCATTTCATGGAGCTTTTGGGTCACATGGCATACATTGGAGTCTTGTGTTTTTATCTATTACCATTCGACATGTTTTGTAACCTTTATGTATTATCAAACTTTGGGATCACATGTTTTGTAAACTTTAACTTATCTAATTGAATGGTAGACTTTTCAAACGTCTCATTATAGAGGTCGTCTTCTTTATCCATACTTTGTGCTATGACGTCATACCCCAATGACACTATCGTTCCGCTGCGATATTTTGGGGGTGTGACAGGATTCTTAGGATGTGGCCTTGGAATAGGGTTATTGATCCTGCTGATCATCTTGCCATTCAAGGCAATGCCATCGATCACTCAGAACTTCATGTTACCTTACATTAATACATAAGGCCATCCAAGCCTATGCCAGTGACCCTGATGTTGATCACTTCGCATTTTCAATGTTTTTGGTGTATCTCGTATTTTGACTCCCTATTGGTCTTTCTATGTCCTTCAATTTAAATAATCATCCAGTTGAAATTTTACCATACAAACTGCTCCTTATATGTCGTAAAAAGTGCCACAGTTCTATTTTGGGTACCTGCAAATATTAACGGTAATATGTGTAAGCTTGGGTGGGAAGTTTTTATATATGCGGTTTAGTTGTTATGGTCTCTTATCTATGAAAATTTAGCATCTCCATCGGAATATCCCAAGTGTTATGGCTTTATTGACTAACAGAACATTTTTCTTGTTTTGCGGATATGTATGCTTCCCTATATTTTCCTCAAATCACTGAACTTCTGCAAAAACTGCTGCATGTCATCATTTTAATGTTAAACACTAATGATTGCTTGAGCTGAGTCAATAATTCATTGGTAGGTCTTATTATCCTTTACAAATCTAATTTCATAATTGTCTCTTAAGGATCCACAAATATCAATAATTGCTAGAATTTGATGTGTGGATATTACTTATTGACAGATAAAACGAACCTCTGTGGAGTCTTTCATTATTATAGGACAAGTTTCTTCTAAGGCACTGATTGAGGAAAATTTATCACATTCAAATTCTCACTTTAGCTTGCCACATGTTTGGTTGGAGGAGATTTCACTTGAAGCCCGATTTTTATAATGCAAGTAGCCTTGTGGATACTGCAGTTCTGTACAACTTTGGCTCTACGAACACCATTTAATTTACTAGCATACATATAGAATACATATCATACCGAAAGAAATCACTGGGTGTTCAATCCTTTAAAAGAAATGCATTCTTAGGCTTCAAGCCCCTTCTTCCTAGCTCATAAAAGTATGAGAAATGCAATAAGTTGGCCAAACTACATGTACACATATTTGAATGACGTCAAAAAGTACATATTTTTATTCTTTCTAGACATAGTAGAGATCATAAGAAGTGTAATTTTGTGCCTCATATCCTAAAAATATGAGATGTTGGCGAGTTGGTCTATGGTTATAGTTTTTAAAATTGTAACACATATACTTCTGAAATTTATGAAGCAAGTCATGCGACTTAACCAATAGATTATGCTATACAATATTCACATGTATATGCCTAAAACATATAAGGGCCGCCAAATGGAGTGACTAATGAGTGTTTACTTTGAATGTCTACACTAGCCAGTAGACAACAACTTCAAACTTAAACTTTTTCTCCAATTGGAATTCTTCTTAAACCCTCTCATACTTCAAATGTACACAAATAAAAGAAGGGCAACTAGACGAAAGAAGTGACCAATGAACTGTAGATGAATGCGAGTTTACTTTTAATGTCTAGACTAATAGACAACTTCAAGATCTAACCATTTTCTCCCACCAACGACTTAAAAGTCTGGCTAAAACGTAGATATAACCACTGATGGACCTTTTAACTCAATAGAAAAAGTTTTCATCATCTGTTGTTTTCATTACATCAATTATAGTTGAAGCTTTTGAACAAAGCAAAAAGAAAATTTAACTTATTGGCCCACCCTATCCTGAATTTATTCTTTATCGCTTACCAAATTTCCATTATTAATTTATTATATCAATTTATAGAAAGCATGGTGTGTTTACTTGTGTCTAGGGGGTGTTATGCGGGTTGACCCGGTCAGGTTCGGGTTAACTCGGGTCAGGTCAAATCGGCTCAAGCTTTAAAAAAAACATATTCGAACCCGATTTTGTTTAGAACTCGGGTCAACTAGGGTCGGGTCAATTCGGGGTCGGGTCAATTTGGGTTCGGGTCAACTCGGGTCGGGTCAATCGGGTCTGGTCACTTCGGGTTCGGGGTCAACCCGAGTATTTTACATTGTAAAAGTGTTGTTGATCCAGGTTAGTCGGGTTCGGGTCGGGTCAAGGCTAAAAAAACATACCCGAACCCAACCTTGTTTAGAACTCGGGTCAATTTTGGTTGACCTGATTGATCCGAATATAATTTTGAACCTGATTGACCCGACCCGAATTGACTTAGGTCGGGTCAGCCCGAATGACAGCCTGTGAA
Source organism: Chrysanthemum seticuspe (assembly GCA_019973895.1). Lineage (NCBI taxonomy): Eukaryota > Viridiplantae > Streptophyta > Magnoliopsida > Asterales > Asteraceae > Chrysanthemum > Chrysanthemum seticuspe. The sequence goes on along the minus strand of BPTQ01000008.1, from coordinate 338,525,861 downwards.
TGACAGCCTGTGTCAGTAGAAAAACCAAAGCATAGTCTGTCTTTATGGAGTAGAGAAGAAGAAAGATTGTCAAAATAGAAAAAGAATATGATTGTAGGTGTTTCAGTATACCTATTGTTGAGAGAGAGACTAGCTCTTTAACTTCTTTTGTCATTTCATTTATCTATTTTTTGTCTAAAATGTTTCTAGAAAATTAAGGCATGCTTATCATGGACTACTCAATTTTTAATAGCTATTGAATTATGCTTTTTGCGACAATAAGTTATAATCAGACTTGTTCATTAGTGTTTGTTTCACAAACAAATGTTGGATGGTGTTTGTTGCCTATATCAAGTATTTTTTTGGTTTAAGTGATTTAGGGTGTGTTTGGTTCAAACTCGGAAAAAGGAAAGAGAAAAACAATGATAATGGCGGGGAAATGGAAAAGGAAAGAGAAATTATTCATTTTAATTTATTGGGTAATGGCTCATTACCTAATATTAAATAGTCATTGAATTATACTCTATCAAACACATTTTTTCATTATCTTTCTTATTCCTTATCTCTCATAACCCCTTAGGGCTCGTTTGGTTCGGCGGAATCCTAAGAATTCTAGTGGAATTGGAATTCAATTCCATTTCATAACGTGTTTGGTTGAAAATTTTAAAGAATTTGGAATCTGAATTTCATTCCTTACTGTGGTTGGTTAGCAAACAGAATGGAATGCAATTCCTTCAAAATCCCATATATATGGAATTCAACATTCCATGGCAATATGAGAAGAATTGTTTACAATTCTATGAAATTCATATTATATTTATTATTGTCATTGCTATTATTATTATTATAATTATAATAATTATTATTATTATTATTATTATTATTATTATTATTATTATTATTATTATTTTTCTTTTTTTATTATTATTATTATTATTATTATTATTATTATTATTATTATTATTATTATTATTATTTATTTTATTCATTTTTATTATTATTATTATTATTATTAAATAGATTACAATTCCGTCAAAAACATTCTGCGAACCAAACGAACCCTTACTATACCACGCGTACCCTAGAATGTGATCAATGCATTAACTCATAAAAAATTTAATGCATTTAATACAATTAATATTGAAGTATATTTTATAAATAAAAAATCATTTTTAGAATTTGCTTCAATGCAAAATGTTATCATTAAAAGCCTTTCAATTGAACAAGTACAGATCTATGCTTTAACAAGTATTCAATTGATGAGAAGAAAAAATAAATTGAAAAAGATAGGAAGAAATTACAAACACAAATTTTAGATGCACCTATTAAAATAGATGCATCTTCTCTTGAAAATCTCTCTTATTTAAAATGTGTGATTAAAAACTGTTCTTATTCTTCTCAATTTAGTTTTTTTTCTAATCAAATTTAAAATAACTTATATTTTTAGTTTGGATTCATCTTATAAACCAAATTTAGATTATACGAGCCGTGCTATGCACGGCATTTTAAACTTCCTAGTAAATAGATACAAAGGTAGAACATGGAATTTACTTTAATAAAACTGAAGCAGGGACCGTGGCAAATACTTAGGAAGAATCACACGTAAAACTAATACCCTTTGTTGACTAAAGTCTCGTGGAAAAACAATATTGTACTAAAAAAACTAAGATAGTATAAGGCGACACTAGAGGGGGCACATCTAACGGATTCAGACTACTGTTGTAAACGAACATAACTAAACATTTCATAAATTGTTTGATAAAATTTTTATTTATGTTCATTTATTATATGTTCATTTGATTATGCAGTTATTACTGTTTGTTTGGATTTATTTATTTGTTTATGTTCGTATGTAATATATTTTTATTGTATACTTTTAAAACTGGTTGTTTTAACAAAAAAACACTTGTAAGCAAAATATTATGAATAATTTAATAAAGTTTATGTTTTGTTTTTCGCGTTCATTCATGTTTGATCGTATATGTTCGTTTAAGGTTCATTTAATGTCTCAATACACGAACATAAACGAATTTGGATAACTCATTTTCTTAATAAACTAACATGAACAAGAGAAATTTGTCATCGTCCGTTTATTTGTCCAGTTGAAAATACAAACGAAAATGAACAATGCTTCATTCGTGTTCATCTGGCTCGTTTAGAGAGCCCTAGTTCACACGCATGGCACAAAGTCGACCTATTAAATAAATCAGTTTTGTTCATCTTTTGTAGAGCTTTTGAGAGTTATATATAGCTTGCAATCTTTCATATTAAATGCACCTTCACACAAATATGGCAGAGTCGTTTAAGCATTTTAGCCACCCACATAACCTTTCTTACCTAGAAAACTTGAGCAAAGATCTCACTTGTGATGGCTGTAAATTTCCGTGTACAGACAACATTGTATACTCCTGCCAGGTTTGCAAATTCTACCTTCATCACCAGTGTTACAAAGCAACACGCTCTCTTTCCCATCCATCTCACCCCTTTCACCTTCTTTCGTTATTTCCTTATCCAACCTACAAGAATAATAGTTTTATCTGCAGCTCATGTCGTAAAAATGGTTCTGGTTTTTGTTTTAGTTGCACCAACTGCGAATACGATCTGCACGTCCACTGTGCTTATGATGAACTCAACCGTATACCTAACACAACCTCTGAACCTCCACCAAATCAACTACAACAGAATGAGCAACCGAATGACCCTATGAACCAACCACTGAAGCCACCTTACCCTGGCGGTGCATGTTCTTGCAATGTTCATGGTACTAACGCTTACCCCGCCATGGGCTTTGCAAACTTTGGCTTTGCAAATTTTGGATTTGCAAATTTTTCAGAAATGGACCATGAAGGACATCAACAGTCGCTATCTAGTCTTGAAGCGGTTAATCCAAAGACAACGTCACAATGCTATGTCCCAGCTGGAGGTGTCATTGTGCATAACCACTATTATTCTACACTTATCAAACGTGAAGATTGCGAAGGAAGTGCTGATGATAATTAAATCTTCAGGAGAAGTTCAAGTCACAAAATAAGATGTGCTACTAATGGCAGTATATGCGATCATATTACTTACAGATTTCTGAAGTTGTTTGTTTCTCTTTTTCTCGGCTTCTTTAAGTACTTGTGCCACAGCTTGTCTTTGTTGTTGATTTTTATAAATTTCGTGTTTCTAATAAAAATGAAACAATTTCAGTTTGGTTTTAAAAACTAATCTTCTAAGTACGTATTCAATTTAGTACAACTTGTGTAACATCTAACCTATCGAAAACGCATATGATCTTGGTAGTAAAACCCAATCTTAACCAAGAACCAAAATAATATACATTTGTTACTCAAGCAACCACCATTAAACTCATAAATAGATTTTTCGGCTTCAACGGTCATTGCTTATAGTCATTTAATTTCAATTCAACCTCTGTATCAACATTTGGTGTTATGGTTTACCTGGCGAAGAAAAATGGAGTTGGCTGGGAAAGCAAGTCATTTAGGAGGAATACCATAATGTGTGTCGGATCATTCGCGAAAGTTGTTGCTATGTTCCATAACTCAACTTCTGTTCAAAACAAGACACTCTTATAAATCTTGTTAGACCTCGTGTTGTTGGTGTTCATCTCATTAATGTTAGCAATCACTTGTCTACCTTAGTCGTTTACTCTTTTTTTCATTCTAAATTGTGTGTTTTTTTTTTTTTTTTTTTTTGTTTTTTTTTTTTTTGCTTATGTGATAACACTGCAACAATCGCCGCTTTCGCAGGCGAAATTTCCGGGCTTTCGCCGGGGACATATCCCCTGCGAAACCTTTCACCGGGGACAAGTCCATGGCGAAAGTTCCCCGGCAATATCTTCTCGGTAATACTTTTCCCGGGGACTATTTACAACATTTACCGGGGACATGTGGGTCCCGCAGCCAATTGTCGCTGGTCAACCATGTCCGACGTGGCATCTATTTTTGCCGGGGACACGTCCCCGGGGAAACTATTTTTCGACTTTCATTTAAGTACCCTAAGTACGTTATTAGTCCGACGTGGCACACGTTTTCCCGGGGACATGTCCCCGGGGAAGTATGTAACCACTGTTGAGTTAAATTCTTTCGCCGGGGACCAGTCCCCTGCAAAAGCGGGAAGCTACTGTTGTATTTCCAGTTTTGCCGTGGACTTGTCCCCGGGGAAAGCGGTAAATTGAAATAAGCTTTTGAACTTTCTTCGGGGACATGTCCCCGGCAAAACTAGCTGACCCATTAGGCAGAATATTGCTGCAAAATGGGTAATTTCCAGATTTTTTCCGGAAATTTTCCGGAAAAAATCTACAACCTGTTTTAATATGCCACAACCTGTTTTACCAATGCCACAACATGTTTTAATATGCCAATCATAACACAAATTCGCTAAACATAATATCATATATACCCATCAATCGCTAACATAGTTATCGTTTTCCAAAATCGCCAAAACGGTTCCTAAACCGTTAACGCATGATCATCTACAAAACTATCCAAAGCTACCTATCCGCAAATGGTCCAAAACTATACGTATAATCCATTTACGGGAATCGTAGCACATAATGCACATAAACGACATAATAATCCATGTTATTCTCTACAAACATATCCAAAACGTGTTAAAGTAACATAAATCATCATCTCAAACCCCACTACCCCCATTACCGTCCCCGGTATCTCTAGACTCACCGGATGGAGTAGCACCAGATCCCGACCCACCCTCTCCAGATCCCAAACCACCTAGTGGAGTAGTGATTTGCTCCCAAACAGTCAAGTTTATCACACAAGCTAACCACTTGTGAATGGTCAACCGTAATAAACTTCAAACAGCTCAGAAACAAATACAATTAAGATCTAGAGGAGTATAGTTTTACCTCAAGTCGTTAAGTCCCACGGAGGATGAATGGTGTTTAAAAACTTTCAGCTGTCGAATAATCACTAAGGATAGTGATCAGTAAGGATTTTGGAATATTTGTACTTAAAGAAAAAGTTTTGTAAATTACAGGGGCTTAAATGCAAATTAAAGAAAATTAAAAAGCTAAATTATATTAAATAAACGCTATCACTATCTTTAAAATGATGTTTTTCTTGATTTATAAAACAAAATAACTTAAATAAACTATTTTAATTGAAACGTAAACTTAAATTATCTAAAAACGTGATCTAAAATGAAAACGTGCGTTATGTATAAAAATTACGCGAGTGCGCAAGTAAAAACGTAAAATTTATGAAATAAAAGTCCTACAAGTATAAAAATAATTTTCTTACTTACTATATGACAAAAGAAAATTTTAGAAAAAAGATTTATATTTTTTTGACTTTTATATTTTTTTATTATGAATTAAATACTATTTTAGACTAATTAAATGATTAAAAATACTAAAACTATTCAGAAAAATCTGAAATTTTTTTCCAAAATACTTATTAACAATACAAAGCTAGGAAAATTACAAAAGAGGTAAAAGCTTATTGTAATAAGCCGTAAAATAAGCTAAAACATTCGTATAAGCTAAATGGACAAAGAAGGGTTATATATTAAAGTGTGCAAACCATAACCAGTCAAAGACCCAAGGGCAGTTGGTGAGTGTGTTGTGTGGTGAGCTGGGTGGCCAGGGTTCGAATCCCAGTAATGGCTTTTTGCAAATTTATTTTTTTTTTTTTTTTTTTTTTATTTTTTTTTTTTTTTTTACAAACTTACTAAGCAAACTGAAATAAGCAAATGTTAAAACTACAACTTTTTCTAAAAACCACTAATAAGCTCAGTGAGAGCTTATTTATCTTAACAGTGAGTAAAAAAAATGGAAATAAGCACAAGCTTAAGCCAAATGGCTAATAAGCTATTAATTAAGCAAAAGTAAACTGGAAATAGTTAGGAACTTGATTATAAGCTAATATTAAAACTGAATAAGCACAATGACTAGAAATAAGCACTTATCAAAATCCAAATAAGCATAAACTGAGACACAGGACACTTTGTGGTTTTCTAGGCACCTATAAGCTAAATTTTAAGCACTGTAATAAGCTAGAAAATGAAAATAAACACTGGGACTAACAAGTTAACCAAATAAGCTATCCAAAAAGCTAAAGCTCTCACTGTGGTGTTGGCTAATGAGCTTATAGTGAGTTGAGAAAAAACTGATAAACCACTGAACAATGACTCAGTGTATACTGAGTGTTTTGGACAAAATATAAGCTGATTGCATCCCTATCAAATAAGCTAGAAAATTGAAAATAAGCACTAGACTAGAGAGACAGGTGAACAGTGACACTGGTTTTGGCGGGTTTGACCATTTTTGACCGAATTGATATTAATAAAGGAGGGGTAAAAAATGGGGGGTCAAGGTTATTTGGCAGGGGGTAAAAATACAAACGAGGGTCATTTGGTTTGTTTTAATACACAAGGACCATTTATGTAATTTTCTGTTTTTGAGGGGCTGAAACTGCCAACTTTCCAAAGTTATAATAAGGACCAATCCTGCCATTTATGATTAGTACAAGGACCACATTTGATAATTTTCACTTTTTCAAATATCCAAGGACCTTTTATGAAAATTTTCAAACTTGAAGGACCTTTTCTGCCATTTGACCAAAGATTCATTCAAGGACCATTTTTTTACAATTTAGCATATTTCAGGGACCTTGAATGATAAAACTCCACATTTTTGGATTCCAGGGACTAGATTTGACAACTTTTGAAACTTGGGGGACTAAAACTGCCAATTATGCAAACTTGATACGTTTTTCACCTGATTTTGGAATTTTTGCATTTAAAACACATAAAACACTTGTTTGTGATATTTTTATCATTTTGATGCATTTCTGAGTGTTTTCAGATGTTTTAGCAGTCTAAATGGGTATAAAATGATGTGTATTTAGACACACATCAATCCCCCACACTAAGATATTGCTAGTCCCTAGCAATGTTTTGAGAAAAATTAATGGATTTCATCTCTTTACCAAAAGCCATTACTTCTGGAGTAGCCAATTGTTTTAGTTCAAGTAAGAACTTTGGTACAATGATAACCAAATGATTTTGAGCAAATCACCAGCTGTCAACGGTTTTGATTTGTCTTTACCAGAAGCTGTTTGCTTCTGGACTAGCCAACTCTTAGATAAATTATCAATATTATCTTTGGTGAGCCGATTACCAATTATGGATTTCCAACTGCCTTTACCACAAGCCATAAACTTGCGGGCTAGCCAACTCTTCACTAATTAAAAATATGGTGAGCTGAACACCATACAATTTTGGGCAAATTGCAAGCCGTCAACGGATTTGAAATATCTTTACCAAGAGCCGTTTGCTCCTGGATTAGCCAATCCTTATGTGGGTTAGACATGGCGGACTGATTACCATTTGCTGAGTAAGTGAAAAACACTTACTCCAAAAAAAAATTTTGGCCAAAAACGGGGGAATTGGGTGGAATAATTACATGATAAAATTCGTGAGAATTCCCCCCCACACTTAGAAATGAATATTGCCCTCAATATTCAAAGTACCGGCTGTTATGCCGAAACATAGAACGTAAAAGGGAAATACTACGGCCATTATTTTATTATTTTTGATATATACACATTTTTTTTTTTTAATTTTTTAGAGAGAGTACTTTTATACAACAGCGGGGGGCAACTCCCCCACACTTGGGTGATACTCACGGGTGAAAACCCATGTGTGTGCTACTGTTTTTGATTATCGAGTCGCTAGCTTGACTCGATCCCCGCATTCATTGCTTTATGGGGAAAGTTTGTAGATCCGGGACAACCACGGGTGGAATGTCCTCTCCAAAATAATGCTTTAATCGATGACCATTCACTTTAAAATTTGGAACATCGGGTTGAGATAACTCAATAGTACCATAAGGATAAACCTTAGCAATGGTAAATGAACTAGACCAACGGGACTTGAGCTTTCCCGAGAATATCTTCAATCTTGAATTGAAAAGAAGGACTCGATCACCAACGTTGAAAACGCGGTTCTTGATTTTAGAGTCATGAATCTTCTTTGTCTTTTGTTTGTAGATCAAAGAGTTCTCGTATGCTTGATCACGGAGTTCATTTAATTCATTCATTTGAACTTTTCTGTGATCACCAGCTGTCTGAATATCGAAGTTTGCATGTTTCAAGGCCCAGTATGCTTTGTGCTCAAGCTCAATCGGCAGATGACATGCCTTTCCGTACACTAGCTTGTATGGAGTACACCCGATGGGTGTTTTATAAGCTGTACGGAAGGGCCAGAGTGCGTCATCCAGTTTATCCGACCAGGATGCACGGTTTTCGCCTACTGTCCTTTCAAGAATTCTTTTTATACCACGGTTGGAAACTTCCACTTGCCCACTTGTTTGTGGGTGGTATGCAGTAGAGAGACGGTGAGTTACACCATACTTTTGCATGACACGATCAAATTGATCATTGCAGAAATGTGTACCGCGATCACTAATTATAGCTCGTGGAGTTCCAAACCTAGCAAAAAGAGATTTAAAAATTTTACAACAACTCGGGCATCGTTGGTAGGTAAAGCTTTCGCTTCAACCCATTTTGACAAATAGTCAACAGCCACAAGTATGTATTTGTTTCCTCGAGATGATGGAAATGGCCCCATAAAGTCAATACCCCAGATGTCAAATATCTCACACACTTGAATGGCATTTTGCGGCATTTCATTTCTTTGAGAGATATTTCCGTGACGTTGACAAGCGTCACATGCTTTGACAAATTCATGGGCATCCTTGTAAATAGTGGGCCAATAAAACCCGGAATCAAACACCTTTTTGGCAGTGTAGTTTGGACTATGATGGCCCCCGGTGGGTCCAACATGGCAAGCTTTGAGAATGTCCATAGCTTCCTGTCCATAAACACACCGTCGGATGACTTGATCCGCACAGATTTTGAATAAGTAGGGGTCGTCCCAAAAGTAATGTTTAACATCCTTGAAGAATTTGTTCTTCTGTTGGGTCGACATCCCTTTCACTATGAAGTTACCCGCATGGTAATTTGCGAAGTCAGCAAACCATGGGGTAGAAGAGTTTCCACGAAAAGAAACCGCATTGAGTGTCTCGAGAGGAAATGTTTCATTTATTTCCTTTTTCTCGAAAACATCTTGGTGAGGGTTTTCTAGACGGGACAGATGATCAGCAGCCAGGTTCTCAGCTCCTTTTTTATCACGTATAATGATATCAAATTCTTGCAGGAGGAGAACCCAACGGAGCAATCTCGTCTTTGCATCTTGTTTTGCAAAGAGATATTTGAGAGCCGAGTGATCCGTATACACCACACATTTGGTCAAGATTAAGTACGGCCGAAACTTCTCAAACGCATACACCACAGCTAGTAGCTCTTTTTCTGTGGTGGTGTAATGGGTTTGAGCTTCATTCATAGTCTTACTTGCGTAGTGAATAGGCTGAAAATGCTTGGATCTACGTTTCCCTAGGACTGCACCGATAGCAAAATCACTTGCATCGCACATGAGCTCAAAAGGAAAGTCCCAGTCAGGAGCAACGAGAATGGGTGCTTCAGTAAGCTTTTTATTTAATGTTTCAAAAGCTTCGATGCACTCAGGTGAGAAGATAAAAGGAGCATCTTTTTCAAGAAGATGGGTCATAGGCCGGGCGATTTTAGAAAAATCTTGTATGAATCTGCGATAAAAACCGGCATGACCTAAAAAACTCCTAATACCTTTGACGGTAGTAGGATGAGGCAGTTTAGCAATAACATCGACTTTTGCTCTATCTACCTCAATCCCGTTTTTGGAAATCTTATGGCCAAGGACTATGCCTTCTTTGACCATAAAGTGGCTCTTCTCCCAATTTAGACAAAGATTGGTGTCTTCACACCGTTTGAGCATTTTATCTAAATGGGAGAGACATGTTTGAAACGAGTCCCCAATGACCGAGAAGTCATCCATAAACACCTCCATTGTTTCCCCGATCATGTCGTGGAATATGGCCATCATACATCGTTGGAACGTGCCAGGAGCATTACATAGGCCAAAAGGCATACGTCTGTAGGCAAAAGTTCCGTATGGGCAGGTGAATGTGGTCTTTTCTTGATCCTGTGGATCAATGGGGATCTGAAAATAACCCGAGAAACCATCAAGGAAACAATAGTATTCATTCCCTGCTAATCTCTCAAGCATTTGGTCCATGAAGGGTAGAGGAAAATGGTCTTTTCGGGTGGCGTCATTCAACTTGCGATAGTCAATGCAAACACGCCATCCCGTAACCAGCCGAGTTGGAATTAACTTGTTATCTTCATTCGTGACAACAGTTATGCCACCCTTTTTAGTAACACAGTGAATTGGGCTAACCCAAGGACTATCAGAGATCGGGTAAATTAATCCTGCATCAAGAAGTTTGATAACCTCCTGTTTGATAACATCATGGATTTTTGGATTTACTCTTCTCTGATGTTGAACTGCTGGTTTGAAGTCATCCTCCATCAAGATTTTGTGAGTACAAAACTAAGGTTGATACCCTTAATGTCAGAGAGTTTCCAAGCAATTGCTTGCTTGTGTGACTTCAAGACCTTTATGAGAGCAGTCTTTTCATCTTTACTCAAATCTTGAGCAATAATGACTGGTAATTTATCATCAACTTCAAGAAATGCATACTCGAGATGAGGTGGTAAGTCCTTAAGTTCGACTTCAGGAAATTCTTCAGTTTTCTCAACTGACTTGACTTCCTTATTATGAAGCTTGACGGGAGAGAGTGATGATGGATCATCATTAAGCAACTTCTCAATGAGAAGTATGTCCCCCTCAATGTCGATGGGAGCATGATCAATTTCCCATGGAACAGAATCACTAGACAAGTAGGCTTCAATCTCTTCCAAGATGAAGTCACTTTCCTCAAACGGAGTGAGAGAAGGAGTAGAATTGGCGATGATGGGTTGAGATGAATGAGGGAGATTATCACTCGAAGAATTATGATCATAACCAAGAACTTCTTGAGAGTACTCCTCAGAAGCAACATCAATGATATCTATTCGGTTAACCGACTCAAAATCATAGTTTGCGGAGTACCTCGAAGTTTGATCAAGGTTAAAGGTGACAGCTTCATTACCTACACGTAATGTGATTTCTTGCTCAAATACATCAATGAGAGCACGGCCCGTTCTCAGGAATCCTCGTCCAACAATGAGAGGAACCCGATGATCGGCATCGAAATCAACAACCACAAAGTCAGCTGGAAAATGGAACTTTCCTACTTTCACAAATACGTCCTCGGCAATGCCAAGAGGACGGGGATATTGTACGATCTGCAAGCTCGAGAGTCATGCATGTAGGAGTAAGTTCCGGAAGATAAAGTTTCTTCCATACTGAATAAGGCATCAGATTGATGCTTGCACCAAGATCTGCTAAGGAAAGCATTTAACCATTCCTGGAAATACACAAGGTAAGAGAAATTTTCCAGGATCTCCAAGCTTCTCGGGAAGCTTCTTCAAGATAACTGCTGAGCAGTTCTCGTTCAGAGGAGTTTTAGCCATTTCAAACAGCTTTTCCTTGTTGCTTAACATGTGTTTGAGAGTTGATGCAAACTTGGGCATCAGCATGATAGCATCCGCAAAGCTTATGTCAAAATGTAGTTCTTGGAAAATTTGAAAAAATTTGTCCATTTGATGACTGGCTTTTTCGCGGAGCTTTTGCTCATTCAAACGTGATGGGTAAGGAATAGAAGTTTTGGATTTGGTATTTTCAACGGGAGCTACAGGAGGTTCAAAAACAACTCCTGGATTGGATTTGGGTTTCGGGACAACTTGAGGATGGACTTCGTTGGTACCTCCGTTATTAGTGGGAAGTTCCTTGTCCTTTGTAGCCTCATATTCACTTCCCACTACCTTTGGGAGAGAAGAAGAAGAGGTAGTAGGAATAGCGGGTCCACTGTATGAAACACCACTTCTGGTTGTGATCGCCTTTGCATCGCCCCTCGGGTTAGCGATCGTGTTGCTCGGAAGTTTTCTTGAGCCCGAGGGTTGATCATTTAAAGACTTCTTTAGATCATCGATCTGACTTACCAACAACCTGTTCATTTCATCTTGGGATTTCACGAATTGCTTCAATAACTCATCAGATGATGGTACTGGAGGCTGTGGAGGGAAATTTTGAGGTCGTATGTTTTGATTATGACCTTGTTGTTGAAAATTCCCTTGGCTAGGATTCACATTTCCCTGAAATTGATTCACTAGATTGAAATTGTTTTGATTAAGGTTTCCTTGATGTTGGAAACCTTGATTGGGCCCGGGATAGAAATTACCTTGGTTTTGATAACCTTGGTTCATTCTAGGTTGGTTCTGATTCCGGTTTTGTATGTTAGGATTCTGGTTAAAACCGGGTGGTGCCTGATAAGTATTAGCACGGTAATTTGGTTCATTTTGAGGACGGTATTGATTACCTCCCTGATGTGAAGTACCGGCTATAGCATTGGCTTCAAACGGACTACCATCGGTGGCAGTACAGTTGTAGTATACATGAGGGCCACCACAAGTAACACATACCTCGACTTTCTTCACTTCACCATGTGATGGTGTCTGTGTGAAAGTGACTTTCTTTTGGTTAGCAAGAACCAAAGCCTGAACAATATCCATGAGTTTGTCAATCTTAGCATCGGTGCTAGATGTACTCATGGGAGATGAAGTAGAAGGTCCAACATTAGACTGAGTCTGATATGTCTTTGTTCGGAAAGGATGGACCTGGGACTTGTTTTCAATGATTTGCAAGGCTTCTTTTGTGGTCTTGCTCAGGAAATTACCTCCCGCGGAGGCATTTAAAGAGTCTTGGTCAGCTTGTCTCAGACCATTGTAGAAAGTATCCATTTGCATTAACTCGGTAAAACCATGATGCGGACACTTGCGGAGCAATTCTTTGTAACGATCCCATGCCTCCCCGAATGATTCATCAAATCTTTGAGAAAATTTCATTATCTCATTTTTAAGACTTGTAGTTCGGGATGGAGGATAGAATTCGTTAACAAATTTAGTGACTAGATCTTCCCATGTCTCAATGGAATGAGGGGGTTGTTTCTCAAGCCAATTCCGGGCTTGTCCCTCTAGATAGAATGGGAACAGAAGAAGCTTAATTGCTTCATGTGGGACATTCTTGTATTTGATGGTAGATGCAATCTTGTTAAACCATCGAATATGTGCATGAGGATCATCCCGCTCAAAACCATAAAATTGGCTTTGGGTTACCAGATTAAGCAACCCGGTTTTGAGCTCAAAGGTATCAGCCACGATGGCTGGAACAATAATGGCATCTCCGTAACCCTCGATGGGTGCTTGGAGAAGCTCATTCATCAGTTTGTCTTCTGCCATTACGACAGGGGGTGGTTGTGCTAGACGTTCCTCAGTCACGGCTGAAGGAGCAGAACGTCCTCTACGTCTACGAGGAATATTTGCAAGCTCAGAAAGTGGACTTGTAGAGCTGGAAGAACGAGTGCGCATGCACTAAGTATAAAAATCAGTTTTCAAAACAAATGCGAGGCAAAACGACAAGTGAACTTAAACCAATAATCACAAATGAAATGGCTTCTTTGAAAAAGGTACACCAAATCACAAGGACACAAAGGTAAGTTTTAAATCTTTTGTTCGGGAACTTATTAATGTTCACACCCCCAGTTGGTAGGTGTACTGCCTTGATTTGTGGTGGTTGATTTTTATGTATTTATTAAGTACCACTGAAAAGACGTAGGTATAGATTTGTGCTAAGGGTTTAAAAACTTTTGGACAATATTTTTGGTATCGTCTCGTTTAACCAAATCGTATCTCTTTAAGAATCACCTTAAAGGAAACACAAGCTAGAAAACGTTACGATTGTTTTGTTGTTTTATATTTTTTTTTTGGTGTTGTTAACACTTTAGGAAAAATGTTAATGAACTTTTTGATTTTGATTAACTTTACAAAAAAACAGTTTACAAAAGGTGGTATATGTGCAAGTATGGATCTGAAAATGCTTAGGACACACTTACAGCCTCCCAGGCAGCGGCGCCAAAATTTGATTTGCTCCCAAACAGTCAAGTTTATCACACAAGCTAACCACTTGTGAATGGTCAACCGTAATAAACTTCAAACAGCTCAGAAACAAATACAATTAAGATCTAGAGGAGTATAGTTTTACCTCAGGTCGTTAAGTCCCACGTAGGATGAATGGTGTTTAAAAACTTTCAGCTGTCGAATAATCACTAAGGATAGTGATCAGTAAGGTTTTTGGAATATTTGTACTTAAAGAAAAAGTTTTGTAAATTACAGGGGCTTAAATGCAAATTAAAGAAAATTAAAAAGCTAAATTATATTAAATAAACGCTATCACTATCTTTAAAATGATGTTTTTCTTGATTTATAAAACAAAATAACTTAAATAAACTATTTTAATTGAAACGTAAACTTAAATTATCTAAAAACGTGATCTAAAATGAAAACGTGTGTTATGTATAAAAATTACGCGAGTGCGCAAGTAAAAACGTAAAATTTATGAAATAAAAGTCCTACAAGTGTAAAAACAATTTTCTTACTTACTATATGACAAAAGAAAATTTTAGAAAAAAGATTTATATTTTTTTGACTTTTATATTTTTTATTATGAATTAAATACTATTTTAGACTAATTAAATGATTAAAAATACTAAAACTATTCAGAAAAATCTGAAACTTTTTTGTAAAATACTTATTAACAATACAAAGCTAGAAAAATTACAAAAGTGGTAAAAGCTTATTGTAATAAGCTGTAAAATAAGCTAAAACATTCGTATAAGCTAAATGGACAAAGAAGGGTTATATATTAAAGTGTGCAAACCATAACCAGTCAAAGACCCAAGGGCAGTTGGTGAGTGTGTTGTGTGGTGAGCTGGGTGGCCAGGGTTCGAATCCCAGTAATGGCTTTTTGCAAACTTTTTATTTTTTTTTTGATTTTTCTTTTACAAACTTACTAAGCACACTGAAATAAGCTAATGTTAAAACTACAACTTTTTCTAAAAACCACTAATAAGCTCAGTGAGAGCTTATTTATCTTAACAGTGAGCAAAAAAAATGGAAATAAGCACAAGCTTAAGCCAAATGGCTAATAAGCTATTAATTAAGCAAAAGTAAACTGGAAATAGTTAGGAACTTGATTATAAGCTAATATTAAAACTGAATAAGCACAATGACTAGAAATAAGCACTTATCAAAATCCAAATAAGCATAAACTGAGACACAGGACACTTTGTGGTTTTCTAGGCACCTATAAGCTAAATTTTAAGTACTGTAATAAGCTAGAAAATGAAAGTAAACACTGGGACTAACAAGTTAACCAAATAAGCTATCCAAAAAGCTAAAGCTCTCACTGTGGTGTTGGCTAATGAGCTTATGGTGAGCTTGAGAAAAAACTGATAAACCACTGAACAATGACTCAGTGTATACTGAGTGTTTTGTACAAAATATAAGCTGATTGCAGCCCTATCAAATAAGCTAGAAAATTGAAAATAAGCACTAGACTAGAGAGACAGCCAGGTTAGCTTTCCAAAAAGCTAAGGGTCACAAGCTGAGGTTCACTAATAAGCTCTTGATGAGCTTGTGAAATAGCTTAGCTCAACTGTGCACAGGGCATGTTTTGACTTTTTAAGAAAATGAGCTAAGTTGACTTTGATGAATTTTAATCACCTCTAATTGACTGATTATGTTGTTTTAAGGTGATATGAGGTTATCTAAAGCTATATTAACAACTTTTAAGCATGTATGATGATTTTTACAATCCAAAATCTTAACAGTTAACAACAAGGTGAGATTTAAAAATGATTTTGACTTTTTATTGAACAAGCACCAGATTTTATGACTTGACTGAGCTATATTGGACTAATATGAAATGAAACAACAACAAACAACATCAAGCATAAGCTGGGATACCAATCTAACAGTAAATCCAAACACTGCCTTATATGAACTGATTTGGTGATTTTCAAAGCAAAACACAGATTAAAACTATGAAACTGATTACAGACTTTATATTATCATTTATTAAGACTAATTAAGCATAAAGCAATAGCATTAACAACATAAAACTGAGGAATGACAATTATGCTATATTAACTGTCAAACTAAGATTTTTATAAACTACAAATTTTAAAGAACAGGCTAACTATTTTATTGGTTAATTCTATTTAACTATAACTTAGAAGCATGAACATAAAGAGATTTAAGCTGATAAATGACTCAGACAATGAAATGCCAAAATGGAGCAAAAGGCTTACAAGTGGCTTCCAAGCTCAAAACTGAGAACTGAGGCACAAGACCACAACCTAAAGCTTCCCAATAAGCACTAAACCCAAGGGCAATCCTTTATTAACCCTGCTCCAACTTCTTGATAACCTTCCATTGATTTTTGATTTTTCACTAATTTATTTGTATTTTTGGTATTTTTCTCTTTTTTCTTCTAAACTGATTTTAAGGATTTCTAAAAGCTTAAATAAGCTTCCGAGGAGCTTATATGATCTTACTCAGTCCATAAAAACAGCTATAAACAACATTAAGCTAACTTGAGATTTTAAGCTTGAAAAATGCATAAACTGAAATCAAACAGGAAACTTGAAATTGCTTGTTGAAAAGGATTTATAATACACTCAGATTACTTAATTCAAAGCTTAAAAGCTTAAACAAACACTGGAAAGTTTAAATTATTAAAACGACATACATAAACTAATTAAAAACTAGATAGATCACTCCTCTGCTTCTCCTCTCTTTATATTGATCTTTTAGACTCCCCACATGTCTCTGATCATTTCCCATCAACAATCTTGGCCATTGATGCAGTCAAATAGATCCTAGCCTTTAAAACTGATTTTGGCGCCAAAAGTGGTACTAGTGGATTAGAGCAGGTATTGAGGCAATTAAAGAATTGTGGATGTTAGTGGAGGTGTAGGGGACAATATGAGAAGTAGATATGGAGCTATAGGTGATTTGACAGTAAAAACATGGGTTGAGGTTGGTTGGAGTGTTTGATGGTGGGGAAGCATTAAATGCTTGTGGGTTGGTATAGGAGGAGGGGGTGAGCTGGGAGAGTAGTATAAGTGAGGTGGAGGGAACAGGTGGTGGAGAAAACCACCTGGTTTTGTGGTTGCAGGCGTGGGAGAGACAAGTGAACAGTGACACTGGTTTTGGCGGGTTTGACCATTTTTGACTGAATTGATATTAATAAAGGGGGGTCAAAAATGGGGGGTCAAGGTTATTTGGCAGGGGGTAAAAATACAAAAGAGGGCCATTTGGTTTGTTTTAATACACAAGGACCATTTATGTAATTTTCTGTTTTTGAGGGGCTGAAACTGCCAACTTTCCAAAGTTTTAATAAGGACCAATCCTGCCATTTATGATTAGTACAAGGACCACATTTGATAATTTTCACTTTTTCAAATATCCAAGGACCTTTTATGAAAATTTTCAAACTTGAAGGACCTTTTCTGCCATTTGACCAAAGATTCATTCAAGGACCTTTTTTTTATAATTTAGAATATTTCAGGGACCTTGAATGATAAAACTCCACATTTTTGGATTCCAGGGACTAGATTTGACAACTTTTGAAACTTGGGGGACTAAAACTGCCAATTATGCAAACTTGATACGTTTTTCACCTGATTTTGGAATTTTTGCATTTAAAACACATAAAACACTTGTTTGTGATATTTTTATCATTTTGATGCATTTCTGAGTGTTTTCAAATGTTTTAGCAGTCTAAATGGGTATAAAATGATGTGTATTTAGACACACATCAAGTAGCATTTGATCTTGGGGCGGACTGTATTCGCTCTTGCCAACCCACCAATGTCCTCACAAACTCCATGACCTGGTCCATCTGACTCCTCTGTGTAGCGAGCTCCTCGGTCTGTTTCTGCACTGTTTCCCGCAGTGAGGACACATCCGCTGCATCACGAGGTCGGGAGGCGCTAAAGTTCTTCTTCACTCCACCGCCGGGTAAGACCTGACCTACACCAGGAATATGACCGCGTTGCTTACCACCAATCACGGTACGCAGAATCTCACGGTCTGTCATGTGGGTCCCATCGGAGGTGCTCTCTTCCCGCATCCGCATCATCTCGTTCTGTTTAGTTACAAAAAAACAAGAAAAGTAATATATAAGTCGTGATGCATTATATTTCATCAAAAATGGGTAACTTTGAAAATAAATTATACTTACATATCTAGCCTCAGATAACGGGGACTCAAAGACATCGCCCCTCGTATGGTTCCAACGGTAAAGCTCTATCAAGTCTTCTCCAACCGTTGCCTCAGTCTCGCTGCTCAACTGTTTAGAAATAAAATCAATAACGACACACCCAACACCATGTATATATATAAATAAAATGATTAAATAGTTTCTTACAAAGTTATGGCGAATAGCAGCATACGACTGAGATCCTTGAAGGCTAGAACTCGTGTTCGCCATGCGGTTTTGTCGGTTCACCTCTGAGATCTTCTGCTTCTTGAGGTCTGTCCAAAGCTTAACCTGCGTATTTTAAATTATAAAAACTATTATATAAATGAATTATTATTATTATTATTGTTGTTGTTATTATTATTATTATTATTATTATTATTATTATTATTATTATTATTATTATTATTATTATTATTATTATTATTATTATTATTATTATTATTATTATTATTATTATTTAATAATAGTAATAATAATAATAACAATAATAACAATAATAATAATAATGATAATTATTATTATTATAAAGTGTCGATCCAGAAGTTTACCAATGCATCCCAATCCTCTTGCGTCTTGTTCTCTGGACGCTTTCTTTTGATCTCCTCAATTTTCTCCACCCCACCTGATGCCGTAAAGTTATCTTTTTTGTATCTAT
Source organism: Chrysanthemum seticuspe (assembly GCA_019973895.1). NCBI lineage: Eukaryota > Viridiplantae > Streptophyta > Magnoliopsida > Asterales > Asteraceae > Chrysanthemum > Chrysanthemum seticuspe. The sequence goes on along the minus strand of BPTQ01000008.1, from coordinate 338,507,059 downwards.
ATTTGTTGTCGTCGTATCGTTTTTGGAGATAAAACTCGATACTGTCAACAATCAACTCTCCATTCGGGCCAGCAAGGTGTCTGTCGAGATCAAAGTAGTGCTGCAATAAAATATAAATAAAAAAATATACAAATTTAAATAAACAAACAAGTTTGAATAAATAAACACAATAATTAAACAAATAAAGGTTAAAAAAACTTACGTGTAGATGCTCATGGATGTAGGCCTTGGCCGTTTCGGGAACCTTAGCCCATGAATTGCAAAACATGGGAATCGAGTCCCGTAACACCTCCCCAACATAGTTGGAGAACCAAGAAGAGCGAGGGCCCACGTGTGTCCAAAACCCCTCCTAGTTGACCCGAAAATCGATCGACACATGACAACCATCCATTGCCCTCTTCGCCTTTAGTGCCGTGTTCTTAGTGGGACCACGCACCACCTTCCCGCCTTTCCCAATTTTGGCGGTTGGGTTGGCAGCTTTGGTTTTAGAGCCTACAAGTAATCAAATTCAAGTGATGATGACATAAAATAACATTTTATCAATTTAAAATAACATGTAATCAAATATAGTTTAGTGAAAAATAATTCAGAAATTATTACGCTGGCAATTAGTGCCTATCCTCCTCGAGGGACCACGAGGTGGCGAATTACCTCCATCGCCACCGTGAGACCTAGCTACAACATCTGCCATCTGTTAAACGAACATAGAAATTAGTGAAGAAACATATATATAATTAAATAAATAATTAAATAAATAAATAAATAAATAAACAAATAAACACATTGAACAGTATATATCAACAAGATAATTATAATAATAAATAAACAAACAAATAAACACATTTAACCACTCGATAACAATTTCATTCAAATAATTAAGTGTTGTTTTACAAATTACAATTCGAGATTAATATCCCACATCATCAACATAAAATTCAACATTATTAGTACTGTCATCTTCATCATCTTCATCATCTTCATTCTCGTGGTCATCATCATCATCAGATGCTAAATCATGAGGAACGTGATCATCATAATCAATATCATCTTCGTCTTCCACAATAGTGATAATTGGTGGTGGTGCCTCAACTTCCGTTGGTTGAACATCTATATTTATAATGTTATAATCCAGCTGATCCAACTCAGCAGAGGGTGTGATATGTGATGAGTTGTTATCATGTACAACATCCTGGTTGTCTTCTACCACAATGATATCCGGGTTCCAAATCTTTCGATGATAAGAATCTTTGACGGCCTTCCAATTACCACGTTTACCCGGGAAATCAAGGTAAAAGACTTGTGTTGCTTGTGTTGCAAGAATGAATGGTTCATTTTGAAACGATACACGATCAGTCATAATTTGCGTAATGTTGTTTCTATAGGTACATCGTTTTTAGGCGATTACTGTTATTAGTGTCGAACCATTTGACTTTGAACAACACAACATTGAATGAAATATATGAAAACTCGAGAATTTCTTCAAGCTGGCCATAATGCATTCCTCCATCAGGGTTAGGCGTTGAAATTCCGCTGTTTTGAGTTGAACGACGTAAATCACGGTCGTGTATACTAAACTTCACACCGTTGACTAAGCAAGAGTTGACTGAGACTGCAGTACATGATGGTCCACAAACTAAAGCGAATAACTCGGCGGTACAACTTAGGTCCTTCTGTACTTTTAATTCACGAATCTATGAAAAAGTTAAGAATAGATAGATATGAGTAATAGTCGTTATTTTTACAGGGTAATACATACAATAAGTCTACCTTCATCTCAAACCAGCGAGGAAACCCTTCTTCCAAGTCTCTGCCAGGAAATGCCCTGTAAATGTTCATGATATTAGAATAAGTCTTCGAATAACAACTTACGTGAAACAAATTTTGAAATAAAACGCGTACCTATTGTACGCGTTCATGTACGGGTCGATTTCATGACTTTTGTGTAGTACATACCATAGTACTTGCTTCATTGTGTCTGCTTTAAACCGAACAAATGATTGTTTACCATTCTTTTTGCAGACTGATCGAAACACCTCAAATCTACTTGTTGGCCTTGGACCGTCCTCATTCCGGTCAGGACGATTAAATCTCGTCTCAACACCCCGAAAATAATGCGAACAGAAAGTTAATGCTTCATCAGCAATATAACCCTCCGCTATTGAACCTTCAGGCTTGGCTTTATTTCTGACATAATTTTTGAGCTTTTTCATGTATCTTTCAAATGGATACATCCACCTCATGTAAACAGGACCGCCTTCAATAGCCTCTTCCGGTAGATGAATAACCAAGTGAATCTGTGAAAACGTAGAGGGGGGGGGGGGTGAATACGTTTCTGTTTCAAACTTAAAACTTTTGTATCAATTATAGTATAAACCACTGCATTTGCTAATCTCGATGCGAGGATGCATTTAATGCATTACGGCATGTAAGGCCAACCCCTTATTATCACATAAGATTCCGCAAGATTAATGGTTCATTATAAATCAAGTTTCACCATTATTAGTCCGGTTGCTTTTTCTTGATCAAGCGTGTCATAATATGTAAAGTGTTAAATATAGTTGATAACATCAAATAGTCCTGAATATTAAGTGTCAATTTCCCCCGTTAATGCTCGTTATTTATATCATTTATATGGATTTATGCTTGTTTTCCATTGTTTTACACTTTCAGATAAATTACGAGCATTGGAGCTAAAGAGACGCGGAAATGGAAACGTTACTAAAAAATTTATCACAATATGCTTATTTTGAAGAAGTTACGGCCTAACTCATCTCTCACCTTACGTCGTAACTATTGCGTGACCCAGAAGTCCAACTTATCAAGAGGTTACGGCGTAACTCTTCCCAAAGGTTACGACGTAACTCTATTAGGTCAAAAGAGGTTCCACGCCGCTGATACTTACGCCGTAACTACTGCTACACTTACGACGTAACCAACTTTATTGAAGACTACGACGTAACCACTTATAAGGTTACGTCGTAACTAGCAGATCTAGTGCATTTTCGGAGAAATAGAAGGTTACGGCGTAACTCATCCATTGGTTACGCCGTAACCCAGAACTGGCCTATAAATACCCCACGAATTCCAGCATTTCAAAGCATCCCATTCCACACACAACACTCTGAGAACGTGGGAAGAAGCTCAAGGGAGGTCTAGGGAAGCATACGGAGTTGTTTCCAAGGGAGAAGTCACACCATTACGATAAGCTTTAGCGTTTATTATTTCTTTTACTTTCAATTCATGTATTTCGTACCTTTGAATATTGAATTGATGTGCATGATTAATATGAGCGGCTAAGCACCCTTTGGTGCTAGCCTAGTTATGATTCCTTAATTATTTTGTTTGCGTTTACCTTTACTTCCGTAAAATTATTTCTAAGTGTATGCATGCATAGTTCTTTGGTAGTCACCCTTGGTTCGGTAGTTTTGAATGGCGATAAAGGCCAATTGCCTAGGAGATATGACCAACTGACCCTAGGTGAGCAGACTGAGACAGGAAGGGTAAGATATGACCAACTGACGACCCTTTCTACTTGTGCGATTTGACCAACTGATCATCTATCGTTTGGATGAACTTAAGAATTGGGGGGTGTAGTGTCTAAGTTCCTAACGGCCGGACACTCACTATTTAGAATCTAGAATGTAGCGGTACTTAATGACTCAGCTTAGGGGACCAGGAACAACAGGACTTATGACGGTGCGCCTGATTTCTCCTGTGGTGGCATCTTTGCTGATAGGTTAGGGCGAATTGACCAAATGTTGTCCTCTCGAATTTGACCCCACCTGAAGTAATTGGAAGTAGGTAGACGTAGACATAACTAGTTAGGAGGATTAACTAGGTTAGCACCACTATTCCTCTATTGATTTCCCTTCTACCATTTATTTGCTTTTATATTCTACATTAGTAGTTTAATTAATTAAAACCCTATCAAACCATTAATATTCTGTGACAATTAGACTTAGTAATTATCCAACACACATAGCTCTTGGGACGACCTCAGCTTTACCATTTACTACACTACACACGACCGGGTACACTGCCCGTTAGTGCATTAGGGTAGACAATAGGTATAGCGAGACACTATAAATATTAAGACCTGGTCAGTAAAACCTGCATCAAGTTTTTGGCGCCGTTGCCGGGGAGCTATTTTAGGATTTCATATTAAGTCTGTTTTTAATTTTCTTTCTGATAATGTCAGGATACAAGACTCGCAGCTCTAGGCCCTTTCTGGCTACCCCATTTGTTGACCCGGAGACGCAATTTCGGAAAAAAAAGGATCTATTCTCCGGTTCCTATTCACAACATCTTCTCATTTTACGATTCAGACCAGTCGGACACAGAACCTGAGCTCATCAATGAAAATAATATCAATGACCTTACCATGGAGCAGTATTTGTATCGACCTAATGATAACTGCCAACGAAGCTTCACTAAGGATTCTCCTACCAAAAAATACTCCATCCCAGATCATATTATTCGAGAGTTACATGAGCTTAAGTTTTCTGGAGACGAAGATGAGGACGTTCAGGATCACGTAGATGAAGTTCTCCACTTATCCTCTCTTTTCAATGTCAGGGGTACTCCAAGTTATTCAGTCACTGCAAGGATTTTTCCTATGACTCTCACTGGAACAGCAAAAAGATGGTATAACAAACTTCCTAGTGAAAGTAAAGAAGCATGGGGAAAACTAAGAAAGGAGTTCGTCCAGCAATTTTGCCCTCCTTCAAAAATGGCTAGGCTTCTCGGGAAAATCTATCAATTCGTGCAGATTGGAGAAGAAACGTTGTACCAAGCGTGGGAAAGATTTAATGAACTTCTCTACCGATGCCCGACTCATGATTTAAACAAACATCAGATCGTATACGTCTTCTATCGGGGGATTAATGCGAAAACACGAGAACTCCTTGATTCACCAAGACCTATTCCTAGCATGACTCCTGATCAGGCCTTGGAATGTATTCAGCAGATTTCTAAACATTGCTACAAGTGGCACATGGATACTGGGTACGGACCGAGAGATAACTTCGATCATAAGGTAATGAAGACAATAACGAAGCAAGAATACAATTACGGGGAAATTTTCAAAAAACGGAGATTGGAAAGAGAAGCTGAAGCATATAGGGTTGAGAAAGTTAAAAGTATATTTGAGACCAATATCGGGAACAATATTGAGAAAAAGATTCTCGACCACATCAAAGATTCAAGAGAGCGCGACGATAGGATAGAAAAGATGATGAAAGCATTCGTGGATAATACAGTCTCTTCTATTAAAATTCACGATGATATGATAAAAGATTAGAGAAAAGTGTTAGTTCATGTTCAAAAGCCATCTCTGATTACCTAGCAGCTCGGGAGGAAGAAGTTGTCCACACTGTAGAAACTATCCTTTAAGAACCTTTGACCTTTTCAGAAAAGGTTAAGCGACTGATCATCATGGAGAAACAATCACTTTTCGACCAAACTTTGCTGGTAAACCCTCCTAATGATACTAATCGTCATGATACTATGCGGGAATTGAGTTATGATGAGACTATTCGCCTCAACAAAAGATGCTCAGCGGTTTTGAGGAACGAGCTACCACAAAAGGAAAAAAATCCAGGATGCTTTACTCTCCCTTGCTATATCAGGAGCCTAAACATGTGTAACGCCATGGCAGATCTTAGAGCTAGTATTAGTATAATGCCTCATTCGATGTTTTTTCGAATGGGAATTGGCAACTTAAAACCGGCCAAGATGAAAATTGAAATGGCCGATCGATCCATGCAATCACCATTAGGAATTGTTGAAAATGTATTAGTGAAGATAAAGAGATTCCTTTTCCTAGTAGATTTTGTGATTCTTGATATCCCGGAAGACAACAGGATACTTGTCATTTTAGGAAGACCCATGCTTGATACTGCTCACACTAAAGTGGATGTCTTTGCCGGAAAATTGACTCTGGAAGCTACTGGAGAGATCGCCACATTCGAACCTAATGAACATTTGTCTACCCCGGAGAAGGTGTGTGCAATTGACCCAGTGGGGGATTTTGGTGAAGCCCTTGAAAAGTTTCTTAGCGACCCCCCGGATCCTGGAGAGGTTGACTCTGGGAAGGATTTTGATGTTTTCGTGAATTTCGAGGAAGAAGATAACTTAGGATTAAGTGTTGAAGACCTCTCTAGTGATGTCGAGATGACCCATTGGCCAGACAACTCTGAAAAAACATTCTTGCAATCGGACCAACCGCAGTTTTATGAGATGGGGGCACGAATCTATCATAGGAATCCCCACTATCTGAAGATCTCATGCAAAACTGGGTTCATTGATTTTCGCCCATTTATCGACACAGATTCCCCAGTCAACATTATCTCTAAGGAATGCTACAACCAGGTTATGGAAAAGGAGCTTGATTACAAAGGAAACAACTTCCTCGGGATAGCAACAAATATAAGAATTTTTGTAGGAACACACTCGTTTCTAGTCAGCTTTGTGGTTTTGGATGATGTTAGCGAATTTGTGGCAGATGGGCTGACTGGGGTGATTTTCGGAAAACCCTTTAAAGAAATATCTGGGCTTGATAAAAACGAGAAGGAAGGACTGGTTTGGCTAAAGATTGGCGATGATAAAACTGTTTTCAAAATGCCAAGGACTGTCAAAAACTTTAAAAATTGGACTAAAAGATAGTTGAGTTATGCTAGACCGCTGCTTGGTATTAGTGAAGAAGATAAGGCCAAAGGTTTTGATCACCCCTACCAAAAGATCAAAAGTTTTTACTTAGGGTGTTTAGAACTTGGAGAAGGATACAAACGGGATGAGAAATTGATCAGCTGGCTTCAACATGGAGATTGCCCAGTCCACGAGATGACGGACAAACACTAGCAGCCTACGACTAAGAGTCTAACTTAAAGACTCGTAAATAAAGAAAAGTGCTTGTTAATACAAATAAGCCGTAAAAACGTTTATTTATATTTTACGATCTTCTAATGTTTTGTCGATAACAAACGTAAAATCATTTTAACGAAACAAATAAAATACATAAATAGTTTAAGTTAATAGTTTCCTAACACACTTACGTTTTCACATAAAACACTAAAACAAGTATAAGTGTTTTTATGATACATATGTACAACAACTAGTGTTTACATATTGGGCTAACATATACTTAACTAAGTATATACTAAAATGGGTAAAAACTAAGTGTATACTAAAATGGGTAAATACAAGTATATACTAAATAGGTAAAAACTAGAAAATGGTATTGACCCATAACCCATGGTTTTATACAAACCACTTAACCAAGTTCATTGTATCTAGAAAGAAAACCATGGATCAACCCATAACCCATGACCCATGACCCATAACCAAAAATACCCATGAGCAAAGAGGAGCGTTCCATGGATCCCTAGCTTTGTGCTAGCCGGATCCCTTGTGTAAGGGATCCGTGGGATCCGGGGAACAGTAGAGAATTTTCTCTATAAATAGTGAGCCATTTCTTTCCTTTTAGCTCACCACTTCACATATACTCTCTCCAAATATTACATCTCTCTAACCTCAGATCCAAGAGATCTATGTAGTTTGTGTCTTTGTTTTTGTGTGATCTTCTAGGTTCCTCTTAAAGGCAAGATCACCACTTCTTGAAGTCGAGTAAGCTCAAGTCCATGAGTTGCCATGCTTCGTCATCATCAAGACAACTGAAGTTCTCTTGTTGATAGTTCTTTCTTTCTCCATAGATGTTGAAGGCATTAGTGAAGGATGCCGAAAGTGTCAAGACAAAAGCATTAGTGAAAGGTGCTTATCGTTCGGGTCGAGAGCATTAGTGAAGAATGCTATAGGTGTCAAGATGAAGGCATTAGTGAAGGATGCCAAGCGTTGTGTCAAAGGCATTAGTGAAGGATGCCGAAGAATCAAATCAAGTAGCATTTGGGAAGAATGCCTAGGTCGTATAATCGATGAGGTGCATCGTTATACATATAAGTATTTGTTTATTTCCAAGGATGGTGATATCCTTGAAGGTGTTGTAACAAGGAGTAGATCTCCTTGATATTAGGTGTTGTGTTGTGAAGGGTAGTAGTTCCTCCATAGTAATGGAACTAGGTGCTTAGCCTAGTACCTAATAAAGGGTATGCGACGTTGTGATAGGATTAGTTCTCCTTGGTGTGAAAGAACTCGGTGGTTAGCCTAGCACCGTATAAAGGGTAGGCGACGTTGTGTTAGGTGTGGTTCGCCTTGGTTTGAAAGAACCCGGTATTTAGATTTGTACCGGAAAAAGGTTAAGCGATGTTGTGAAGGCTTCTCCGCCATAAGGAGATTGGTGTAGTACTTACGAACTCTCGAGTAGGTGACTCGGGGAGTGGAGTAGGGCAAGGAAGGTGTCCTTGTAGCCGAACCACTATAAATAACTTGTGTCGTGGTGATGTGCTTCTTACTCTTTATCTTCCATTACACGTTTATAAATCTATCTATCAACGTCCAACATAAACAACCAAATAGATTGACATAAGTCGATCTAAATATTTAAAAGAAAGTTTTAAATTGGTAAAACTATTCAACCCCCCCCCCTTCTAGTTTTTCACAGTGCTCTTTCGGGAGACAACCCGAATTATCCCTTTCTTTTGTTTTTATTTCCTTTCTGTTGGGTTTTGTGTTTTCTGACCATTTTTGCAGGAGACAAAGAAGTAATTACTGCTGCAGTTGCTGATCTGAATAGAGTTACGGCATAACTCATCTTGGTGATTACGCCGTAACCATCATTTTCGCAGCAGAATTCTGGACGCATTACCAATTACGGCGTAATACCATCTTAGTGGTTACGCCATAACTATTCGCTTCACAGCTCATACCAGGTTTTGCCAGTTACGGTGTAACTCTCTCATAGGAGTTACGACGTAACTTTCCTCTTCTTTAATTCTTTCATTTTAAAACATAGTAACCTTGTATTAGTTTTTAAATGAACGTTGTGGGTGTGTTCCCTGTAAACCCTCACGAGACTTCACTCGTCCACTTGGGACACCAAGTGGTTTAAAAGGCTTGTTGCATTCGCTAAATGCAACCGTGATTCCTACAAAAGTGAGTTAGGTTTGTTTTCATTTTATTTTATTCTTTTTAGAATTATGCTTGTCGGTATTGTGATTTCAGGGATTGAATTTTGTTCATGACGCTTAAACGAAGGCACGATCCTTTCTCGTGTGGCCTTCTTCTTTTTGGAGCAAATTTCAGGGAAGTTCTCGCTCTAATTCTACCTTTCTCTTCACCTTTATTTTAATACCTAGTATAAAAGGGACTTTGTACAATTCAAGTGGGGGGACGGGAGTAGAATTATCTCTTGAACTTTATTTCGCCCTCTTTTTTCTAGTTTATTTTGAAAAATTATGCCATTTTTAAAATTTTGACATGTTTTTCCAAACCTAACTAGATTAGACCTTAGCCGAGCACATACAACCCTTGATATTACATGGTGAGATTAGCCTTATCCGTTTCCAATATTTTACCCCAAATCCACCAAATTATGAGTGTGCCGGTAACTTGTAAACTTTAGAACTTGGCATTTGCATCATTTCGAGACCATAGACGAGGTATGTTGAGTTAGCTCGATGTATTTGGACTTTTCAGTTTTAGAAGGCAGTATTATAGGATTATCACCCAAACAGCCTACCATTGTGAGTCTATCGATTAGTCACCTCGACTTTTCGACCCCCATGTGAAACCCTTTTGTTGCACTCCTCGTTAGTGCAAGATACCCCTAGATACACCCTTCTGAGCCATTCCTTTCATTTTGTCACCCCAATATATTGTTTCGTTACACCCTTACACCTTAGCCTACCCTGTAGTCTTTATTTGTAATTGGGAAGTCATCATTTGCCTAAGTTCAAGGTTCGAGTGGAAAGGTTTGGAAATCACGCTTTCATAGACAACAATTATGAAGATCATTGAAGACCCCCCGAATTCCCATTGTTCATCTCAAGTGGGGGGATGTTATGTTCAATATATATATATATATATATATATATATATATATATATATATATATATATATATATATATATATATATATAGCTGATTGAGTTATGATTTTGTAAAGTGCGATGTTATAAGCACTATAGTATGAGCTTTATTGTTTAGTATCGAGGAGGCCACCTCGGTCACATTGGAAGATTGGAGTTGGAGTTATACCAACTGAAGAAGAAAAGGTAGTGTGCCCATCACGACGTCCTCTAATGACACATCTACCTTGCATTTCATGATCCGGTCTCTAGACTTCTAAGCTTGAACTTTGGGCAGGCGGTAAGTGGTGATGACTTAGTTGTAGATATAGACTACCTGTTTGTTTTTCATTTTACACCAATTATATATCCCATGTCTTATCCTACCCTTTAGTCATGAAGCGTGTCTAGGTGATGCAGCGAGCAATCTTTGGTGTCTTGGCCATGGATTTGGTCATGTATCATTGATTTTGTCCACTTCGTCGTGACATGTTAGTAATGACGAGTCACCCCTTAACCTTTGTCGTGTCTACCTATATTGCCTTCTAGAATTGTTTAGTCCTTAACTCTAGTGGTGGAGATTTATGTAACCGCCAAGCTTATGATAGAATACATGCTATGATTGTGCGATTGAGTGATCACCCCGAAATTGACACTTAGAATAGTTGAGAGATTTGAGTGTTTGCTCCCCTTTCGTGAGGTATTCGGCTTTGTTTTATTCTAGCATAAGGGATTTGTAAACTCATATTTTCCAGGTTTTGGGAGATATCTTTTTAGGAATCTATCTAATAAGGTCTACTTGAGGGCAAGTAGAGTTCAAGTGGGGGGATATTTGATAACATCAAATAGTCCTGAATATTAAGTGTCAATTTCCCCCGTTAATGCTCGTTATTTATATCATTTATATGGATTTACGCTTGTTTTCCATTGTTTTACACTTTCAGGTAAATTACGAGCATTGGAGCTAAAGAGACGCGGAAATGGAAACGTTACTAAAGATTTATCACAGTATGCTTATTTTGAAGAAGTTACGGCGTAACTCATCTCTCACCTTACGCCGTAACTATTGCGTGACCCAGAAGTCCAACTTATCAAGAGGTTACGGCGTAACTCTTCCCAAAGGTTACAACGTAACTCTATTAGGTCAAAAGAGGTTCCACGCCGCTGATACTTACGCCGTAACTACTCCTAAACTTACGACATAACCAAGTTTATTGAAGACTACGGGCGTAACCACTTATAAGGTTACGCCGTAACTAGCAGATCTAGAGCATTTTCGGAGAAATAGAAGGTTACGGCGTAACTCATCCGTTGGTTACGCCGTAACCCAGACCTGGCCTATAAATACCTCACAAATTCCAGCATTTCAAAGCATCCCATTCTACACACAACACTCTGAGAACGTGGGAAAAACTCAAGGGAGGTCTAGGGAAGCATACGGAGCTATTTCCAAGGGAGAAGTCACACCATTACGATAAGCTTTAGTGTTTATTATTTCTTTTACTTTCAATTCATGTATTTCGTACCTTTGAATATTGAATTGATGTGCATGATTAATATGAGCGGCTAAGCACCCTTTGGTGCTAGCCTAGTTATGATTCCTTAATTGTTTTGTTTGCGTTTACCTTTACTTCCGTACAATTATTTCTAAGTGTATGCATGCATAGTTCTTTGGTAGTCACCCTTGGTTCGGTAGTTTTAAATGGCGATAGAGGCCAATTGCCTCGGAGATATGACCAACTGACCCTAGGTGAGCGGACTGATATGCGAAGGGTAAGATATGACCAACTCACGACCCTTTCTACTTTTGCGATTTGACCAACTGATCACCTATCGTTTGGATGAACTTAAGAATTGGGGGGTGTAGTGTCTAAGTTCCTAATGGCCGGGCACTCACTATTTAGAATCTAGCATGTAGCGGTACTTAATGACTCGGCTTAGGGGACCAGGAACAACCGGACTTATGACGTAATTGGAAGTAGGTAGACGTAGACCAAATGCTATCCTCTCGAATTTGACCCCACCTGAAGTAATTGGAAGTAGGTAGACGTAGACATAACTAGTTAGGAGGATTAACTAGGTTAGCACCAGTATACCTTTATTGATTTCCCTTCTACCATTTATTTGCTTTTATATTCTGCATTAGTAGTTTAATTAATTAAAACCCTATCAAACCATTAATATTCTGTGACAATTAGACATAGTAATTATCCGACACACATAGCTCTTGGGATGACCTCGGCTTTACCATTTACTACACTACACACGACCGGGTACACTGCCCGTTAGTGTATTAGGGTAGACCATAGGTATAGCGAGACACTATAAATATTAAAACCTGGTCAGTAAAACCTGCATCAATAGTTTATGACTATATGAAAGACCAAGTATGAATCAAAAACATAGACATCAACCACAATGTAATGCAAGAATAAACGTAAAGCGATAAGTAAAAGGATAGACAAACCAACACGAGGATTTATAGTGGTTCGGCTACAAGGACACCTTCCTTGCCCTTCTCCACTCCCCCAGGTCACCTACTCGAGAGTTCGTAATCACTACACCAACTCCTTATGGCGGAGAAGCCTTCACAACGTCGCCTACTCTTTTTCCGGTACTAGGCTAACCACCGGGTTCTTTCACTCTAAGGTGAACCACACCTACACAACGTCGCCTACCCTTTATACGGTGCTAGGCTAACCACTGGGTTCTTTCACACCAAGGTGAACCACACCTACACGACGTCGCCTACCCTTTATTAGGTACTAGGCTAAGCACCTAGTTCCATTACTATAGAGGAACTACTACCCATCACAACATAACACCTAATCTCAAAGAGATCCACTCCTTGTTACAACACCATCAAGGATATCACCATCCTTGGACCCAATACTAATCTATCATGTACATCGAATCACACCATATAGAATGTACACCTTAGGCACCTTTCACTAATGCCTTTGGCTCGATCTCTAGGCATCCTTCACTAATGCCTTGTGACTTGACTTCTATAATACCTGTTATGTTTTGTGGCCCAACATAACAAACCTTGTGTTTTATGGCACTAACACATAAACCATCTAGTCTAGTCATAGATACAAGAATATGATACTAGACAATATCCAAGACAATGTGTCTAATGGATATGAATCCTAAACTAAACATCAAGGACACAAAGCATGATGTAATTAGTCTTCTATAAATGAAGATGACAAGTTTCCAAAGCTTGTTGTATAAGATCTTCATGTACTTGTATCTTGTGATTGGTGATCACTTCAGTAGGTAAGGATGCAAGATCTCTAAGCTTGCTATGGAGAATCACTTCGGGAGTATGCTTACAACAAATGAAAGTTAGAAGCATTATGATCATATGAGATGAGGGTGGTTTACAAGTTTCCTAATGATCTAACTATCCTATAAATGGTGAAGAGAAACTATGTGTGAAGGTGTGTCTTACAATGAAGAAATGGCTCTCTATTTATAGAAGAAAACTAGCCACTGTTCCCCGGATCCCACGGATCCCTCCCTTGAGGGATCCGTCCAGTGTATTACTAGGGATCCGTGGGTCGCTCCCTTTTATCCATGGGTTTTTGGGTTATGGGTCATGGGTCATGGGTCATGGGTTGGTCCATGGGTATTCTTTTAGATTCAATGTATTTAATGAGAACATTGTATCTAGTCAAGTGGGTATGGGTCAATACCATGGGTTATGGATATGATCCATGGGTTTTGAGTGCCCACCAAGGGTACAATGTATCTAGACATTGGGAACTGGTCATGGACTTTAGGTTTTACCCAACTACATTCAATGTATTTGGTCAATGGGTCAAATACTAAAATTTTTACCCATTTATATTACCCATTATAATACATACTAGTTATGTATATATTTACCCAATATGTAAACACTAGTTGTTATACATAAACCATTTAACTAAACATGTTTTAATGGTTTGTTGGGGGTTTGATCATAACGCAACATAACAAACATGTACGAACCTGTGTTATAGCATACAAGGACTTGAGTCGTCGAGGGGTGTTGAGAGTATGTTGAGACAAAATATAATTACAAGTAACTTATACATTTTACGTTATGTATTATAAGTTACATGTTTGTCATCAACAAAACAAATGAGATTGTATAGATTAAATATCGTAATATTTGCACTAACAATCACCCCCTTTTTGATGGTGACAAAATATATGTAAACGTAATAGATAGGTAAAATGTCAAAGTTACTTGTGTCCGTACTTCCTATACATTACCTTCTTCGTTTACACTCTTCTCCCCCTTTTGTCGAAACAAAAAGGGTGTGTCCTTTCTCCCAAGAATGGCGAGTTTGCATCATCCCTAGTGAAGTTAAAATAAAAAAACCTTATTGCTTCAATTGGCACACCACGCCAATACCTTCAACACGAAACACTAATGACGAAGCTTAGCAACTCATGACCTTGAGCTTGCACGTCTTCAAAAGGTGGTGATCTTGCCTTTAAGAGGAACCTAGAGAATCACACAAAAAAAATTTAGAAAGATCCTTTGAATTATAACCATTATTGCCAATGACTCAATGGATCAAATTTTTGAGGCTTAACCTACGTCAAGGTTAGTCTTAAGAAGAAAAGAACAAGGAAAAATATATGATGAGAAAGAAATCTCCCTTTTGTTGAAACATAAAGGAATTTTGAAGAATGAATGTGTGCATGCTCCCCCTTGACGGTTGCTCCCCCTTGTTAAAGGCGTCAAGTATTTTAGGAAGGCTAAGACGAAATTATTGCAAAATTTGCAATGTTTTAGCTTTGACGAAAAACTCCCCTTTATTGAGAGCGTCAAGTACTCCTAGTGTGTTTTGAAAATCCACAAAACAAAAAGTTAGTGCAAAATTATATTCGTCCTTGGACGAGTAAGTCATATGATGCACTTAATAAATGCTCGACGGAAGCTCCCCCTAGCTTGAGGGCGTCAAGAAGAACCTAAAAAAAATAATGTAAAAGTTCGTCCATAAATAGACGAGAATCCCATACACATCAAAGTGTATATATATGAACCTACAAAGAAAGGATTAGTGTCAAAAAGAGAATAATCCTACTACTTGCATCATCATGGTTGGTTTAGAGGTTGTAAGGTTTGTTCAAGGTAAGAAAAATATGCTTAGGGATGAGACGCATTTTATTACGAAATTCTCTTGGCTTTTGACAACATAGATGTTTTTGGAGGATGGTTGAGCGACCATGAATTGTAGTGGTAGTGAGACACTTGTAGGATGTGGTTGACACAAATAGGATGTGGTAGAACATGAGACATACTTCATCACGTAGTTCATGAACTAGACCTTTGGACACGTTGATAATGATAGAAATCATCATTATGACTTAGAGGTATGGAAGTTGTGGTAGAGGTGATGAGAGGTATCAAGGTGAATCTTTGACTTGGTTGATGACTCAATAGACGCGGTAGACATGATGACTTTGTGAGTAGTGATAAAAAAATGGTTAGGATGATGCAAGATTGGGAACAAAAAATGTGCGAATGAGCACAACTTGACTTGATGATGAAATCGATCATTGTCATCCTACAAGAATCCAAAAGAGTTAGTACAAAAGGAAAACATTTATACAAATGGATAAATTGTTCACATAAAATCATGAAACGAAAAGAAAGAACACGTAAAGAATCATATAAATGCAACTCATTTATAAACATATAAGAAACTGATAATCCTAAGTGTTGAACAAGTGCTTGTGTGGAAAAAGGAAATTTGAAATGATTATCTAAAGAGATAATGTACCTACTGTTCAACGGTTCCTCCGGTTCCCTCACTAGAGGGATCCGGCTAGCTTAAGTCTAGGGATCCGGCTAACAAATGAGGTGAAAAAGAGGTGATTGGGTTCTAGCAAGGTCTAGCACCTACATATCCTAAGTTACTCAGTCTATTAAGTGTCTTATATGAAGATGGACTTGAATGATCAAGAGAGAATGATTGATGGTAGCTAATGATTGCCTTTTATGGAAAATGGGGCTTTATGAGCACCAGTGGATGATCAAATATGACACTAAGAAATTTGAGAGTGTCAAGTGGTGTTAAATGATCCTAGAGATCAGATGATGACTTAAGAGAGATTTGGAGAATTCCTTAAAAATCATAAGAAATTAAAACTTAGTTTTTGGCCTATTTTGAGGTAAGGATGACTAAAATCAATTTGCTAAAATTGAGAGAAACATCAAACTAGGTGTTTTGAGATGAAAGGAACAATGTGTAAACATTGGAGCTGAAAGATGGTGAGTTTTGAAGTAATGATAAATCAAAAATACTTTGAATGTGATCCTAAATCATCCATGAGTGAATGTGAGATCAACTGAGCCTAAGGAAAGTTTAAGTGATCCTAATGTAGCATGTTTAACTAGTCCAATAAGGTCTAGAGTTTTGGATTGATGCAAGGAGGCTAAAAAGGAACTTCTGTCCACCTGGATCCCACGGATCGTTCAATTGAGGGATCATTTTAGTTATATCTAAGGGATCTGACGTCAGATTTTCTTAACAGAATAGTTGCAAAATTTTGCTCTATGTTACGAATTATGAAACTAATGATTTCTACGGCAAGTATACATGTATACATATTAAGCAAAGCAAGGAGAGCATGTAGAGATAATGATAAGGTTTTAAAAGGTACCTTTTTGAGGGGTCATTTAAGCCCTTATTCGATCACTTTTGTATCCGTTATTGCTTAATATCGTTCCTTTTCACTTTTTAGGTCTCTTGAAGGCAAAATGCTGGAATGATGCTTATTTGGACGAAAAGGCGCGAATATACGAAGAAAATGGCCAAAGTCAGAATCGAGACACTCAAAGCTGCTGAAACATAAGGCGACGGCGTCACTGCATATCTGCGACGCCGTCGGGAAGGAATTTTGCGACGGCTCAGAAGAAAAATTGCATGTTTTCAAGGGACGACGTCAGGTTCTAAAGGAATAGGCCGTCGCTACTCAGACGGCCTAGATGCAGCCAAGACGGCGTCAGAGCTGAAGGGGACGGCATCACAGTCATAAGGTGACGCCGTCGCAAGGTTTACGTGGCCAAGACGAAACCCTAATGACGGCGACACGACGGCGTCACGAAACATAAGGTGACGCCGTCGCAGATGTAATCTTATATATATAATCCGAATTTTTCAGTTTTTGTGGGTAGTCTTTTGGAGTAAAAACCTAAAACCGAACCAAGGCTTTCTTGTGCAGTATTTTAGGGTTCTAAACCCTATTATACATCAAGATAAGTATTTACTTCATTAATTTAATTATGTCTTTGATTATTTGTGTGTATGCTTGCATGTTCTCCATGTCCGGCTAATTTATTTGTGTGTTTGCTTAGGGAATATGAAACTTAATTATTGAATATTGATTGGTTGATACTTATCTTAGTTGACTAATGATCTAGAGTGCGCTAGATTATTCGTTGTGTACTTAATGCTTGACATTTCTTTGTGAACTTTAGAATATAATTATCTAGGTAATTGTAGGATAAAGTATTCAAGGACAACCGTAGAGTAGGCGTCTATAAATCACTAGAGGATTTGTAAACAAGACCCTTTGGTAATTTTAAAGAGTTAGGGAAATAAGCACGCCCTATAGCCTTAGAATCACAACGCAACTAGGAATAAGGACGTGACAAATCAACCATCAATAGGAGATAATTAAGGAGTAGTAAAACCTAAGTAAACACATCTTTAAACTATCATACGAGTACACATCAATTAGACATAGACTATCACAACCTTAGCTTAGATAATTAGATAATAGTAGAGTAATCGGTAGAAATACCAACCCCCCAAATCCAATACCCGAGATTCGTACCTTTTCATTTTCTAAAAAAAAAACATAAAAAGATAAAAAAAAATAATCTTCCTCAACCTCAACCTTAGCGTAGTAACTTCTCACTAGCATTCCTATTCCCCTAGAGAACGATATCAATACCCGTGGCTTACCCTAATTACTACACTACAACGATTAGGTTCACTGCCTAGGGTGTTATAAAACTTGCTCGAAGAAAAGGAAGTTTCCTTGACCCCGAACGACGCGTGTAGCGTTATCAGATAACATATAGGCAATCAAATGAGATCGAGCTCACAAATGACACAAAGGTTTAGCAAACTTAACAAGCACTATTCAAGAAGCCCAAAATAGATTTACGGTCTAGATTAGTAAATCATTTACACTAACAATGACACGCAAGGTATGTGTCTAGAAGGAAAAGAGCACATGATGGTGTTCAAGACAAAAGAGTTGTGAGGTGCTAGTTTAGGACAATCAAGTCATTATAGATGGTGATTAGTATACAATGAGCTTCGTCCATGAAGTCATGTAGCTCTTCTCGATCAAAGCAAGATAATCGCTTGATGAGGCAAGTGGTTGTGATTAACTAAAAGAAAAATTAATTTTAAAACTTGTTTGATTAGTAATCCTAAGACAATGCAAAGTATTTCCATTGTAAACTTACTTTAGGAAAACATAGGAGTATAAATTTCTCAAGTGAGAGAATGAATATGAGACTATTACTAGCGGTGCTCAATTACGGCTAAACACGACCATTTTTACGTGCGATTCCACATACCCAACTTCTCTCAAGGAAGCAATTCAACCGTTAGGTCAAATTGAGTTTCTAGTGCAATAAGTTCTTCAGTATTCATTCTCAAGTTAGGAAAATTTATATTCCTACAATGGCCTATCGAAGAGTAACAATGATGATACTTGGCTGCGTTTATATTAATATTATACTTGAAATAACTAAGGTGACGAAGGTGTCAAAAAATTAAAAGTTGTCCATATGGTGAACAAAAAAAATGGTTGGATGAGCTAGTTCAACATATGTTGTTGGAAAGCTCGAGTTTGGACTTTCGGATATGAACAATTATATTTGTGTTGCAAAATAATTTACTTGAGTATATCGGATGAAATAATCAAGTTGTCAATCCTACTATGAAGCTTGGAGAGCGATCATGAAAAGGAAAACGGGAGAGTACATCATCAACACAAGTGTAGGTTGTGATCAGATGTACATTCTTGTTGTTTTTAGAAAACGATACAAGAGAATATGAAATCAAGAAATCATATAGGCACATAAAACATTTATGTTGCACACATGAAAAACTCAATCGAAAAGCCATTTTAGTGTGTTATATGTTTTAAACATTTTTCAACTTATAAAACTAACATTTTTGACACAACTAAATCGACAAGCAAGAGAATGAATAGCAAGGTAAGGAAACCACATATGTTAATCAATCAAACAAGCACAAAAGCTAATTAAGATAAGCAAATAATCAAGTAATGCAAGGGAAACAATTTATCATTTAGCATAGCATACGAAAGTTCTTTTCATCGCTTTGTGTTAAACATGTATACCAAGCTTGATTAGTTTCCTTTATAAATATGATCAAAACCTTAATTTCAAAAGAGGACACATTGTTATTCAAAGATGAAAACATTCGTCTCCAATTAGATCAAAAGTTTGTGCAAAAGTTATGACCGAAAAATGACTTTCTATTATAAATCAAAGATTCTGTAAACTTTTATTTTGAATCAATTTATGAAATCATTTTTAAATGAAAGTAAACTCAAATGCCTTTAAAACGATAGGTGGCACGACTTCTAATGACTTACGGTTAATTAGTTATGAATTTTTGAAATTCAGACAAAAACGGTCTTCTGTACCACGGATCCCTTGCTTGAAGGATCCGTCCAGTGTAACCTGAGGGATCCGCGGATCTGACACAGAATTACAAAAATGTACGTTTTGACCCGACGAAAAGGTTTAACCTTTGTATACTTTTTAGTGAAGTTATATCAACCATTTTTACCTTTAATCAAGCTTGATTAACAAGATGTCTAACAACAAAACTTCAAAAAAAAATCAACAAAACACTTTTCATATTATGCTTGACTTCACCAAAAATTTGATACGAGGACCTTACTCATATTGAAAACCATTTGTTTTAAAAACTAGAGCCAACCGGCTCTGATACCAATTGTGAAAACGTAGAGGGGGGGGGGGTGAACACGTTTCCGTTTCAAACTTAAAACTTTTGTATCAATTATAGCATAAACCATTGCATTTGCTAATCTCGACGCGAGGATGCATTTAACGTATTACGGCATGTAAGGCCAACCCCTTAATATCACACAAGATTCCGCAAGATTAATGGCTCATTATAAATCAAGTTTCACCATTATTAGTCCGGTTGTTTTTTCTTGATCAAGCGTGTCATAATATGTAAAGTGTTAAATATAGTTTATGACTATATGAAAGACCAAGTATGTATCACAAACATAGACATCAACCACAATGTAATGCAAGAATAAACGTAAAGCGATAAGTAAAAGGATAGACAAACCAACACGAGAATTTATAGTGGTTCGGCTACAAGGACACCTTCCTTGCCCTACTCCACTCCCTGAGTCACCTACTCGAGAGTTCGTAATCACTACACCAACTCCTTATGGCGGAGAAGCCTTCACAACGTCGCCTACTCTTTTTCCGGTACTAGGCTAACCACCGGGTTCTTTCACTCCAAGGTGAACCACACCTACACAACGTCGCCTAACCTTTATACGGTGCTAGGCTTACCACCGGGTTCTTTCACACCAAGGTGAACCACACCTACACAACGTCGCCTACCCTTTATTAGGTACTAGGCTAAACACCTAGTTCCATTACTATGGAGGAACTACTACCATCACAACACAACACCTAATCTCAAGGAGATCCACTCCTTGTTACAACACCATCAAGGATATCATCATCCTTGGATCCAATACTAATCTATCATGTACATCGAATCACACCATATAGAATGTACACCTTAGGAACCTTTCACTAATGCCTTTGGCTCGATCTCTAGGCATCCTTCACTAATGCCTTGTGACTTGACTTCTATAATACCCGTTATGTTTTGTGGCCCAACATAACAAACCTTGTCTTTTATGGCACAAACACATAAACCATCTAGTCTAGTCATAGATACAAGAATATGATACTAGACAATATCCAAGACAATGTGTCTAATGGATATGAATCCTAAACTAAACATCAAGGACACAAAGCATGATGTAATTAGTCTTCTATAAATGAAGATGACAAGTTTCCCAAGCTTGTTGTATAAGATCTTCATGTACTTGTATCTTGTGATTGGTGATCACTTCAGTAGTTAAGGATGCAAGATCTCTAAGCTTACTATAGAGGATCACTTCGGGAGTATGCTTACAACAAATGAAAGTTAGAAGCATTATGATCATATGAGATTAGGGTGGTTTACATGTTTCCTAATGATCTAACTATCCTAGAAATGGTGGAGAGAAACTATGTGTGAAGGTGTGTCTTACAATGAAGAAATGGCTCTCTATTTATAGAAGAAAATTAGCCACTGTTCCCCGGATCCCACGGGGATCCGTCCAGTGTATTACTGGGGATCCGTGGGATGCTCCCTTTTATCCATGGGTTTTTTGGTTATGGGTCATGGTTCATGGGTTGGTCCATGGGTATTCTTTTAGATTCAATGTATCTAATGAGAACATTGTATCTAGTCAAGTGGGTATGGGTCAATACCATGGGTTATGGATATGATCCATTGGTTTTGAGTGCCCACCAAGGGTACAATGTATCTAGACATTGGGTATGGGTCATGGACTTTGGGTTTTACCCAACTACATTCAATGTATTTGGTCAATGGGTCAAATACTTAAGTTTTTACCCATTTATATTACCCATTATAATACATACTAGTTATGTATATATTTACCCAATATGTAAACACTAGTTGTTGTACATAAACATTTAACTAAACATGTTTTAATGGTTTGTTGGGGGTTTGATCATAACGCAACATAACAAACATGTACGAACCTGTGTTGTAGCATACAAGGACTTGAGTCGTCAAGGGGTGTTGAGAGTATGTTGAGACAAAATATAATTACAAGTAACTTATACATTTTACGTTATGTATTACAATTTACATGTTTGTCATCAACAAAACAAATGAGAATGTATAGATTAAATATCGTAATATTTGCACTAATAGAATCATAATGTCAAAAAAAGCTGGAGGATATATTTGCTCGAAACTGCACAAAATATTGATCAGTTGTGCTCTAGCTTTCAACATGTCATCCACCATCAAAGTTCGAGCGCATATTTGTTTGAAGAATGAACAAAGCTCGATTATTGGTGTTGCGGTGGTTTGGTCCTTCAAGTAATTTTGAAGTCCAGCAGGAATCAACCGTTGCATCATTATGTGACAGTCACGAGCCTTCAAGCCTGTTATGTTGCTATCGTTGTCGGTCACTTTATGCTTGAAGTTAGATCCAAACCCATCAGGTAGTTTAACAGTTTTGATGAATTAAGAAAAAAAATCAGGATATTAGAATAAGTTGCCGAAATGAATACGTGAATTAATTCGAACAAAGAAATTTTCAAATAAAACGCGTACCTTTAATGAATTGACAAAAAAGTTTTCTTTCTTCGGTTGTGAAAGAGTACGCAGGATGAGGCTTAGAGCACTTCCTGTTTCCTTTGTTGACGAGCCACAAGTCAGTACGAATATTCAAATTTTGTAAGTCTTGTCTTGCCTTGTTGGTGTCTTTTGATTTGTCATTCATTAACAAAGTACCCAAAACACTCTCACACACATTTTTTTCGATATGCATGACATCTAAATTGTGTTTTAGTGTAAAAAAAGACCAATACTCTAGCTCGTAGAAAACAGATTTTTTTGTCCAATTCAATTCGCGATCTTGATCACGTTTTTTTTTCGCACCCCCATATCTTGGATGTTTCCCCGGGACACGTTTAGGCAATCTTCTTAGTTGATCCAAGATGTCATCACTGGTAAATTTTCTAGGAGGGTCTGTATTATCTACCTCTGTATAGAATGCCCTTCTGTTCTTCCGCCATTTATTGGTCATGCTTAAGAATCTTCTGTGACCAACATAAGCGGTTTTGTTTAACACGCGCATAGCTGGAGTGTCTACATTACACGTCGGACATGCCATGTAACCTTGCCCACTCCACCCAGACAAACTACTTCTAGCGGGAAAGTCATTGATAGTCCATAAAAGCGCTGCTTTCATACAGAATTCGATGCCTGTAACAGCATCCTTAGTCATGACTCCATCTTTCCATAAAGTGTTTAGGTCATCAATCAAAGGCCTCAGGTAAATATCAATATCCTTCCCTGGTGATTTGGGGCCCTGAATTAACAATGTCAACATAAGAGAAGTCTTTTTCATACATATCCAGGGAGGCGTATTGTATGTGGTTAATATGACCGGCCACATGCTGTATGACTAATTAAGGTTGCCGTACGGATTGAAACCATCAGCAGCCAACCCTAACCGTACTTTTCTTTTTTCTTTAGCAAATTCCTTCGAATACTTGATGTCAAATTTCTTCCATGCTTGACCATCAACCGGGTGTTGCATCTTACCGTTATCCATAGACTGCCCAGACACATGCCAAGTCATATGTTTTGCGGTGTGTTTAGACTTGTACAAACATTGTAGTCTAGGAATGATAGGAAAGTAACGCAACACCTTGTTAGGAACTTTCTTCCCCAGCGTGTTCTTTTCTTTCCATCTACTAGCGCCGCAGATCGGACAAGTCTGCAAATCTTCGTTACCCGCCCCCCGATATAAAAAGCAATCATTTACACAAGCATGTATCAATTCATATCCCAACCCGATAGCTTTAAATGTCTTCTTTATTTCATAGTATGACGATGGCATCTTGTATCCTAGAACGGGCGGGAAAACTTCCTTGAATAAAGTTAGGAACTCATTAAATGTGGTGTCACTCACTTTACCTTTGACCTTGATGCGCGTAATCTTTGCCATAAAGTCTAATGAATACATCCACTCACAGGCTGGGTATAGTTTTTCGTTGGCAGTGGCAAGTAACTCCTCATACTCATTACGTTGAGGAATTGTGTCGTTACTTGTCTCGCCAATATTTCCTTGAGTTGGATCATCTGGTTCGTTATTCGGACCAATATCATGAAGGAAATCAGCCATGTCACTCATCCTAGGGTGTCTTGTGTTGTGTACGGTTGTTCGGCCATCCGGCTCACCATGATTATACCATTTCATATAACTATGGTCCCAGCCATTTGTGTGTTTGTGGTCAAACAAAAATTCATGCTTTATCCAGTTTACATTTAAACAAAGAGCACAGGGACATTTTATATTCCCATCAATATTCACCAAGGGCTTGCAATGCTTGCAGAAAGCTTTAAGACCAACTAAGAATTCTCTACTGGTACGTGCTAGTGAGACCCGACTTTTATCAATTGGCATAACTGCGTTTTAATGAAGCAACAAATAATTATATAAACTTAAAATGTTCACCTAATCCAACTAAGGAAGGCACTCCTAACCCACTCTTTGAATGTTTCGTCTCATATATGAATGCGTATAATTGAATTTACTATTTGAGAAAATTTTGGCAGCATTTCCCCTCAACTCCCCAAATATGTGCATTAAAGACATATTCGTAGGTGTAAAGGAGAAACACTGTCGAAATTTTCACAAATAGTAAATCAATTATACGCATTCATATCCTAAATGAGACAAAACATTCAAAAAGCAGTCCCAAACAGGGGACTTTCCAAAATTAATTTCTAATAAATTAATTTCGGACGGGTTTCTATAGGATGATTAACTTCGGACGGGGACTTTCCGAAATTAATCACTAAAGTCCTAAAATCATTTACAACAGTTCAACAAAATCAAATACCATACAATACTAATATATTCGCATTGTCAATTTCGGCTTATATATCACAAGACTCAATTTTCCGGCTTATTTGGAGACTTGTGAGCTTATATAAGTTTATTATATCATAATATACTTATATCAGCCCACAAGTCTCCAAATAAGCTGGAAAATTGAACAACTTAGCAAAACTACACGTTTCGTATTTTGGTCAATTCATGTGTATTAACAACAAAAATTAACAAAGTAAGACAAAAAAACATACCGATTGTGGTCTTGGCTCTCGGCTAGCTGGTCTCGGCTCTCGGCTGGTCTCGACTGTAAAAAAAATCAAATTTATTACTAAAAATCAAAATTATTAATAAAAAATCAAAATTACAACATAAACCAAGCACCCCTTGTGGGATGCTGTTTGGACAGCATAAACCAAACAACCCTTTTGGGCTGCTGTTAACCAAACGCACCCTTTCGGGCTGCTGTTAACCAAACGCACCCTTTTTCAATAAAAATCAGTCTACAATAAAATAAAACATTGCAAAAATTAACAAACTCGAAAATTAACAAATAACAAAAAAAATAACAAATTAACAAAAAATAACAAAAATAAAAAGATAAAAATTAACCTGGGCTTGTAAACAAGGGGGACAAGGAAGAAAGAAGATGGGAAAAGATAGAATTACATGAGGAGAGGCTTTAAGGAAAGAATTATATGAGGAGGGGGTTTAAGGAAAAAATTATACTCGTGCACAGTGGTGCGTGTGTAGTGGTGGTGGAGCAGTGGTGGTGGCGGTGGTGAGCTGTGGTGGTGGAGGTGGTGAGCTGTGGTGGTGGAGGTGGTGAGCTGTGGTGCAGTGGTGGTGGCTGTGGTGGAGAAGATGATGTGTGTGGTTTTCATTTTTTTTTCACGAGTGAGACCAGATCTGTCAATAATTGAGGTTAATATTTCTTTTCAACTTTTGCCGGGGACAAATCCCCGGTGAAAGTTTTCTTTGTCTTCTAGCGACACTTTTGCCGGGGACAAGTCCCCGGGGAAAATGATGGCGGGATAAAGTAAAAGTGTGGAGGGAAAATGAAAATTTACGCCAAAACATTCCCAGGGGACATGTCCCAGGGAAAAGGTTTATTTATAAAATTAAAATTATCATTTTAAATAATTAGAATTAATAATAAATTATAAAAGGGAAAATTAGCCAAATAGACCGCGCGCCCTGATGCATATCACTATATGGACCACGCTTTTTTGCCTTACGAAAATGGACTTGTTGCCCAGCGATTTTCTCGTAGCCAACCATATGGTGCCACGTGTCCGACAAAGGTACGACAGAAGTACATATTTTGAACGTATTTGTCATGTATTGTAAGGTATTGTTTTTTGGGCAACCAAGATGTATTTTCGGGCAACTATATTTTATTGGGCAACTTGTATTTATACAAGAGGATAATATGGTCAATTTACAATGGCTGTATTATAAAAGTAATATTAATAAATCAGACACGTACTCACACACCATCACGCGCACAGACACACACAATCAAACATCTTCTACTACAATTTAACAGCTTCTACATTTAAACATCTTCTTCTAGATCACGCGCACACACTCACAAACCACATCTTATTCACAGAACCCTCTAACCCCCTAATTAATTTTAATGTATAATTACGTATAACAAAATTAAAGTTGTACAATTGTAAAATCGCAGTTCGTTCTACATTGAAGTTGCTGCCAGATATTAAACTCTGTTTGTCAAAGAACGAAAACCGGGAAAGGTTGTTCATGCAAACAGTATTTGGTCCATGGTTGGATATTAAGTCGTGCGAGAATGACTGCCTTCTGATGCATTATGTTTTGCAACACCAGGTATATGTTTCTAACATATCCTCTGATTCCCCTCCACTAACATTCCAAATAGGGGAGCATTCATTAAGGTTTGGTCGGAAAGAATTTTGTCTGATAACAGGGTTTCGATTTGGCAAAGTTTCAAAATCGAAAAAACGATCTAGCGCTTTCTGTGATCATGTATTTCCTGAAAAAAAGAGTAATGGTATAACAAATGTACATGCCATTGATCTTTTGGAACTTGTTAATGATTCAAAAAAGGATGGAAAAAGGTGGTTATCGCTTTCTGATGAGGATGATGTTAGGGTGTGTATGTTGGTAGCTGCAGAGCTGGTGTTTATGGGAAAAGAAGACAGGAATTGCATCCATAATCACTTATTGTCCTTGGTTGATGATTTTGAAGCCTGGAATGTATTTTCTTGGGGTGAATATATGTGGCATAAATTTTATCAAAGGACTGTCAATATTGTTCATATTCCCAGAAAACATCATCTGTTAAAATTAAAAAAAAAACCCAAAGTTCAGTGCCACATACAATCTATACGGGTTAGCTTGGACTTTCAAGGTTTGAATTCTCTGTAGTTTGTACTAATGTATGTATGTCTTTGTTTGATAACACGTTTGTTTTAGAAAACATGTTATTAAAAGCTTTTGAATCTCTTTTGTTCAATCGAAAATTACCTATAAATAATGATGTTTTTAATTGTTATGCACTTTGCTATGTATACACGTAATATAAATGTTACCCGTAATTTATATAACAGCAATGTTATAACACTTTTTAGTTTGCGATTTTTTTGTAATTGTCATCATAAACGTATAGTTTCATCGTAAACAGCTTACATTTAGCTTGTTAAGACTTTAAACAAATTAAAAAATGATAACTGCATAGCTAGACATTTTTAACGATGACGGGATTGCCTATTACAGATTTGGATTTTGGAGAGTTTTCCTCGAAGCTCACTTTGGTGGGTGAAAGACAACAAGGTGATTCCACGTGGTCTTGCTTGGTCAGAACTTGCAAAGTTTCGGAACGCATGCTGTTGTAATCTCTTTGGACCGGTAGGCATCACACAGTCTTATGATGCAGACTATACTAACTTGTACCTAAATTTGTTCACAATATCAGTAATTGTAACTCTTTTTTGTTCTTAGGACTCAACTCCCATTGTTGAAATTTCTGCAACACAAGCTGAAATGAAGCAACCTTGGTGTATTTACAGTGCCCAATATATAGATGGATTGTCTGTGCCAGACACAGACGATTGTGAGAAGACTGCACAGCACTCTAATCAATTCGTGGACGCTTTCAATTTACACATTGTCATGGAAAGTCAACTACAGGGGTTACCTGAAAACGCATTGCAACTCAACATTGAGCAACAATATTCTTTAAATGGTGAACAAACGGGGACTACTCTTTCAACAGGGGCTGTAATTCGTGAGTTAGTGGATTTGGATAAAAAAAACTTTTGATGACAGAAAATGGCATTCATTCGGTCAGAAACACACCGGTCGTACTTGATGTGTTTACGAATGTCAGAAGCAGAGTTTCAAAAGTACAGCAACTTTTGGGTCTTAAAAATGATGCAGCCTTTGTTCCTGAAAAATATAGAAGTTGTGCCAATACAAATGACTTTGACATTTATCCTGATGATCCGAAGGTTTGTATTTACTTTTAAGGTTGCCTGCAATGTTATACCAAACCCAAATAATCCTTCGTGTGTACACTTATTTCAAACCTTGGGCGCTACAGGCCACGTCGTGTCATACTCTAGGCCCTAACGGGGATAAGGTCTTCGATGCGGAAGATGCAACGGACATTGACAATGATGATGGGATTAAAGAAACGCAGCCATGTAACCTTGGGATTCTTGTACAAGCTTGTGCCATGACCCAAAAATGTCCTGCTATGGAATATGGAGGTGATCGCACTGCTCAACTTCAACCACTTGCACCAAACGATGAAAAAAAACACCTGGTGACCCCATTATTGTATGTTATCTTTCATTTAGACTTTACATATCAAGTATAACATATGTCCATACTTATGTATATATAATTAAAATTCATCAGGAACTGGATTGTGGTATCGATTGGTCGTCGTACGTAAACGACGATAAACTTTCGTGTGATAATTCTGTAGATGCAATGGATTGTGATAATGAACACCAAGATGTGGTTCAGAAACAATTGCCTGGGGAACCTGAACCCGTTAACAATATTGTTGGTGTTCAGACAGAAGAAGGAACACCAACCAACAAAGCTCTTGAGGTATCTACATTATCAGTAAAACAACGCTGATAAATAAAAGATTTTAAAGTGCTGTTTTTAACGTACTATATTTTCAAATCGCAGTTCAAAGACAATAACCTGTCAAATGTAAATGTGGTTGGCAAAAATGACACACCTATGTTGGGACGTGTTTCCTCCGGAGATAATTTCAACAAATGCCTCGATAAAACATTGTTTGTTTCGTCTTTAGATTTAATGGATTTTGATAAGCAAGAATTGAATGTGGTTGAGGAAAACTCATTTATTGGCCTCCGAGCAGGTAACAATGATGTCGCTGCTGTTACCCACGAAGAAACACCAACAAAGAAAGACCCTGAAGCCCCTAAATCTCAGGTTAAATCCAACAAATTGTCATTTGCAAATGTGGTAGGTCCTAATGACAAACCTCCATTGGAAGAACTTTTCTCCCATAATAATACACACAAAAGAAAGAGAGTAAAATTGAACGACAACCTCAGTAAAAAAAACATCATTGTAAAACATTATAAGAAGATGGCTGATTCTGTCAACTCGCCAACTGGCCTATCAAAAACATCAGCTACTCCTTGCCGCCGTCTTACAAGATCGCAAGGTGTCATTAACGAGGCTTTTATCCCGGCTGCCAGTTCTGATGTAAAGCACCATATTAAATTCTAACGGAAATGAATATTTTATGTTTGTCTTCTTGTTTTTCAAGTGTGTTTTCAGGAAAATTCAGGAAACCCCAAAACGCGTCGCGTTAGTCAGTTGTATTCGCCCAGAATTGAACCGTTTGTAGAGGTATCTTCTGTTTGTTAATCCATTAACATCATTATCATATGGTTAATGTGATTCAATATATATATATATATATATATATATATATATATATATATATATATATATATATATATATATATATATTTTAGGAACTTTTACGACACCCGAAATGCAACAAGGAGAAGGTTACTGTGCTTGAGTACCTTCGCACCTATTTCAAGCTTAAAAAACCATTACTTTATACGTTCCCTTGGGGCTCCGGCGCCGTTGTTGTTTACAGGGGTTTTTGGGTAGCCTTGGCATGTGTTGAGGATTGCACCCACGGGTGGCTTACTGACTTAGTGAGTAAACCTGATTTTTATCTTGTCTCCTACACATGTTTATTATTTCCTTTTGTTAAATTGGAACCGAATGTTAACAGTTTTGATTTGCTTTATATGTCCGCAGCACTTGGATGTATGGCTTGATTTGATGTGGTTGTTTAGACCAGCCGATGCAGATTGGGCTTTGGCACGGTGTAATTTCTGCAGTCAAATCTTAGATGGCAAACTACCTACCACTTATTCAGATGGCACAACATACCCTGTCGCTTGGCGAGATGTTAAAAAGGTCAGTTTGGCAACCTCTTACCGTACATCTAGCACTACTGTTATAAACAACTTATAATATTCTTCAATTGGTTTATATATCAGGTGTATTTTCCTGTGAATGAAACTGAAAACAACTGGGTACTTGGTGTGCTCCATATCCGCACTGGAGTTGTTTACGTTTATGACTCTGTTGGGTCAGTCGAAAGAAGTTCACGGTGGTGGCGAGGTTTGAAGAGAGATTTACAAACACAGCTTCAACTTTACCTAACAAATGCTGGGGTACTGCATAGTAAGGGCATATCACCCGAGGATTATAAAATCACATACAAGTTTCCAAAAGTCCCACAAAAATCAGACTTGTATGGCGATTGCGGAGTATGGGTTTGCATTATATTGTACAGATTGCTCCGTAACCAGCCTCTCGAAGTAGACGACCCTCTTTAAACAGCGTTAGCTTACCATGAACGGATGCTTGAATACTTCTGGAAGCACAAGGTTGAATACAAAAATTGTCAGCGGTCTCTCAAGGTACCATCCTTAATGTCCTTTTCCATAATTATTGTCACATGTTGACTTGTGCATGCTTTTTCTATCACTAGCAGTAGTTAACATAGCTAGCAGTTCTTATTTTACTACTAGCAGTTGTAACAATACAACCAACTTCGTTTGACTACCTACCATTTGTAAAAGTAACTACCAGTTGTAAGTATACAAGCAATTCGTTTTATGTTTTGAGATTCCTAATCTAAGTAATCCAGCATAAAAGCAGTGCAGCTTTTTTTTACGTTTACAAATATCGCATATAGCTCAAAATAATCAGCTCAAATGAATTTAACTGTACACATCATTTCGTTGAGGTCTTCTATCAGTGGCACTAGTAAAATTAACAAGTACATGATACTATACTACTAGCAGCTGTACTAGCAGATTTTCTATCCTTTTTGGTATTTGGATAACGCTTATCCATAATTATAAACACTTTGAATTTAACTACTCGACCTTTTAATTCGCAAATACCATTTTTTTTGTACCTTAGGGACTCTTTGAATATCTTTTTATAAGCTTATACACAAAAAGGCGTATGGTTTGTAAACCAATTCTATATTGGTTATGTATATGTTATTAATATTTTGTATACACCTGAATTAAATATTATTTGGTTGCCCTAAAGTACATCATGCTACATGTCCTTTAATGCCTCTGTTCCCAATCTCTTTCTTCAATACAAATCTTTCTAATTTTCTTTAACAAAATATTTCTTTCTTCTTTTGGTCACTTCACATCTTTATCTCAATCTTTCTGTTTTTCTTTAACAAAATGTCTGACAATATCCCACTGGATGTTCAACTAGAAATCATCCGTAGGCTACCTCTTAAGTCTATACTCCTGCTACGTATTGTTTGCAAGTTATGGAAGGCTAGTATAGATTGTGGAAGCTTCATCTTTAATTACGATGTTCGTCGTAATGATGCGTGTTTTTTTACGCTAACATTCGATCTGGGTCACCAAGGGTTTATGTTAGGTTTAGATGAAAAGCTAATCGCTACGCCACTTCGTACAGATTTAAGGCTTTCATCTTTGGTTGCAGTTGGAAATTCTAATGGTCTTTCGTGTTTTGTTTATGGTTCTAATCTAATATCTGTTATTTGGAACCCGACAATAAAAAAATCACTTGCAATATTTGTCCCGTTTTACACGCATCAAATTGAATCTCAAAAGATTTGTTTTGGTTTTGGCGTCCGTCCTGACACTCTTGACCCGACGATCGTGAAGGTCTCCTATCCTATTTTCCAAAGTGGTTTCTTGTATGTGTCTGTCTTTTCTTTGAACTCTTCACGGTGGACACGCCTTGAAAATTTCCACCCCTTCGTGAAACAATCAAATTGAAACGTAAAACTCAGGCAGTTGTGGGTCGTTTTATCTATTGGACTGGGAGTGAAAAGTTAACTAATGAGGACGATGTTACCTACAAGATTTATATGTTGATTTCTTTTGATATGGTAACCAGCGAATTCAAAGTTATCGACATACCGCATATTTTCAAAAATGAACTCCCAGTCCCATTCTATGTTATGGATCTTGGAACTTCTCTAGTCATTTCTAGTATGATCATTGGTGAAGGTATACCATTGTTTTGTGGATGGTTGTTGGACGTGAATGGTTGTTCCATACGATCATTCAGAAGCCTATTCGCCATCCCTAGCCTAGTTTCTGTTCATTTGCTTGGCTTTACAAAGCATCATGCTCCAATAGTGGAAGCCTGCAGCGGTAATCATTTGCATCACTCTATATTTGTGTACAACCAAGAACTTGAATTATTCGTCACCATGGGAATGTTAGGAGATGTTGGAACTTTCTACATCGCCCCATACAAAGAATCTCTTTTTTTGTTAAATCACACAGATCGTGTTGTGTATAGTATGTTTTTTTTTCTTTCTTTTTTTTTGTAACTTAACATTCTATTCATATTCCTTTAAAAAAAGATTATCACTTTACTTGGTTAATGATATATGAAGGGCCTTTTCAACAGGTACGTCGGCCTGAAGTTATCGATCATGATTAATGGGAATGAGGCTTTGTGGTTTTAGTACGCTGTCTATGGGGAGGAAGCATGGAGTGCTTATCTTTTTCGTAGTCGCTGAAAGTTATAAATCACGTGGTTCTATAACTATGTAACCATTAAACTTATAATTGTGTAGTACGCTTAATATGTTGTAGGTTGTGTGTATGAAACGTTGTAAGTCAACTTATTTACTATTTCCTGCGTTTATGTAATCTTGGCAACCAGCAGTTCGTAGGGCAACTTCGTTTCCCTAGAAATGGCTTTTATAAACGAAGTAGTCCTTTTAGTCGTACAATTCGTATTCTACAATCTACTAATACCTACAAGCTACTGACATAAACACTCCACACTAATACCTACACACTTGACAAAAACATATTTAACACTCCACACTAGTACAATTAATCTAGTAGTTGACAGTTTAATACGACTGTGGCATCATTTCCTTGATTTCTTCAATCACTAGCAGTAGTTAACATATCTATCAGTTCTTATTTTACCACTAGTAGTTGTAACAATACAACCAACTCGGTTTGACTTAATACGACTGTGGCATCATTTCGTTGATTTCTTCTATCACTAGTAGTAGTTAACTTAGCTAGCAGTTCTTATTTTACTACTAGCAGTAGTTAACATAGCTAGCAGTTCTTATTTTACTACTAGCAGTAGTTAACATAGTTGTACTAGCAGATTTTCTATCCTTTTTGGTATTTGGATAACGCTTATCCACAATTATAAACACTTTGAATTTGACTACTCGACCTTTTAATTCGCAAATACCATTTTTTTGTACCTTAGGGACTCTTTGAATATCTTATTAAACCACACACACAAACCTGATTTTTGCTTCCAAAATATGCAACTTTCCATTAAAAAACGGATACATTATTAAAGTTTACATACGCGCTATTCCTTCTATCTTTTCAACAAGCACATATGCCACTTCACTTATTCTATTTGTTGTCAGCTTCTTAAACAACATGTTACAAGCTAGAGTTGGTGTTAGAGGGTAATCCGCATCATCCAGCATGTATAGATAACTTGTCGGCGTAGTAACCACATGAACTCCACACTGTTCGTACAATCTCCAACTCGTGACCAATGTTTCTTTCCATTCAACGTCCTCAATATCGGGCTCAAACATGCACTTCATCCCATACCACTTAGCAACTCCTAGGCAACCTGCGTCCCAGCCTGTCTGAAAGCCAATTTTAATGCACTGCCAAACAGTTTCCAAATCTTGTCTGTCTATAGTATTTAGCAACTGCCCCAAGCTGTTAAATGTAGTTTCGAGCCCGTCAGACCTCTTGATGGTAATTACAGTGCCACCATTTGTCAAGTAAACGTTACGTGCATAATATGCTATTGTCGGCTGACGTGCACCCAGTCTGTGTCCCATCGTATCAAGCACAATCAAACGGTTTAACCTTTCAATCCTTTGTTTTGGATCAATCCTCTGCCTCTTTGACTGATCCTGCTCTAAATCATCAACAACTCTTTTGTAACTTCCCTCATCTCTCTCACCTGTACCTTTGTTCATAGGAGTTAACTTATCAGGCCTCATTCTATACTTTTCAAACATTTCTTTCACTTTATTATAAGTTAGCATCTGCAAGACATTTACTTTATGCCCTCCCATCCTCTCCAAGTACTCACACATGAAGATTTTCTGTTCTTTCTTCGTTGGTGGCTTTCAGATCCTTTCTTGTGCTCTTTTTTTAATGTAGAATTTTTGCCTTTCACTATTTGATCAAGAGCTTCTTTTGCCTGTTCACATGTTAGGATTTCAATTTCTTTGTTCTGCATCCTAAATGCTAGTATCTCATCAGCTTCAGTTGTTGACCTAATGTAATGCCAATGTTCCAACGCAGCTTCCTGTCTAGCTACAACATCCGCCTTTCTTTTCCTTTTAACCCTTGCTCTGTCTTTTGCATTGGGAGAATCTACCGGGGTTTTTTCAGCTGTTGTTTTTTTAGTTACATTGTCAGCAGCAATCTTATCAGCTACTTCTGCATCAGTTTGAAAGACTTTGTCATCTTTATTTTTTTCTGTAAAAAAGTAATCTTGCAACTTACCAGCTATGTCGTTATCAAACTTCATTTTGTTTTCTTTAGATAAAGCATTTGCGTTGGTTCCTTTAACCAATGGACGCTTTCCTAGAACAGAAGCAGCGACATTTGAATCAGTAGAAATAATAGCTTGCATATCACTTGCGCTCTTCAAACATTTTAGCCCAAGTTCTGCAGTCCCAAGGTTTTTCGTTTCATCACCTCCGTCTATCCTTACTGCTACTTCAACACTTGTATGCACGTCAGTAGCGTTACTAACATCTCCAGCTTCCATAGTTTCCACAGTAAGTAATTCACTTTCAACTGTAGCACCAGCATAAACATATGCGCAAGCAGCCGTACCTCTGTTCAAAATTTTTGTTGGTGCATCATTACCTTGTTCATTGATAGCGTTTGTTTGAGTGACATTTGTTTGAGTTGTAATGGAAGTGGTTGCACCATTTGTTGCAGAGGTGGTTGCAGCGGTGGTTGCAGCGACACTAGCAGCGGTTTCAGGTTGACCATTTCCACCTGCATCCGCAGTCTCTTTCACCGTTGTGTTTTGTCTTGTCACATCAGTCATATGCCCAACAAGATATTTTGTAGCATCATTACTGAATGGCAATTCACTGCTTCTAATCACATGAGTATCATTAGTAACAGATTGAGGTTCACTATTTTCACTTGGATGAGACTCCTCATTTCCACTTGAGGTAAAATATTTATTAATCACAGCAGTAACATCTGCATTAATATCGTCATGTTCAACTGTTGCTTTTTCTGTTCCTGCTGCAACGTCATAAACAGATATACAACCATCAGTTACTTCTGAGAAAATCTTTGGTTTTGTTGAACAAGCAGCAGAATTATCTGTACCGGCAGCAGATACAGGATCCCAGTTTGTACGTCCGCTAGACTGTTTAGCATTGACAGCAAAAACATCCTCCCAACTGCGATGGCAATGGTGTAATTACGGACTAGTCAAGCCAAGTGATAACCTTGCATGCACACATCAACATAATAAAGAAGAGTAATGACATTAATACCTTATTTTGGAACCAAAATAGGCAACGACATCTTCAGCAGTCTTTTTAGTTCGAACTCTGTTCTCCGCTGCATTAGCATCATCCGCTAAAACATCCACATCCATCCCGATCTTTCTGTACAATTACGGACTTGTCAACGCAAGTGACAACCACGCATTTACATATGAACATACTTACAAATTGTAAGAACACGCATACCTTCGTTTTGAATCAAAAGAGACGCTTACATCTTCAACAGTTTTACTACTTTCAAATGTCTCCTCCAGTCCAGTCGTAGCCTCCCCTGAAGTATCCTCATTCATCACGCGCATGATGTACAAGTACTGACTAGTCACAGCGGCCGACAACAAATCTTTTACATACGAACATACTTAGCAGAGTTGATGACATGCATACCTTTGTTCTGACTCAAATGAGGCACCGACGTCATGAACAGTTGTATTAGTTTCGACAGTCTTCTCTACTACATCCGGAGCCTCCGCTGAACCATCCACATCCTTTACGGCCGTTCTGTGCAATTACTGACTGGTCAAGGCAAGCGATAACCACGCATTTACATATGAACATACTTAAGAATTGTAAGGACACGCATACCTTCGTTTTGAATCAAAAGAGATGCTTACATCTTCAACAGTTTTACTACTTTCAAATGTCTCCTCCAGTCCAGTCGCAGCCTCCCCTGAAGCATCCTCATTCATCACGCTCGTGATGTACAAGTACTGACTAGTCACAGCGACCGACAACAAAGCTTTTACATACGACAAATACCTTGCAGATTTGATGACACGCATACCTTTGTTCGGTGTCAAATGAGGCACCGACGGCGTGATCAGTCTTATTAGTTTCCACGGTCTTCTCCACTACATTCGGTGCATCCCCTAAACCATCCACATCCTTCACGGCCGTTCTGTGCAATTACTGACTAGTCAAGGCAAGCGACAACTATGCATTTAGATATGAACATGCTTAAGAAATGTAATGACACGCATACCTTTGTTGTGGCTCAAATGAGGCACCAACATCGTGATCACTTGTATTAATTTCCACGGACTTCTCAACTGCAACAGCAGCCTCCCCTGAACCATCTTCATTCTTTTCGGTACGCCTCCCCTGCTTGGTAGTATCCTCCGCATGATCACAACTTGCTTCTTCCAGAGATGACTCAACTACCTATTGTTTTCGAACCTTCACCAAACGTTTTATTTTTGTGGTACCTGGCTTTTTCTTCTCCAACAGCTTAATCTTCCTATTCAAATATTTTAAATCTGCATGTTGTGCTGAAGTTTTCTTTGTTAATTCACATACCTGTTTACATAGTTGATCACACTTTTCCACCAGTTTATTTAATATCATACCGTTGTCCTGTCTTCCAATTGTGTTAACTCCTGACTGAGGTGAATCTTCGGGGTGTGCAGACCTCATCTCTTGCCTACCATGAACAGAAAGATCCCCTATATTTTCCGCTTGGGTGGGTTCATCAGTAGAACTTGTTCTACTGGAAATTGATTCAGCTGAAGTTTCATTGGTTTGGGATGTAGAAGGGAAACGTCCGGGTGTGTTTTGGGATTCAGAGGGACTTCCTGATCCTTGCCCCAAATTCTGAGGCAGCAGCACCATGTGTGGGAACAATGGTGTTAGTGTCCCATCAAAATTATTGCCCTGTCTTCTCATGTGACTCATAAGTTTTTGAGTGTGACAACGGACAGGCCAAGTTTTTGAATGTTTGGGTGGTGTCTCAAAACGGTTGTCAAATAGCAGTTGTAAAAACCTTGGATAAATATAATATTTTGCATGCGTATCCAACAAGTTCTTGACTAAACCATCAAATATCATTTTGGATAAATTGAATTTCTTATTAAGAGCTACACAAATCACAAAAGATGCTATGTTTGTACAAAACTCATTCCAGGAAGTTGTCTTTGGACTTAGACACTACAATATGGTATGGATCAAGAATTTCCATTGTGGGGAGAACAGTGGTTTAAAAAAATTTAATTTTGGTCATAAATCACCTCCATACTCCAAAAGCGGTAGTGTTTCAAAAATGGTTTCATTATCCAAACACACAACACTGTCAGCATCATCTAGGAGAAGATCTCTCCTAATTGATGCCTCAGTAATAATTATCTGCATGCCATGTACGTTACCATGGATTTGTACTTCCTCACCAATAGTTTTAGTCTTTGCAGTAGACCAAAACTGCTTCATACAACAAACGCAGATAACAGGTTTGGCAGTGAGTGCATACCTAAGCGGGTGTGCATTCAGGAAATCAATAATTTGTTCAAACCCTGTAGCCTCCTTTGGTTTTTTCAAAAACACAATCATGTTGTGACTTCTAGCAAAAAATTCCAGCGCCATTTTTGTTTATCTCGAACTTGATTGCAACTGAATGTTAGGGGTTTCCGAATTACGCTCTTTGTGGGTCTAAACTATGTCATGACCAAGCAGTTGTAACACTTGTAGCAGTTGTTACAATTTCTTTGCGTAGTTATCGCTCTCTCTCTTTTTTTTTCTTTTTTAATGATATAATAAGGATTTTTATTTTAATACATAATACATAAATAAGCGTGTAACTCAACACGTCATTTTCTTTCTATTATCGAGACACAAAATGTGAGACTAAACACATTATTAGAAGAGTTATCTCTCTTTCCACGCATCGACAACTTGGTAAGAAGCCCAAACAAGTACACACCCACATTATGACTTTTTTTTAACTAAATACGTTTTTTTTGGTACATGTAAATCGGTCTTTACTTTAGCAGCAACTTTATTTTTTTATTATTTATATTATGTTTATTATTTTGTTTTTTTTAATTTTTTTTTTTTAACATGACTTACTATATCGCACACAATTGAACAACTACGCAAAAGAATACATACTAGTAACAGTCCACAAATATATACAACTAACATAAAAGGGATCAAATCCATAGGTTAACATAACATAGACAGAGTGTAGAAGCTGAGATAATAAGTGACTCAAAAATATAACAACGATCGCCTAACAAACAAAAGCCACCAGCTCCAATCTAAGCAATACGTAGCACATCAAATCTCCATTGACTCCAACTTTTGGATGAAACCATGCAGGTCTTTAACACGGTCATGTTTCTTAAACAAAGAAAGAAGTAGTTTGGAACTCTCAGCCAGATCCTCATTTTGCATCCTTAGGAGGTGATTAATAGTTGCCAACGAACAATCCAAACCGCATAGAAGCTCGACTTCCGCTATCATTAGCTGTCTACGGTTGACACGGGCCATAATTTCAACAGCTTTCCTCCTTTGATTTGCTTCTTCACGTAAAGCAACATCCAATTCATCCCTATAGTACGCGATCGTAATCTCTTTTAGTAATTCATCACATATAACCATGGCAGTAGACATTGTTAGAAAATTAGACTAAACAATTTTGGGACACTTGTTATGTTTGTTTTTCTAAGAGTCTCACTAATAGAGATAAAAAAAAATTAAATAATAAGTGTTTTAGTTAGATATATAATCAGTAAAAGCAACCGTTTAGCGTCATACATTCTCGAGACACAAAAAATTTTGACAAACAAGTTATGACATTTGTCTGTTTCCCATGGACAAGTGGATCACAACCCCAAATAGGTACCCACCCACAATCTGTTGTTGACAGTACCTTCGTTTAATTTTTAAAATATTTTTATGACGAATTTGCTATCTTTTAGCTGGAAAATGGTACTTTGGGCAACTAAAATTGTGTACTCATGGCAACTGCTACAGTACATATAGTACAGCGGTGATGTATGCAAAATGGCAGGTGGTTGAATGTTTTTTATTTTCATTCAGTCAAATAAAAACTAGTAATAGGTGTATTCAAGTGGTGATGTGTTGAATTTATTAAATATTGAGTTAATGAGGTTTGTCTCATACGCAAACAGTTTTATTGGGCAACAAGTTATAACGCAAACAGTTTTTTTGGGCAACTAGTTACAGTTTTTTTGGGCAACTAGTTACAGTTTTATTGGGCAACTAGTTACAGACGTTGGCCAATTTTTTTACTTAGCTGGGCAACTATTTGTGGCACACAGGCCAACTAATATTTTACATTCGACATGTACAATTCTTTCTACAATGGCCAACTGTAATATTGTAGTGCACTTAATGTCTGTAACCTGTGCATATGTAAGAGTTTACTTTAATTATTTTAACGGCGTAAATATTCAAAGTAAATGCTGCCTTGGTTAATAAAACGATAAATTCAAACTGTTTATAACTGAGTCAATATAATTGCGTAGTTGTCATTACCTTCGACTACATTTATTCTATGATGGAACAAAACTATTTTATAGACCATCACTTATTCTAAAATCATCAACATGTTAACTTTCACGTAAACACATAACGGCTTCAGGCTATCAGATGTGTAGAGTTACGTTGATTTGAGTTTATTATTTCGAACTTTATGTGACATTCCTAGACGTTAAAAAAATACGACACTACTTTTATGGTCGATTACTTAAATAAAATATCTGAAATTATAAAATGAAATGGTTGTATACATACAACTGCTAGTTATTTTGACTAGCGCTAGTTATTTTAAATAGTAAAGCTGAGTTGGTTGTATACTTACAACTGCTGGTTATATTAACTACTGCTAGTGATAGAAGACATGAACGAAATGATGACACGTTTTTAAGAGTAAATTTTCTACTTTACACCAACTTTTGTACGTGACTACAACCGCAGAACTGCTAGTAGGTCATGCTTTTTGTAAAAGTAGAGCCACTTGTTTAGTGGGCCATAGTTTTAGTTAATTGGCCATTCTGTTTCGTTCCTCAGGCAACCTTTTTATGTTGTAATAATGATGTAATTCGGCAGTTTCTTTTGGACTTTAAGGCCACCCTCTAATTTGCAATATGCAATATGGGCATCTAAATGCCCTATTTCGGAAATATGTCATGTACTATCAGGCAACCATAATTCTTAACCATTTCACTATAAATTCTAGACTTAACATCATAAATCTAACATCTTAGTTACGCTCACTATCGCATGGTTGGCACCAGAAACTCAATTGCAACTGCTACTTTTTCATTCATATTTTTTAAAACCCATTAAACATTCATAACAGTGCAACCATACATCTAATTATCCGACCTAAAAATAAAAGATGAAAAATCGAAAACAAGTAAAACAACGAAAAACCACAAAAAAAATTTTAAATAAAAAAAACACACACACGAAAAACAAACCACCATCATCGTTAACTGCTCCACCCACCCCATTTCAAACCAAGTTGTTAGAACCACAGCTCTCTTCCCTGTTTTCCTTCATTTCCTTCCTGGCTTTGAGTTGTTGAAACAAAATTTCAAGCCGGCTAATCCTGTTTTCCAGATCATAAGGGGCTTCAAACCCATGTTGTTGCTCCCCTGGTTTTGATGCACTGCCACATTTGTGTGCTCCGCCCGATTTTGCGGCTGATCCACCATCTGACTTTGAACCACCTCTGCATCCTGTTGATCATCCTCCTCATCTCCAGCCTCCTCATCATCTTCATCTTCGTCGTCCTCCTCCAGATCATTCATTCCATAAACCTCATCCCAGTAAAAGTCTTTTGTATGGAGCCAGTTCAAAATAATTTACCTCATCCTCGTATCTACCTCCTTATAGGAACCAAATTCTGAAATGGGTTCCTCCCCGAAAGCATCAATAACCGCGTCAAACAACAAATAGTTGTTTAACACAAACGCGTACTCTTCTGCATCATTTTCAAACTAACCATTTGCAGCCATTGATGTGGTAATTTTTGTAAGGGAATACGTGTTATGTGTGTCCTGTTTTTTGGTATACAATCGATGCTATAAAGAGGTTGTAGATGTAAATGGACGGTTTTTTCTTATTTTAATTTTTTGTAGTTTATTTTTTGGGTTAAGGGTTACCCAAAGTATTATATGTAGATGGACGGTTTCCAAGACTTTGGGCGGGAAAACGGACTAAAGGCGTCAAAAAAAATTAAGACATGAATAAAGCTTCATCCAAAAGCTTGCAAATACTTGATGAAAGAACTAGTTATACGCATGATTTAAGGCCAAAATAAACTGAGAAAGTAAACATTATTATTGGATTGGTGATTATGGTTTGAATTGATAATAAACTGGACACGAGGGTAAACAATCGGGTTCATTAATTTTTAGTCGAGGGAATAATTGTTTGCCCGTTGCTCGATAATAAATAGTACCCCTTTTGTTGCGACTAGATATTCACTCGACTTGGAGCAACTTAAAGTTTAAAAAAAGTATAACAATTGTCGAATTACTACTTTTAAAAACAATTCTTGTTAGAATTTGTTAATGACGGAATAAGTAGTTTATAAGTGTTCGTGCCACAATTTTTGGATACAAAAAGGAGCAAGCGAGGCCTAATGGACTATTCGACACATGGCACCAATGAATTCGTTTTGGTATATCGTCAGTCCACACTTTTAGATGTAATATGGGCAACTAAATTTGTATTTGGGCTACCAAGTTAGTACTTTAGGCAACCTTTACATATTTAAAGAATATATTGTACAATGGGTCCTTAGCATTTATTGGTACTTTGGCCCACACTTTTAGATGTACTCTGGGCAACAACTTTTAGTGTCATGTGGGAACTTAATTTGTATGTCTACCAACCTTCTAGACGCAATCTGGGCAACTATAGGACATACTTGGTCAATATGTCGTGGACGTTGGGCAACCTTAAATCATATGCATATCATCTTAGGAGCATTTCCAAGGCCATAACGCTCCTTCAACTCCTCACAAAGTTCTTTGACGACACACTATTAGTGTTTTAATAGCTTTTCACCAAATATAACCACACCCTAGTTTCCATGTGCTTATTTACTTGACTCAACACATAACAGCAGAAAAAGTTTATCAAATCAAAATAACATCATTAAAAAAATGAACTCTGTTGCGAAATGCAAGGTGTTTATGCGGTATGAAGATCTTGTGTGTGGTGTTTTACTCCCAGTTGACATTAATTTTTTTAGTCTTGTGCGCTACATCAAGAAAAAGTTCAAAGTTATTGATGTAAATGGGATAACTCTAACATACAACATCGCCTCAACCACAACGAACATACTTGACGACGATGACTTGGATGTTTTCAAAAGTATGGTTGATGGGTCGCAGTCAGAGGTGCAAACCATATGCATCAACCAAGTTAAAGAACCCGTTGTGCTAACCTAGTCTT
Source organism: Chrysanthemum seticuspe (assembly GCA_019973895.1). Lineage (NCBI taxonomy): Eukaryota > Viridiplantae > Streptophyta > Magnoliopsida > Asterales > Asteraceae > Chrysanthemum > Chrysanthemum seticuspe. The sequence continues at coordinate 338,464,015 of BPTQ01000008.1, read as the reverse complement.
CTTGTTCCCCACACTTACATGTGGATCTTAATGATACGTTGTTACCTGAGCAAGATGCGAATACATGGCAACGAAACAACTTAACTCATATACCGCCCACACCCCAACCACCACTTATTGATAGCAGAGTTGAAAGTAAAGATAGAGGTATTATGAAAGTGAATGATAGATTTGATGATAAGGTAGAGTGCATATATGAGGTATCTTTGAAGTGCCTAAAAGAAGGGTATGAATTTTATGTTCATAAATCGTGCACTATTAGGTATGCAATAAAATGCGTGCAGCCAAAATGTGATTGGCACATAAACTGTCGTAGGATTCCAAACTGTATCCAGTTTAGAATAACTGCAATTAATGACTGTCATACATGTTCCAAAATCCAGTTCAATCCAAATCATCGAAATGCTACAGCAAAACCCCTGTCTAAATTACTACGTCCGAAAATCACAGATGTTACACGCGTTTATAAGCCAAGGGACATTATCCATGATCTGAATATGGAGTTGAATATAGATGTTTCATACACAAAAGCATGGAGTGGGAAACAATTGGCAGTGAAATCAACCCAGGGTTGTCCAAAGGCATCGTTTGCGCAGCTGCCATACTATTGTCACAACCTAAAACTCGCAAACGATGGGACTTTTACACACATTGAGACAGACGATCAAAGACGTTTTAAGAACCTTTTTATATCTTTCAGTGCTGCGGTAAGCTTATTGCCTTGAATGTTTTTAAATAAATCTTGTCTAATATATGATATGGTTTTCATACAAGTGTGTTGGTGAATATGCATTGTTTTTAGTATAGCATGCGGCTGTTTAGTAGTATATCTGCAACATCAACACAAAATGGAATATAAAAAACTATACATACATAAAACCAGAAAATAGTTACATACAACTAGTTTTTACTTGTCTTATAAAAGTTGAGCGTCCTAGCAAAGTATCTAACAATTTATGTCAGATAAGCACAAAAACATTCGGAATTGGATCTACTCATGGTGATACCATTGTTTGTTTCACAGCACACCTGTCAGTAGAAACATAAAACAAATTATTTGTCATTAATTTACTTACCAATGCATTACAATAGTATACAAAGTTCACTTAAATACATGGTTTATGATGATTTTACCTTGATATACAATGTGTTTGTTATCCAATATGTAATCGCATTTATATTTTACAGATTACGAGTTTCCTATGCTATATGCGACCCCTGATCATAATAGACGCGGCATATCTTAAAGGGCCCTACGTAGGGACTAACCTGGTAGCCGTGGGAATGGACGGAAATAATCAAATTATACCGATTGCCACCGGTGTTTCTCAAGGTGAGAGTGGTGAATCATGGACGTGGTTTTTGACAAACCTAAAAGAATCCGTAGGGGAAGTTGCTAACCTGGCAATTATATCTGACAGACATCACGCAACAGCCCTAGCATGTAAAAATGTTTTTCCAAATGCCTTTCACGGGTATTGTTGTCGTCATTTGATGTTGAATACACGTATGCAAAGCGATAGCCTAAAGTTTTTATACTGGAAGACGTGCAAAGCTTACACAACATAGGAATTTGCACACCTAATGTGTGAGATTCTTGCAGAACGACCGATAGCTCACAGAAAACTAGTTGCAGCAGGTATTGAAAAATGGTCGAGGGTACATTGCCCTGCAAACAGGTACAAATACCTGACCTCAAACAGAGTGGAATCGATCAATGCTTTAACAAAGGATGTGCGCAAGATCCCAATAACGATGTTGATGGAATGGTTTAGAGGTCTTCTTCAAAAATGGTATTACGAATGGCGAGAAAAACATGCAGGTAGAGCATATTTTGTTATTATTAGATAGTTTATTGAGCAATAATTAAGCAGTATTATTCAGTAATGTGTTAATATGTGTAAATGCTAGATGCACCGGATGACGAACTTACAGACTGGGCGACCGCCAAAGTGAAAGACAGAATGGAAAAAAGTGCAAACTGGAAGGTTTTGGGAATACTAAAGGACAAAGTGTATGAAGTACACGACACAAAAAAATAGCATGTTGTTGATTTGGTAAACGGTGAATGCAGTTGTCGCAAATGGCAGCTTTCAGGCTTGCCGTGCGGACATGTTTGTGCTGTGGGTAGATTTGCAGGCCTGACCAGTGTTAAGAAGTTTTCAAAAGCTTGGTTTTATAATACAACTATTAAAGCGACGTACCAAGACATCATCTACCCATTAAAAGATATGTCGATGTGGGACACTGAAGTGAACTTAGAGGTTATGTTGCCCCCTGTTATCGGTAAGCGTAATTCAGGCAGGCCTAAAAATAAAGACCGAATACCATCTCAAGGTGAGGCGCCTAAGAGCAACTATTGTGGAAGGTGTGGCACAAAAGGCCACAACCGCGTAACATGTAGAGTACCTTTGGTGAAAAGAAAGGTAAGTATTTTTTCAGCTTTACAAAAAAACTTTAAGGTTATATTGTTAACTGGCAACTAACCTGTATTGGCACACTTGTACAGAGACTGGTTGGCTACAAATGAAAGGCTAAGCCAGGTACAGTAGGTGCAAAAAAAAGGCTCGTAAGATGGGTGAATCATCTTAGTTAACTAGCAACAGCCAAAGCGAGGCAAACGGAGACCCTAATCATGGGGTGATTAATGCGGCGAATCACATCAACTCAAGTCAAACCACTGAACAACCAAGCTCGTCCGCTCCACACATCAGTCTTCTATCCGATTTCCCTACTCCAAACAGCTTTTTAAAGTAAGCGGGAACATGGTTTTTTAATAATGCATTCACTGCCTAAGTCCTACTATAGTGTGTTTTGTGTAAGGTAAACATTTGTGTGTATTTGGATTTGTAATAACGGATGGATCTTAAAGTATTACTTATTTGTGTCATGCGCTTGCTAGCTAATAGGGGTCGTGCATCTGTGTGGTATGAACATGTTCATTGAATATAAAAACACAGTCTATAAACGTACCAAAACCATCATTCAGGCATCCAGGACCTCCATCATAATCGCTTTCCCGTTCTGTATGGCCCGCCTGTAAGTGGTTTAAGAAACCCTTTTCCCACTTCTTGACACACCCTCTTGCTCAACAACTGGTTCTTTTCCCTTGGCAGTCCCATGACCTGGCTTACTTTCATGTACATCCTCATAAAAGGGTATCTCTTTTCCCCTTCTCGGCAGCATTTCCAGCTCGGAGTTCCACACCTTCCTCTTGCAACCATTTTTCAGTTTGTTGTGCACTACCCCCTTTTTCTCTGATCTCGAACCCTGTATCAGTTTTCCTTATAGACACACGGGTTGTTAGCTTTCTTCTTTTGAACGGTGTTGCACTAGCGCATCGCATGCCAGCGTCCTCTTCTTGCCAGACCATGTTTTTTAAATAAAATTGTGACAAAGGCTGTTGCTTGTGCAGAACGTAGAGGTCCATTGATCGAGTCTCATCCGCAATGTCATACATTCACCGAAAGTCATTGTCTGTGTGCAACAAAGTTAAACCATCTTCGAGTGACTTGTTTGGTGCACCATCAAATAAAGCCCATTTCCCCCCCCCCCCCCAATATCAGCGAAAACATGATCAAGCACCCTTGTAAATGCACCCCTGCTGGAGCTAAAACACCAGACATCAACAAGGCGACCACCTACATAGCGAAGTGGCTGAAATTGAAACTTCCCGTTGTGGGGAACTTTAAATATGACTTCTTTGGTTTCCACCATGTCCTATAAAACAGAAATACTAATAACAATTAGAAGCAACAACTAGACTTAAAGGGGTATACTGAGCATACCTATAAAACATAAACGCTAATAACAAATTCAATAACTTTGAATTAAATAATAATTTAATAATAGAATATAAAATATAAAGCTGCACAGTTATTTATATACATATATAAATATATCAACCAATATGAATGAATAAGGTAACAAAGTACACACTGGATAGTACAACAAACCTGGACTTTTTCCTAAAGTAAGATGAAAAGGACACCGATTATTTTTGTAATCTTCAATGAAAGTGACCTAGGGTATAAAGCAGGAATGTTGGGATGTTGATGGTCGGGACCATAAGGATAAGAGATGTGTGGGGTGAAAAAGTTTAATTGTTTGTCATGGTAGGTCCCTCTACTTTTTAGAACAAAGATAAGCTGTATATATGTCTTTATAAAGTTTTGTTTGGGCAAAAAATGATATACTTATAAAAGCCTAAAAGGTACTTTTTGCAACTTTTATAAACTCCCCACCACCTAATTTGTCGGTCAACATTTTCCTACATTTCCATAAACTTGTTAATTAAAAACCTGTTTATCATGAGTTCCAGAACTTCAGCTACAACCCGACTAATTGGTGGCAAAGTTGAATACTTTTGCAGATGCAGTCTTCGTCTACCAGTCAAGACGTCAACAACAAGGGCAAACCCTGGGAAGCGTTTCGTTAAATGCTCTATTTGTGATGTATATAATTTTTTGGATGATGATCTGCCTAGTGAATACTATAAAGATCTGGTGTATGGGTTCTTTGAAAAGGAGAAAAGATCGAAGAAGTCGGTGGATATTGAACACTTGGTTGATACTCTTTCTTTGGACAAGTCAATCTTGGACAAAGAGTTGACTGATGCAAAGTCAAAGTTGAAGTTGTATGATAGGTTGTTTTTCATTATGTTAGGATCTTTGTCGGTTACTTGTGTTGGACTTGGTATGTTAATAAGCAAGTAATGTAATGGAATAGATATAAACGTTTAATGTAGAACCTAAGACCTTGATAGATCTTGAGCACTCGTAGATCGTTAGTATTGCTTATGTAATCACAAACAAACTAATAGAAAATCTCTACTACTTGTATTCTTTAGCGGAAATCAAACACAAGTAATAACACAAATAACTAAGAACTTCTTTGATCCTCTATGGATCGTTTTATAATACTAAAACTTTATTTTTCAACTCGTCCATAATTCATACTATTATGTTCCTTTTATAGACAAGGAACCCTAACTCGTTTCCCAAGAAACGTATAAACATAAAACTAAATAAGATATACATAATCACTTCCTAATAAAGCTCATGCATATCCTAACTAACTATAGAATACACAGAATAACTATCTCCGCAGAAACCATCTACACGGTGTTAATACTTCAGTAGAATTACTTCTTCAGCATAATCCTTGCACTTCAGCAGAATCCATCAGCAGTAAATTCAGCATAATTCATACTTAGCTTAATTCCCAACAATCCTCCCCTAAACTGGAATTTGACTAGGTTAAGTTCTAGTTTCTTGATAGATCTTTAACACTTCAGAATCAAAGGATTGTACTCGAACATCAGCAGCAAAGAACCAAAACAATTACATCTCTATGATGACAAAACTTTGAAACTCCAGATCTTTGCAGCAACAAATGACATAATGTACATCAAAACATATTAGTTTCATACTATTCTCATCACATCCAGGTGTGTTAACTCCTTTGAGAGGTGAATCATTGAAAATAATGGATTTGATGTCTCTTTACCAATAGCCATCACTACTGGAGTAGCCAAATGTTTAAGTTCGAAAACTATGGTATACTGATAACCATCTGATTTATTAGCAAATCAGCAACTATAAAAATGGATTTGAGATGTCTTTACCTGTAGTCGTTTGCACAGGACTAGCCAATTCTTAGGAGAAATAAATCACCTTTGGTGAATTGAGAACCCAATATGGTATTCCACTGCCTTTACCACAAGCCATATACTTGTGGGCTAGCCAATTCTTGGATTCCAAAAAGGAATAAACCATGGTGAATTGATGACCATACAACCCTCAGCAATTAAGCATGGGTGAGTTGCAAACCCTATGATTTTAAGCAAACCATTACAGCTATCAACAGATTTGATGTGTCTTTACAAAAGTTGTACCCTTTGGACTAGCCAACTCTTTGATGTACACAAGGCACAGTTGGTGAGTTAATAACCATCAATAATATACAACAAACCTGCAAGCAAAGTCAGACAAACCAAGAATATACAAAGGTTTTTTTTTTTTTTTTTTTTTTTTTTAACCAAGAATGAAACAAAGAAACAAATAAAACAAAAATTACAAATAATACAGGATACCATAATCAAGATGATGCTTGGTGTTGGAGAAGCTGAGTCTTAATCATTCCAACCAATTTTTCAGCATGAAGCTTATCATTCCCAACTGGATCTGGTGGAACTTCCAACCTCTTTCTAAGCATTTGTTGCATCAATGTCACAGACAAAGGATAAGTCTTATCTGAAAACATACACACAGTCATTCCTCCCTTTGTCTCCACCACATGCACACAAGGCATAGGATAAAATCTCCAAGTCTCAACCTTCCACTTATGTGAATTCTTCCAAATAGAATACCCTTTACCATCTGGAGATTGAGAGTCGAACAGAACTTGAAGATCACCCAACAAGTATAAACCAGAACCCTGTGGTGAATGATTAGCATAATGCTTAGTGACAAGCCCATACAGAGTATTCAAATCTTGCCTATCCACCAAATGAAATATTTCCTTCAAGAAATTAAACTGCATAGAAGAATTATCCAGCCTAAAAATAGTGTTAAGCTGTCCATCAGTCAAAGTCCAAGCAGTCAAAACATCATGAGACCCTTTAGGAAAAACATCAGCAGATCCTTCTTTAATGAAAGTTGAATCATCAGCCTTTAGATCCAAAGAACCATCCTTGTGAGATTTCTTAACCTTAGAGGTGTGTGTCCCAGTTGATCTCACAGATCTCCTTAAAGAAATATGTCTCCTTTTAGACATCCTTTTCTTCCTCCTACCGGGTATATAAATCCCCATAGATGGTAGCTCCTCAGAGTCATCAGGAATATCTTTAACATGGATGGAAGAAGTAGACGCAATTGGAACTGCACCACGTAATGCATACATTCTCTCAAGCACCTCTCTGGCCCTCTTAAATTTAGCAGCTTCTTGTTCAGCTTTCTTACCCAACTCTTCTCCTACTTTATCAACAGGTGCAACTCTAGGTACTATTTCAGAAGAAACAACATGAGGTTCAGCAGAATGAACCCTTTCAGCTGAATGTATAGCTTCAGTAGATGCTTCAGAAGTAACCACGGGAGAAATCATCTTTGGTGTAACATCATCAAAATTATCTACAATCTCAACTGTCTTAGTTCTCTTTGCTTTAGGAACATCCACACTACCAGCACTCCGTTTCAAGTAAGAAGATGGTGCAGTCTGTTTCATAATCCTTTGATACATTCTATGCAAATCAGCATCAGGTAAAGCCCAGACTTGCTTCTTTTTCAAACCAGAGTTATAGATAGTAGAACTCTGATTATACACCACATTCCTCATGTATTCTTTCATTTGGGCTGCAGTTGGTGGTCTTTCTCTTTTAACTTTAGCTTTTTGTGCAGCAAGAGCTTTCTTCTTTTCAGTTGCAGCTTGCTTCCTTTGTTGTCCAAGGGCAACCATTTGTGCAGCAAAGTTATCACTATCAAAAGCAGCACCTAAGATACTCTGAGCAAGTGTAGAATTGGATGCAGCTTGATGAGTATAAGCATCCCATTGCTCATCAGTGAGCTGAGTAGACATTTCATCAATTTCTCTTTGTCTCTCAGGAGGCAAATTAGTAGTAGACTGAGCTGCAAGCTTTTGAGCCAATTCATGACTCTTCTTCATCTCCTCACACTCAGCTAACATTCTTGCTTGTTCTTGCCTTTCCTGTTCACTCACAAGATCTGAACCAAGCTCATCATCAATCATTACTCCTTTTCCTTTGTCAGCAGACACATGAACAATATCAGCTTTAGGAGTATCAACAATAGGAACTTCAGACGAAACACCCAAGGATGCACCAGGAGAAACATGTTGAGACAGATATTCAACAGGTCTAGAAAAGACATCAGCTTCAGGATCTAGATTAAAACATCTTCTAGCAAGAAATACTTCCTGATTATCTGCTGAAGGTGTAGGACATGGTGGTTCTGGTACAGATGTATCTTGACCAAGTGTAGAACCAACATCTACCATATGAGCATCATCCATATTGTCTTCAGCAGTTGTAACATTTTCAACACTTGGTTCCTTTGAAGCTTCAGTGGAACCCTTGTTCAAATACTTTCTTCTTCTCCTTCTAGTAAACTGAATAGGTTCCTTGTTCTTTGAAGATTCAGCAACAACTGGTGAAGGAACATGAGTCTTTTGAGCCACATGAGCCAAGATTTCAAGTGAATCCAAATTAACATCCTCTTGCTCCTCATCAGAAGAAACCACCAGCCTCCTTTTGCTATTATACCCAAGCTGTTCCTCTAATTCCTTAACCTTTCTCTTTAACCCATCTATCTCACCACCAAGTGTAGATTTAGTCTCAGCAAGCTCCTGTTTGAGATCAGCAACCTCTTTCACATACCTGTTCAGTAAAGCATAGACAAATGTAAGTGTAATAGGGTCCTCAGCTCCACCAGCAGATTGCTCTGTGGTAATGGGAGCTTCATTGGACCTTTCAGGAGAAACATGGTCATGCTCAATAATAGGAGAGCCTTCATGAAATGGCTCCCTAACTGGACTAGGTGTGGGCTGTCTATTAACCTCATGATCAAACTCATCAGGAGTAACATGAGTAGGTGGTGGACTAGGACTAGATGTGGGTAAAGGTGTAGGTGGAGGTTGGTCAGGAGAAACATGTGATGCTTCAGCAGTTGTAGAAGGGCCCTCATCAATGGAAACTGAAGGATTCCCATCAGCAGCAACATTGGTAGAAGGTGGATTACCAACAACATTATCCTCATCCGCAGCCTCATTTCCTTGAGGCAACATAGCTGCCAGCAAAGGATGATGTTCCCCCTCATAATGAGTTTTCATTGAAGCAAATAGTTTAGCAGTTAAAGCTCCTATGGGACAAAAGACTTGGACTTGAGTTGTAATGTCTAAAATCATTTGTAAAAACCTAGGGTACATTAAAAACTTATGCTTTTTCCTTTGAATATTTTCAACCATATTATCAAAAACAAACCTAGAAAAGTTATAAGTTAACCCCTGAGAAAGACATACAATACCACATCCCAATTGAGTAGAAAATTGATCCCATCCTCCTAATTTATTGCTTATGCACTGAAAAAATGCGTGTACCAAAAACCTCCACATAGGGCAAAGCTGATTCTTGAACCATATATCTGTCCTCGTACTCTGGTATCCAATAGCTCTCAGCCCAGTAAGTATCTCCCCGGAATTAGAGTGATAAACCCCATTAACATCGTCCAAACGAAGCTGTCTCCTTATCAACTCCTCCGTCACGACATACTCTATTCCATCAATCATCGCAACAATCTCTGTGTCACTCCGTTTCATAGCAGATGCCCAAAATTGTATAACCAACGATTCATATATCACATTAGGAGAATGTGTTAAAGCATAATGAATCTTGGATCTCTTCAAGAACTCCACCATTGGTTCATAAATTTCATCACCCTGTGCTTTTCCCAGAAAAGCAACTTTGTTATGATCTTTCTTAAATTGAAGTGCCATGTGAGAGATGGTTAGTTAGGGTTATGATTCACGCAACTGGAAGTGTTTTGAACTTAAGTGAAGAGGGAATCAGTTAATTTGAAGCAAAGATATACGAAGAGGGTATTAGTAGAAGTTGCCCAAATTATGGTCAAAAATATCGGAACAAGTTGTTGACCATATCTTACGTGTATAGCAACTCTTACCAAGTTTAAATTACCACTTCAGCAGAAACTACGATCAATCTGCTGAATGAGGTCAATCAGCAGAAACCACTCAAGTTAAAAGATAACTTCAGTAAATATCTTGAGTATTACTATGCCACCCAACTCGCATTAAATTACATCAAGCCTTGAATCCGTCTATAAAACAATCCCAATGCATACTTAACTCACATCATTTACCCCCAATTATCTTCACAAACCCTAATTTCTCCAAAAATACCACAATCATCAAAAATAACCATGAATACCCAGAGGTCATTGATCTAACATCCTCCTCCTCATCATCATCATCATCATCATCAAGTGATGAGTCTAACCCATGGCGTCTTTACCTTCCTCCACAAGAACCACGACCTAGAAAATCCCCCTTTCTCCCTTCATCGGAAGATGATAGTGTGGTAGATCCTAGTGAGTCATCAAGAGGTTCAGATGATTCCACTGAGCGCCTAGAGTCAAACTTTAATAGGTTGGTGAGAGAGGAAATAGAGAGAGGACAACCTTCACCATCCCAACCCCAACCAAGGCCACGTGCCAGAAATCCACCACTCCCAAAGAACAGAGAGGTGGTTCTTGGTCTTTCTGCACCAGGTTTTGGTGCTTCATCTCATATCAGTAAGGGAAAGGGTAAAAGGAAGATGGAGTGATGCTATATGGTGGAACGAGTAGATGGAACAACTGAAGATTTCTCATATCACAAATCCATTTACTGTATTCATCTTCATCATCTTCGTTTTCATCAATCCATCCTTTTCAGCTTCTTCATCGTACTGGTCATGCATATCCACCAGCTTTTGTAATAGACGATAGAAACTAGTATAGGTTTGGTAGATCTTGTATAGAAATGGTCTTGTATTTTCATTTGAAGTTGATTGTAAGCTGTAAGCTGTAAACTGTTACTTGAATGAATGAATGAACAATTTAACTTCAGTACTTCTCTTCAGTAGAAATAATTAGATCACTTCAGTACTTATCGTCAGTAGAAACAAGCTTTAAGCTTACTTGACCATTATCCAATTAACCAAACTTGATGAACTTCAACTAAAATATGCAATCTGCAAAACAGACACAGAGAAGCACACAAACCAAACCAAGACAAACAAAACTCACAAAACATTAGTTGGTTAGTGTTAACAAATATACAAACTAATCTACAAAGTTTACAACAATAATCCTCCCTTGAGGCATATGCCTCCCCTGAGGCCTATGCCTCCCCTTAAACTTTGCAGTTAAGGGTTAAGCATCCCAATATGGACCACAAGGTGTTGAAACCTTGGTCCATCAAAAGCCTTAGTTAACAAATCTGCCACATTATCATCAGTGTGAATTTTAACCACTTTTATTAAATGTTTTTCATATGCATCTCTTATAAAGTGGTGCCTGATTTCAATATGCTTAGTTCTACTGTGAAAAACTGGATTTTTAACTATACATATGGTACTCTGATTATCAATAAAAATTGTTGTGTTCATGAAGTTAAACCCATAATCCAACAATTGATTCTGTATCCATAGTACATGTCTACAACAATTAGCAGCAGCAACACACTCTGCTTCAATAGATGAGGTAGCCACAATAGTTTGTTTCTTGCACTGCCAAGAAATTAATCTCTTTCTAAGGAATTGGCAACCTCCAGTTGTGGATCTCCTATCCAGATTTGCACCAGCATAATCACTGTCACTATATGCTTCCAGCTTAAAAGGAGACTCTTTTAGGTACCAAAGGCCTAAATGGGGTTGGCCTTTCAGATACTTAAAAATCTTTTTGACTGCATTCAGATGGGAAGCAAGTGGAGTGACTTGATGTCTAGAACAAGCACTCACAGCAAATGTAATATCAGGCCTAGAAGCTGTCAAATACATCAATGAACCTATCATGGATCTGCATAAATGAACATTCACAGCAGGATCTGGTTCAAGATTATTCCTAGATTTTGGAGCTTCATAAGGTGTAGTGGCAGTTCTGACATTCTCCATACCAAACTTCTTCAAAATGTCCCTCACATATTTATCCTGACTGATAAAAATACCATCAGGTTTCTGCTGAACTTGGAGACCCAAAAAGAAAGTAAGCTCCCCCATAGCACTTATCTGAAACTCTCCCTTCATCAGCTCCTCAAACTCCCTGCACCAAGCTTCTTTAGTGGAGCCAAAGATAATGTCATCCACATAAACTTGCACAAGAATAATGTATGTGGAATTCTTCTTTAGGAAAAGCGTTTTGTCAATGGCACCTCTTCTATAACCATGCTTCAGCAGAAAGGCTGAAAGCCTAGCATACCATGCTCTGGGTGCCTGATGTAAGCCATAGAGAGCTTTGACAACTTTGTAAACATGTTTAGGATGATCTGGGTCTTCAAATCCTTTAGGTTGAGTGACATAAACCTCCTCTTCTATTTCACCATACAGAAAAGCACCTTTAACATCCATTTGATATACCATGAACCCCATGTAAGATGCATAGGCCAAGAATATCCTTATGGCCTCAACTCTAGCAACAGGTGCAAACACTTCATCATAATCAATTCCCTCCTCTTGTCTGAACCCCTGAGCCACTAATCTTGATTTGTTTTTAATCACAACACCCCTTGCATCTCTTTTATTCTTCAAAATCCATTTTGTCCCAATTGCATACTTCCCCTCAGGTAGTGGGACCAATATCCAAACCTGCTAATTTTGGAACTGTTGCATCTCTTCTTGCATTGCTTTAAGCCAACTTGAATCTTCAAGAGCTTGAGTAACACTGGTTGGTTCCACTTGAGAGAGAAAACAGGCAAACAGACAATGCTGAAAGTCTGTGTGATTGTCCCTTTGCTGGTTTGAGACATAAGAGAGAAAAGCCACTTGACCATATTTAGAACTTGTTACAGTGCCCCTAGTTCTAACAGGTGCATGAGGATCACCAATAATATTGGATTGAGGATGAGCGATGTTGATCCTTTTAGTAGCAGTGGTGTTGACATCAATGGATGTATCAAGATTAGTCACAGTTGGCTCAAAATCACTGTCATAGGAAGGTGAGGTAAAGATGCCAGCTTTGGGTTGATCATTACCAAGATCTGAAGGACTTGGAAAGCGTGTATAAGGTTCTGCAAAGTTGGTGGACACTCTAGTAGAAATGGGAGTAGAAACAGCATGACTATCAGCAGATTTGGTGATGATAGGAGAAACAGGATCACTGTCAGAAGAATCATGGTTTCCACTGACTGCTTCTCTTGCAACCTCCCCAGTAATCCTCTCAGCTTCTAGATTAGCTGCATACTCTTGTTTCTTAAGCCTAGCAAGGTCCTCTGCAAAGTTGGACTCATCGTCACTCTCATCAGTAGTAACTTTGGAAGTATCACCTGCAAAATGGTTAGGGGAGAAGGAAGGTACAAAAATAGGATGTTCATCATCCTCAAACTCACTATCAGAGTCAGCATGCATGGTAGCAGCACTGTCAGTGGGAGACTCTTGTGTACCTGCATTTTGGTTAGCCACATGTCTAGAATAACCCAAGTAATCAATTAAGTAATCAAGGTCAAAAGACCAAACATGACCTTGTCCTTGAACATTAGGCTTATCTTCTAGAAATCTCAGGTTCAAAGTCTCCTCAATCTTCTTAGCATTCAAATTGTATACCCTATACGCCTTACTATAAGCCGAATAACCCACAATATACCCCTCATCAGCTTTCTCATCAAATTTACCCAATGGATCACTAGTATTCAAAATAGTCACTTGACATCCAAAAGGTTTGAGGTAGTGAATAGCAGGAACTTTCCCAGTGAGAAGTTCATAAGGTGTCTTGAAATGAGGTCTAGTGATGGATACCCTGTTTAGTACATAACAAGCTGTACCAACTGCTTCAGTCCAAAACATAGTAGGTAATTTAGAGTCTGCAAGCATGGATCTTGCTGCCTCTATTAAGGTCCTATTCTTTCTTTTAGCTACCCCATTTTATTGTGGGGTTCTTGGAGTGCTATAGTCCCTTTTTATCCCTTTAGACTTACAGAGTTCTATCAATACAGCATTCTTGAACTCTGTCCCATTATCACACCGGATTCCTTTAACCTTTTTGTTCAGCTGGTTTTCAACAAGAGTAATGAACTCTCTTAAAACTGGAGATGTTTCATCTTTAGTTCTCAGAAAGAATACCCAACAAAACCTGCTATAGCCATCAGTGATTACCAGACAAAAATACTTGTGATCAATACTTCTGACTTGGGTTAGACCAAAAAGATCCATATGCAGCAACTGAAGAGGTTCTGAAATAATGCTCACAGCGGTAATAGCTTTGTATGAGGCTCTGTGTTGCTTTCCTTTGTTGCAGGCAACACAGTTATGTTCATTGGTGAAAACTTTGGAAGGAAGTCCTTCAACAAGACCCAGTTTGGAAAGCTTGTTTATGAATAAAGCTCATGCATATCCTAACTAACTATAGAATACACGGAATAACTATCTCCGCAGAAACCATCTACACGGTTTTAATACTTCAGTAGAATTACTTCTTCAGCATAATCCTTGCACTTCAGCAGAATCCATCAGCAGTAAATTCAGCATAATTCATACTTAGCATAATTCCCAACATTTAATTATATATGTAATTTACTTTTGGAGAAGTTGCAAGTTTTTATGTTCAGTGTTAAATTGTAAAGCCCACCTGAACAACAAAATATATACGGTACAAATTACGTGTACATAATGTAAGCAACAACATAGATCACATAAAATGGATACCCTTAGAGTAACAGATTCATGTGTAGATCTTTTGAATACATAATCAAGATTATACAGTGGTGCATTTCATAAAGTAGAAACAATCTTAAACTAGTTTCCCGAATTTTGTGATTTGTTATAGTTTTTCTGTAAGTATACAAAGGGTTTAATTGAATATGATAACGACTGTTGCGAATAGCACAAATTCATGATAATGTTGTAATTGCTGCTCTTGTTGGTTGCTGCTGCTGTTTATAAAGGTAGTCATGGTGATGCAATATAATGCAAAACATATGACACGTATATTAGGCCGTGAGAATGAATACTTAAAACTGCTATTGCACGTTAGTACTGCTAGTGCTGAAGACCAAGTAACATAAACATCATGTTAGTGAATAGTGGGTAAATGCACACACTTGATAAACAATATGATAAAAATGTATAATCAAGCTGTAAAACTGTCAAATACATTTTTTTTGGGTGCCTTTCTTTAAAGTGCCTGTAATCGTTAACAACACCATTATCATGTTGCATAACAATACCTACACTCCAACCTTCTGTTCCTGAAATACCAAGTTGGTTTTAATCCCGAACATCCTCGACGCCGATCTCTTGTTAGAGGCTTCAAATGCCTCAACATCTTGATCTTCCGTAAACCCGTTCTTGGTGTTTCAAAGCACAGCCTCCTTGCATACGGTTTCCTCGAAACCTTATGTCCATACCTGGGCTTGACACAACTCCCTACTTGACGTGGAACGGAAGAAGATCCTGCATCCAACAAAACCTGATTTGGAAGAGAATTTGTCAGTACATTCGTTAAAGTGGCATCATCGTATTCGATAACCCGTTGAACCCGTTTATATGGTGGGGAAGTAGACCACCCAACATCCATTGCTACACAACCCACAAATCCCCCATAGTACCATTCATCATCACTGAACTCAATGGCATCATCAACACTTTCGCTATGCAAAAAATCCATGAAAATATTCTTTCCTTGGAATTCAATTCCTTTACTTCTAGGTTGGGAAGGAGGGGTTCTTAGGGGAGGTGAACGCCCTTCTTCCTCCTCCCATGCTAGAATATCAGAGTAAGACTTGGATGTAGCAAGCTGCACAAGTTTATCATGTATCGCAAGCTTTGCATGCGTTTCCTTATCAAGAAGATTAAAAGTTAGGTTAGGATAATAGAAACATGCTAAGTTAGCAGGTTTATGTGCAACGTACAAGCCGATTAATCCATATTCCTCGGCAAGTTCATACATCCTTTTAACATCATTATCACATTCAACAATTGTTAAACCAGTTGAAAGAACAAATCTTGGCGTGCAAAAATATAAAGCCCGTATCTCACACTCAAGCTTGTAGGCCAACAAGTCAAGCATTTGCTTAAAGTTCATCCTTGTGGAGTTACTAAACCTTAGCGAAAGGGTTCGGCCAAACTCATAACTTAAATTGGGCAACCGGATGAAGGTACCATTGTAGTGAATCTCAAAAACAAGATACGCAGCTACAGACCCTGGCTTCCTGTAATAAAGGTATATAAATGTACATAAATAAGAATTGCAAGTATGGTAAAAAATATAGTCAAGGCAAGTGAGAACCACGCGGTAACATATAAACATTTTTAGGAAGTGTGATGGTATTCATACCTTAGTTTGAGATCAAATAAGGCAACTGAAGGCTTAGAAGCATTTTTTGATGAAAGAGATTGTTTGGAGATAGGCATCCTGACTAGTGTACAAATGTGATCTTGATGAACATTTGCTATATATTAGCAAAGGTTGTATTATTTTACTATTAACAATGTACTTATATATTATATGAGACTTATGATCCATTGATTTTGATACGGAAATAGTAATGGGGTAAATGTTATTTTATTTTGTTAAACGTTTTTATGTCTAGCGTGTTTGTGTAATAATGTGGGTGTTAATGTGTGAATGAATATGTGAATCGATGAGGCTTGGTATATGTTTGATTGTAAAATGTATTTGATACAATATCGTATATTGAAAACCGATAGTGCATGATAAAACAACGAAAGTGATGTTGGAGATAAGTTAAAAACTGTTGACACAAAGGATAAAATCTAACTCTATAAAAAAACCGAATCATCTTCTCGCGATAAGCTAGCACCACGTCAGCAGGATCATCAACTTGCAACCATTGACAATGTGCCAATCGACATAAAAATATACAAACCCACACACCACAACCACCAAAAATACACCCTTCACTACATGTAATCTTATAGTCGTTCGGACGTATTCCAGTCTTATCAAAAAATGTTTGCTTACTCTAGAACAACTGGTAGTTTGGCCTGTACAATAACTGAGATTGTTAAAATACATACAAGGGTGATCTTGTTGGAGGGTTGTCAAAAATGTTAATATTGTATACTCGAAATAAGTAAGTTATACATAAACTACAGTTGTTTGTTCAAGAAGGATTAAAAATAATACGTAGTATATATAGTGTTGTTAACTGAAGATTTATCCAAAAGTATTATATGTTTGTTATGCGTGATACGTATAAATTCGAGCATTTGACAATTGCTTCGCAATTAATTTTTATAATACATTTCATTTCATTACATTAAGCGATAAAAAAAGAGAGTAACGAAGCAACAACATTGATGATGAGTCCAAAACATAAAAAGATGACAATGACAGAACTTGAGAGAGAGCACATAACAAGCTAGGAATATAGGTTTAATATTATTTGCGCATCATGGCCAGAAAGGAGCTTTTCTTGAGAACTTGCAGCTGCGTCTCAGTGATGAGCCTCATCAGCGTCTTGTTTTTCTCTAGCTCCTCATCCTGGATTTCACACAGCATTTCCATACAAGCACTGGCAATAGTGGACCCAACCAAACACTCCAACTGCTTGATCTGCTCACCCCGCACACTGCATCGACCAGTTAGATCCATCACCATTGCATGCATGTCACTAATGAACTTTAAGTCACGTCCATTGTCACGCACAAAGATAGTGTTAGCCATGTCGTAAATATAGTTATCCATTTATGTTGTAGTAAATGCTGTTGTGGGTAGTGTTTGTCACTTCACAAAAGTAGTTTGAAAATAAATTAGATGGTGTCCGTATATATAAGCAAAATGGGGTGTGTGGGGTGACATGGATTTTATTTTCAATTAAAGTCAATATAAGTAAATGTGGATAGTCAACTGGTCAATAGTTGCGTGTTGTCAAGTAATTAGAAATGCACATTAAGCCAAATGCAATGAATGAAGCTTCTGTAGTACTCATATGCTTCCTGGCCCAAAGATAACAACTTTTTGGGCAACAAAACTAGTTAGCCTGTTGTTTACTTGCAATTCAAACAAATGTTTTAGTCACGTATGCCACGTGGTCCATAACATTATGATGTGTATGGCTTAGGAAAATATTATTTATCCTTGTTGTACATTTACTTTATATTTTTCTGTAACAATATACAATTATAATATAACTAACAATTTATGTCATGAACTCCAAGTATGTGTGCAGTTGCCTGTGGTTTCTTCAGTATTCCATGGATATTTTGAAATAACCCAAATCGGGGATGCACAAAAGTAAGACAAACTTTAATAATGAGAAAAAGACATATTGAAATGATGGTGCTGCCCAGTGTCATGTACTTGAACTGTTTTTGTCCATTAATTATAAAGTTTACGTATTCCCATAAAAGGTGGAATTAAACATGTGTCTAACAAGTTGCTAGAACGAAGATGAGTTTGAAAAGATGACCTTGGATAATCTCTACAACAACTTGAATGTCTATGACTCTAAAAAAAACATTGCATGTTCATCAACATCTACACAGAACATTGCTTTAGTGTAAGTTTGTAATCCTTGAAATCTATGCATCATCACATTCTGTTAACAAAGACTTTGCAGCCGTAGCCTTGGTCAAAGGATCGGAGTGTCAGTGATGTTTCCACTGCTGGTTTGCGCTATCCACTTCCAGTAATGGTAAATACACTGCTAGTGCAGTTGTGCTGAATATGGAAACAACAGGGGCTTTTGTGAAACATTTTGCTTGTACCGTACTTATTCCCCAATTCACTGTCGATCAATTAACTGATCTTTTAAACACTCCCAATTAGCGCTGAACACAAACCATAACCGCTCCCAACTATAATTTTAACAAATCCCACATCACATTTACTTTCAACATACAATGGCAAGTGAATATTCCACAACCCACAACTTAGTCGCATACCTAGTCAAGAACGACCATTCTGAAGGTTTTCATGAGATGATTGATTTCATCAAACATAGTCCCATACACTATGCATTAACTGTAGAACCCATCATTGTTAAAGCTTATATACGGCAGTTTTGGAGGACTGTTGAAATTCAAGAAAGAGGTGGAAAAGAGGTTATTAGGGCGGTTGATGATGAAAGGGAGATTCTGATCTCAGTGGATGTGATTAGAGGTGTTTTGAAGCTTCAGGATGCTTAAGGAGTTGTTAATCTGTCTGATGCTGAAATATTTGAAGGTTTAGAAAGAATGGGTTATGAGAGAAAAGGGGATCGTATAAAGTTTCACAAAGTTATGTTTTCTCCGCAATGGAAGTTTTTAATCCATACCTTGCTCAAGTGTGTAAGCAATAAAACAACTAGATTTGATGAGTTTCCCTCAAAGATTGCAACTGCTGTCATCTGTTTATCTCAAGAAAGGGTTTTTAACTGGTCTCGAATGATTTTTTAGGGTATTCAAAAGAACATTAAAGAACAGGGCAAATACTACCTCTATCCTAGGTTTCTTCAATTGATAGCAGAAAGTCAAATAACAGAACCCATTCCCCATAAGAAAAAGTATGAAGTTTTACATATGGTTCCTAGGGTGTTTGCCCATATGAGGAAAAAGAGTGAAAATTTTACAGGAACCATAACACCTTTGTTTCCTCACATGCTAAATCTGCCACAACTTATAGAGGAGGAAAATCCACAACCCAATCTATCCACTGATGAACCCCCTGCTACCACTTCCAAAACCAATTCCAAACCCTTACCTTCAACATATGAACCCCAACGTATTTTAGTTACTAGAAGGAGGAAGAAGGGCACTCAGCTACCTGAGGCTGGTGGTAGTGGTGAAGGACATGAGGGTGTAACAGGTGTGGGATGTGACATGAGTGGAAGGGGTGAAGTACATGAGGGTGTAACAGGTGTGGGAGGTGACATGAGTGGAAGGGGTGAAGGACATGAGGGTGTAACTACTGTTTCAGGTGTAGACGTTGACCAGGTAAGTGAAAACCTAAGTAAGACCCAACCACTGGCAACTCCTAATGTGGAGAGTTCGCTCGAGCTCAACACAGGTGGAGGATTCCCCAGGAAACTGGCTAACTTGGGGTCCATGGATACGGAGGCTCAGTCGGATGCCATGGTACTCACATCCTATGATTCAGCTCTCGGAGCATGTCACACAGATTAGAGTGATGAGGAAAGACGTGAAACTGAACATGAATTGACAGGTAATGATACTTTTGTGCATAATGACAATTCCCAGTGTACACCTCTCGGACCAGTTAACACATGTCAAAGTTGTGAGGATAGAATGGAACTTTTAAAGGAACTAACGGATAAATGTAGCAACATGGAGTCTAAAATGCCTGGTCTTCAAGAATTGACAACCTCTCTAGCTGGAACTATTAAAAGGTTGAAGCACAGGCTGATTGTTTTGGAGAGAATGAGAAGCACAGGCTGATTGTTTTGGAGAGAATGAGGAGACCAGGGATTGATGCATATAGAAGAGTCAAAAGGATGCGAAAGAATGCTAGCTCCTCAAAGGATCAGAGGTTGGAGGATGCATCCAAACAGGGGAGGAGTAAAAGCATAGATTCAGGGGAGGATGTGAATTTCGATGTGGTTTTAGACTTGGATAGTCGTGCTAATCGGGATGGTTATCTAGTGACTGACATGGAAGGAAAAGCTGCAGCGATAGATGATGCTTTGAAAGCTACTTGTGCAGAAAAAGAGAAGGAAGTGGTGCAGGCAACAACCATTGCCTATGTTGCCGCATCCACTGCTTCTAAAGAAGAAGCCACTGTTGGAACCACCTCTAAGGTAATTATAACAACTATTACTTCAGATATTCCCATTGCTATCACAACCACTACTACTACAATCACAACCACTGTTACATCACCACCAAAGTCAAAAGAAGCTGAAAAGGAGGTTGCCATTCAACTGCTAAACCAAAAGCAATCTTTACCAATCCCTGAACCTATCGTTGCACCCATTCCTGCTACAATTAAACCTTATGCACCTAAACCCTTTGGAAGTTTGAAGATTGGTGAGCCTGTGAAGTCAGTTGTTGGTCAACCAGATATTGGAAAGGCTATAGGAATTGCAGAAACAGTTTTGACATTTAATAGTATAGATGAGCAGGTGGCTTGTGATGCAGAAGCAGCTCGAAGAGTGCATCTGGAACTAAATGCTGATGTAATTAATAGGGAAAAGAAAAAGCAAGAAGATGACAAAGCTTCTCAGAAAGTGATTGAAACATTAAAAAATGAAAAACAAGTGTTCCAAGGATCACAGGAAGCTGATACTAAAGAAGAGCTAGAGCAATGATAACGCTACACGCGTCGTTCGGGGTCAAGGAAACTTCCTTTTCTTCGAGCAAGTTTTATAACACCCTAGGCAGTGAACCTAATCGTTGTAGTGTAGTAATTAGGGTAAGCCACGGGTATTGATATCATTCTCTAGGGAAATAGGAATGCTAGTAAGAAGTTACTACGCTAAGGTTAAGGTTGAGGAAGATTATTTTTTTATCTTTTTTATATTTTATGAAATGGAAAGGTACGAATCTCGGGTATTGGATTTGGGGGGGGTTGGTATTTCTACCGATTACTCTACTATTATCTAATTATCTAAACTAAGGTTATGGGAGTCTATGCCTAATTAATGTGTGCTCGTATGATAGTTTAAAGATGTGTTTACTTAGGTTGTACTACTCCTTAATTATCTCCTATTGGTGGTTGAGTTGTCACATCCTTATTCTTAGTTGCGTTGTGTGTCTAAAGTTGTAGGGTATGCGTTTCTCCCTAACTCTTTGAACTTACCAAAGGGTCTCGTCTACAAAACCCACTAGGGATGATAAACTCTTACTCTAAGGCACTCTTTGGATAATTTAGCCTACAACTACTCAGGTAATCATATTCTAAGGTTCACAAAGATGAATCAAGCATTAAGTACACAACGAATGACCTATCGCATTACTAGATCATTGATCAACTAAGATAAGAAACAACCAATCAATATTCAATAATTAAGTTTCATACTTCCTAAGCAAACACACAAATAAATTAGCCGGACATGGAGAACATGCAAACATACACACAAATAATCAAAGACATAATTGAATTAATGAAGTAAATACTTATCTTGATGTAAGATAGGGTTTAAAACCCTAAAATGCTGTACAAGACACCTTAGGTTCGGTTTTTAGGTTTTCACTCCAAAAGACTCTCCCTAAAACTGAAAAATTCGGATTCTATATATAAGATTACATATGCGACGGCGTCACCTTATGTTTCGTGACGCCGTCGTGTCGCCGTCATTAGGGTTTCGTCTTAGCCACGTTAACCTTGCGACGGCGTCACCTTATGTCTCTGACGCCGTCCTCTTCAACTTCTGACGTCGTCTGGGTTGTGATTCGTTGTGAAGTGAGTGGTGAAAAACACAATATCAACGTATATCAAAATAACCGTAAAATCCGACAAATCAACCTTTTAGGAAAAAGGTCAACGTATCAAATCTCACGGGTGTGATAAAAGTGATACCGAAAAAGTGATTTCCCGGGTCGTGTCCCAACGAGGTGTGAATGGAAGGATTCGTTGAGTTTTGTGATTTGAACTTGAATTGGATTTTAATGATTTTGGATTAGATTACGCATTCTACAATTTAATTAACAGGAAAGTAATTAAGGCAAGGGAACCCTAATAAACTAAAAATAAACTATCACTAGGCCTAAGGAATGATAAAACGAAGCTACACTAAGTCCTAGGGTGCTAAAACGTAAAAACGTAAAAACCGAGAAACAACCCGAGCCATAAACGTAAAAATTATGCAATTTAAGGGCTACGGGTGTGAAATCAATTTTCCTACGTTCTATTTGACTAAAAATAATTTTAGGAAAAAGCGGAATATTTTTTTTGACTTTTAAATTAATTACTACGAATTAAAATCTATTAAACTCTAATTAAATGATTAAAAATACTAAACTATTTTAGAAAAATCTGAAAATTTCACAAAAACTACCTTAATCTATGCTGGACCTAGGAAAAATAAGAAAACTTGGTACTGTTTGGGGAAATAAGCTGTGAATAAGCTCAAAAGAGCTTATAAGTAAAATTGTTTTATGGTTTAAATGATTTGTTTGTGTAAATATTAACGAGACAAGACCCAAGGGCGCGTTGGTTGAGGTGTTGTGTGTTGAGGCTTTAATAGGCAAGAGGTCAGGGGTTCGAATCCCACCTCTTGCTTATTTTTGAAAACTTTATTTTTTCTTTTTCAGCTTTTGGGGACTTAAAGACTCAACAAAGATGAACCTTATTTGTGAAAACTTTACTTTTAAAAACTTATCAATAAGCTGTTTGACTCAGCTTATTCCAACAGTAAGCAACCAAACACTTTTTTTTAGCTTGAGATATGCTACAGATTTTGAAAAAACAAACACCCCTTTAGCACATTTTTATAACACCAATTAAACAAGAGAAGCAGTAAACCATTTGACAAAGAGAAATTGATCAACTAAGGTGTGAATAAGCTGAACTTAAGCACAAAAAGCTATGAGACTAAGGGGGAACAGTTGGCATACAAGTTCTACACTATGGGGGAGCCTTAAACTTAACAAATGGAAATCAAGCAAATAAGCTACAAAAGTATTAAATAAGCTAAAGTAAGCTAAGGTTAACCTATCTTAATCCAACCAAGCTAAGAGCACTTAAAAGATCTAAATAAGCAGAAACAAAAACCTGATAAGCACTGAAAAAGAATAAGCTGCAGATCTGCTACTGGTGAATTGAGACAGAACAGTGCTAAGGGGCACTTTTGGAGCTTAATCTAAATAAGCTAGAGATTAAAACAGCCTCTGAGCTTCTGGCCACTCAAAGTCCACCTGGCCAACTGCCTTTTGCCCCCCTTAGCTGATCTGATATAAGCTGAGTACAGCTTAAAAATAAGCTGCAAAAAAAAGTAAAACAACTGTTGACAGAGCATTAGTTAGCCCCCCATTTTGACCCATAAGCAGACCCATCAAAACATTTTTTTGATTTTTTTTTCTTTTGACACAAGTAAGATAAGCTAAGGAACTAGTGATTTTTATTTTTTATAAATTTTTAACTCCACCTAAATTTGCTTAATCAGCTATGCAAAACTGAGGAAACTCAAGTTTTTTCCTTATTCTTGAAAAACAGATGACACTTAATTCCTTTGAAACTTTGTAAAATTCTCTTCAGACTCAAACAACTTATCTAGGATACTCAAAATGAGTTTGACTTTAGTGGTCAAAGTGGGTAAAAACTGGTTTTGACCCAAGTACTACTTTAAATCCAAACACTCCTTTATGAGTACAAATTACTTAAACTGATTTTAACTTAATCGACTTGACCCCTTTTTGGAAACTGCATTGCTGCCTTATCTCAGAACCTTATACAATTTGAAATTAGGATAAAGCAGAAACTACATGAACATGAAACTAAAACAGTTAAGTAAAAGAGATTCTCATTCATTAAAAAAGAACTTAGTACAACTGAAAAAAAAGACAACTAATTTTTTTTTTAAAACTAAAACTAGGGGTGCCTTATACTTGGCTACAACATCTCTATTTATACTAAGCTACTGGTCTTCATGCTCTTCACTCTCTTGGCTTCTTGATGTGTTTCCTGTGTGAGTGCAAATAGCCAAGGACTCACTCTTGTGCTTTCTTTAGCCAAATCCAAGCCACCCAATTGGTAGGTACCAATTTGAAGCAATCTAAGCCGTTTGATGGAGCTTTTCTGACATGGATTGCCATGGTGGCAATGGGGAAAAGAATAGGGAAAATGTGAGTGGGTTTGGGATTTGGGTGAAACCGGATAATAGAGATTAAGGTCATGTTTGGCAACAAGCGGTAGGGAGCGTTTAAGAGCGATAAGCGACAAGCGGTAAGCGGTAGAGACTTTCAAACTTGTTTGGCAACAAAGCGGTAAGAGTTTGAATACTGTTTAACTGCTTCCAAAAAAAATGCTTGATCATGAAGCGTTCCAACCTATTTTACAGCTTTTGTTTTTTAAATTACCTATATGCCCCCAACATAACGTTCACAACCCACGTACAATTTTTTAGTGGGCTGAATATTCATCCCTCCTACAAAACCCTAATCACCCTTTTATCAGAAGAATTATTCAATCAGATATAGTTTTCATCTTAAGTCGAACGTTGTCATCTGTGTAGGCCAAGGTCTTTTCTAAGTTTACCATCTTCATTCCACTGTCAAACACTTGTCATCACAAGTAAGTACCTTTATGATTCAATGATGCATATTGATATTATATTTAAATTGTATAATGTTTGGCTTGAATTTGTGTTATAGTTATGTTTTTATTAATGTTCTTTAGCATAACATGCATGATTCAATGATATGTATCATGAGCATCATCAATGACGGTTCATGCAACTGAGTCTTGCGCCTATAAACCTAGAATCACATAAGTGGATATTTTAACACAACCTTTCAATATGTAGAGGAAACAAACGTTGGATATGATGTCAATGATACGTAACGATATAATCTCGCTACTAAATAATAACATATGCAACGAACCTCTTTAACAATCCATACTAGCTTAGGGAGATGAGATAACGATGGAACTACTTTAACCCCGATAGCAGTCTCGATAGTGCTACAATTACCAATAGCAGTTGTATTCACAAGCACACAAATATATCAAAACAAGTAGAAACAGAGAGCATTTAGTAGCACATTTAAAGAAAGAAAGACGGTTCTTATCACAAGAAGAAAACCGAACAACACTATGTGCACAAGACGCCACGTCTCGTAATTACTCTCGAGCCGTATTCAACAAATATCTAAATGTGCTGGTGGCTGTAGAAGAGTGATTATGCAGATGGTTGGGTGTGAATTAAGTTAGGATTGGGTGTGATTAGTAGTGATGGATGCTTTTGATCCTGTTTTGGTCCATGCATTTGTTACAACTTCTTCCTTAAGTTGGTATCCCACACAAAAGTTCCTTACTAAAATTGATGTTAGACAATATCACTATCTGCTATCATGTTGTCATTTATGCCAATTTAATGTTAAGTTAAGACTTTTTTTTTCATTACAAAAATTCTAATTTTTATTTGATGAATTAGGTAACAAGGATTATAGCTATAAGTTATAGTTAGTTATACAATTTGTGGTTTTAGTTCTTGCATTGTACCTTCATTATTTTGTAGTATGAAATAGTAACACACTTTCACTTTTGTCATTTTATTAAATTAAGGTATGTTGCTAAATTAGGATAAAAAGTTATGATCTGTGGTATAGGAATGGGCTTTTGGCCTAAGTTATCTACCAATATATGTCATAAATTTTAGTTTTATCACTTAGTTTTGACCCAAATAGGTATAGATCCATGTGAATTATAGTTGTATATTCAGTGTTGTATACCTTTAAGCATATAATATTGTTATGTTGATTTGTTGTTATATGTGCTTAGCTCTTTGATTATTGTGTGCGGGTAGAATGTTTGTTGATAACACATACCTTATATACTTTTTTTTTGATATTAGATGGCCCCAGGTAATGCGAGAGAAAAATGGACAGACCAATCCATTATGAGTTTGTGTAATTTGTTAATAGAATATCAAAACGACAATGGACGTGTCAATGTTTGTGTATGACTTATTTGAACAAACTATGAGATTTAATAATTAATGTTTAATTTTTACTCATACGTATGCAGTTTTGTATAGGTGAAAATAATCAACATGAATGTTGAAATGGATACTGAAAGAAGAAATAGAAAAAGGAAACATGGTTGTCTACATTTTCTTATGGACTCATTGTACTCATGCGATCTAGTTTCCGCGTACTATTACAAATACATGCATAAGGAACCGTGCATGACATCATCTCAAACGGGAGAAGCCTGGATGAATGAAGTATTAAATGGTAACCCTATCCGATCTGTTAATGCTTTTAGAATGCATCCAAACGTATTTTTAAAACTATGTGGGGAACTGGAATCAAGTTACGGGTTAAAGTCTAGTGATAAAATGATGGTGTTTACTACGTTCGAACAACATCCAGATTACGTGGGATGTGATGAACTTCGTGATGTTCGTGGCTCGGTTATAAATAATGAAGGTACTTCTAGTGGAACATCTAATGAGATGAAACAAATTCGCAATGATATTGCCACATTAATATGGAACGCACGTCGCAGATAAATTATAGTTAGCGTATCATGGTGTTTATGTAATATCAAGCATGTAAAAGTAATGAGTACCTTAGAAATAATAAATTTATTATTTGTTCAATAATTTTTTTTTTAATTTATATATGCCCTTTTTCGTAATTTTACTCTTTATAATTACAGCTACTGCTACGCTACCAAACACATTTTTTAAACAAACAGCCACTGCTTACTGCTCCTGCTTACTGCTACTGCTTACTGCTTACTGCTACTACTTACTGCTTACTGCTACTGCTACTTGTCGCCAAACATACCCATAATGGATGGGTATCGTATGGACAAGTATTAGACTCATATTGGATTATTGGACTAATTATCGATTTCTTATCGGACTATATATACATTGGACGTGACAATTATTAAACACTTTCAGTCTTTATATATCTAAACTTATCTAATCGGATTAATTATTATTAGAGGAGGCAATTTGTGCCCAAAATCAAAAAAATAGGCTAAATGGGCAAACTTTTGAAAGATTTAGGCACATTTGGTCCCCTTTTTTAAATATAAATAGGTGTTACGTTCGAGGCATTTATTTCGTCGATTTGGGTCTTTTTAAAAGCGATTCGTATAACATGAGCCCGTTTGGTCCATGCCCGTTTAGCCCGTGCCCATTTAGCCCGTTTGACCCATAGCCCGTTTGGCCCGTAGCCCGTGCCCGCCCGCCCCACCCGTTTTGCCACCTCTAATTATTATCGAAACGTGTTTTGAATAATGAATCATATCAAACTCTTATTTTGTACTTAACATATTATCCCAAAAACTTTTATTATGTAAAACCTGATACCAAGACAAACAATATAGTTTTATTAAATATAAAACCGTATTACTTAATTTAGATATTAACACTTATGTTTTCCTTGTGAAACATACATCTTATAAAACTAGTTGGAATATCGGGTAAATGCCTAAAATTTAACCATTTATTTACCTTTTTATTTATTTGCTAATTGATTCTTACTTGTTTAGTTTCTTTTATATGTTTTATTGCTTTGGCATGTGTTCTTGAGTCTTGGTCAACATTTCTTGACTATTTCCTTATAATGTATTAGGATATATATTATGTCTTGGTGTGAGTTACGTTTGGCGTGAGGGTAGGTCGAGTCCATGTTTTCTTACCATCACACGAAACGTTAAAAACTAAACTTTTATCGATAATGGATTTTTGAAATTAACGATACGAATATTCCACGAGAACTAAAACACGTTAACGTTACCTTTCGGAAATTCTTTTGCTCTGCTAGATTTATTCTAAGATAGCAAATTCTTATTAGGTCGTTTCAATCTCGTACCATTGTACCTGTGCTCTCGATATTGTTATGTTATGCTCTTGATGCCAGTTGTGTCAGTTATGATTCTTGCTTTGCTTCGGACTGAGGTGAGTTCATGGCCCTACTTTACTTGTTTTGAAAACACTTTTGGGGGAGAATACATACTTGTTTTACTAAATTCCAATATTTGCAAATGACTTGGTTCTTGAAAACTTTATGTGCTTCACTAAATAACTTATTCAGCTATTCATTTATCATTACAATAACATCATTTCTTTCACTGTGCTAAATTCATAATATTTTAATTTTGGACATATATGTGTATGTAATTGTGTGCATGAGTGTTTATAGTGGTTGACTGGTTGGATATCTATGATT
>BPTQ01000008.1:338282084-338435387 GCA_019973895.1 Chrysanthemum seticuspe | reverse complement strand
GATCTCCATATACATGAGAACTTTCTATGTTTGTGTATGACTTATTTGAACAAACTATGAGATTTAATAATTAATGTTTAATTTT
The DNA here is from genome assembly GCA_019973895.1 of Chrysanthemum seticuspe. Taxonomy (NCBI): domain Eukaryota; kingdom Viridiplantae; phylum Streptophyta; class Magnoliopsida; order Asterales; family Asteraceae; genus Chrysanthemum; species Chrysanthemum seticuspe. Next base: position 338,435,302 of record BPTQ01000008.1, on the reverse strand, counting down.
TACTCATACGTATGCAGTTTTGTATAGGTGAAAATAATCAACATGAATGTTGAAATGGATACTGAAAGAAGAAATAGAAAAAGGAAACATGGTTGTCTACATTTTCTTATGGACTCATTGTACTCATGCGATCTAGTTTCCGCGTACTATTACAAATACATGCATAAGGAACCGTGCATGACATCATCTCAAACGGGAGAAGCCTGGATGAATGAAGTATTAAATGGTAACCCTATCCGATCTGTTAATGCTTTTAGAATGCATCCAAACGTATTTTTAAAACTATGTGGGGAACTGGAATCAAGTTACGGGTTAAAGTCTAGTGATAAAATGATGGCCGTCGAGAAATTGGGAATATTTGTGTATACACTTGCGTTAGGGGTGTCTAATAGGGATGTTGGTGAGCGCTTTCAACGTTCAGGAGAAACTATTAGTAGAGTATTTCATGAAGTTTTAGAGGCAATAACTGGTAGATCTAAAGGCTTTCATGGTCTAGCCCGTGAGATGATAAATCCAAAGGATCCAACCTTTCAATTAACACCACATCAAATCATGAATGATAAAAGATATATGCCGTACTTCAAGGTATTCAATTACTTTTTGCTTATCTAAATTTATATTACTAATACTATATATTGATATTTTCTTAAAAACAATTATTTAGGATTGCATTGGTTGTATTGATGGTACGCATATTGGGGCATGCATCCCAGAGACCGAACAACTGCCTTATATTGGTAGAAAAGGGTTACCTACTTTCAATGTGATGGCAGTATGTGACTTTAATTTATGTTTTACCTTTATATCGGTTGGATGGGAGGGTTCAGCTCATGACACACGTGTTTTCCTCCATGCCATTAACAATCGATCTATGAACTTTCCAAAACCGCCGGAAGGTAAATTTATACGCATGTGTTATTATACCCAAACTTCATGATAAATTACAAGCGACTTATTTTAAAATTTTACCAGGTAAATATTATTTAGTTGATAAAGGATATCCTGATAGAAAGGGATATTTGGTTCCATATCCAAAGACAAGATATCATAAATCGCAATTTGAAAATGTGCCACCTAAGAACATGCAAGAGTCTTTTAACCGTTCTCATTCATCTCTACGAAGTGCTATTGAGAGATCATTTGGAATTTTGAAGAAACGATGGAAAATACTCGGGAGAATGCCTAAATATAGTGTGGAAACTCAACATGATATAATTATCGCCGCATTTGCTTTGCATAACTACATTCGTAATAATGACAAGGAAGACATGGTGTTTACTACGTTCGAACAACATCCAGATTACGTGGGATGTGATGAACTTCGTGATGTTCGTGGCTCGGTTATAAATAATGAAGGTACTTCTAGTGGAACATCTAATGAGATGAAACAAATTCGTAATGATATTGCCACATTAATATGGAACGCACGTCGCAGATAAATTATAGTTAGCGTATCATGGTGTTTATGTAATATCAAGCATGTAAAAGTAATGAGTACCTTAGAAATAATAAATTTATTATTTGTTCAATAATTTTTTTTTAATTTATATATGCCCTTTTTCGTAATTTTACTCTTTATAATTACAGCTACTGCTACGCTACCAAACACATTTTTTAAACAAACAGCCACTGCTTACTGCTCCTGCTTACTGCTACTGCTTACTGCTTACTGCTACTACTTACTGCTTACTGCTACTGCTACTTGTCGCCAAACATACCCTAAGGGAGGTTTGGGTAAAGGTGCAACTGGGTAAAAGGTTGAAGGAGGGTTGAGTGTTTTGATTGAAGAGAAAGAAGAGATTAGGGTATCTAGGGTTCATGGGAGATTGGTAAAAGTTTGTGTGGGCGGGAAAAACAGGGAAGAAGAAAGGGTGTGATGGGTTTTTGTTAATACTTGACCGGGTATGAATTAGGTTTGACCGGGTCAGAGGGTGGATTGGGCCAAGGGTGTTGGGTTTGGGCAGCTTAGTGGACTAGGATTAGATATGGAATCCATTGCAAATATAGGGACCAAATCTGCCAAAACTGAAAATCCAGGGACCATTCATGAAATTCTGAAAATGTAATCCAAGGTCCATACTTGTGAATCTCAAATAAGTTGAGGACCATTTTTGCCAATTAAGAAATTCCAAGGACTAAACTTGACAATTTTTAAAAATCCAGGGATCAAAACTGTAATTTCTCAAACTTTTGAAATTTTTCACCAAAGGACTAATTATGACAACTTATGATTTCAAAAGGACCTTTGGTGACTTTTCTTTTTAAAATACGTGCTCAGGGACTATTTCTGTCAATTTTTGAAAGTCGGGGGACTGAAACTGCCAATTGTGCAAACTTTGCTCGTTTTTCATTTGTTTTTGATAATTTTGCATCTGAAACATATAAAACACAATTTTGAGATATTTTCAGTATTTTGATGCATTTCGGAGTGTTTTTAGATGTTTTGCAGTTCAGATTTGACCAAAAATGATGAGTGAATAAGCACTCATCAAATCCCCCACACTATAACATTGCTAGTCCCTAGCAATCTTTTGAGAAAACTTAATGGATTTGAATCTCTTTACCAAAATCCATTACTTCTGGAGTAGCCAAATGTTTTAGTTCAAGTAAGAACTATGGTACACTGATAACCATGTGATTTTGAGCAAATCACCAGCTTTCAACGGTTTTGATTTGTCTTTACCAGAAGCCGTTTGCTTCTGGACTAGCCAACTCTTAGATAAATTATCAATATTATCTTTGGTGAGCTGATTACCAATTATGGTTTTCCAACCGCCTTTACCACAAGCCATAAACTTGCGGGCTAGCCAACTCTTCACTAATTAAAGATATGGTGAGCTGAACACCATACAATTTTGGGCAAATTGCGAGCCGTCAACGGATTTGAGAAATCTTTACCAAGAGCCGTTTGCTCCTGGATTAGCCAATCCTTTTGTTTACTAGATATGGCGGACTGATAACCATAAAAAAAATTTTGGCCAAAAATGAGGGAATAAGATGGTAAAACATATGATAAAATTCGTGAGAATTCCCCCCCCCCCCCCCCACACTAGAAATGAATATTGCCCTCAATATTCAAAGTACCGGCGGTTATGCCGAAACATAGAACGTAAAAGGGGAATACTACGGCCAATATTTGAATTTTTTATTATTTATTTTTTTTTTTTTAAGAAAACCTTTATACAATAGCGGGGGGCAACTCCCCCACACTAGGGTGGTAGAAAGGGGAAAGAAGTCAGAAATATGGGTGAAAACCCATATAGTGTGCTACTGTTTTTGATTCCCGAGTCGCTAGCTTGACTCGATCCCCGCATTCATTGGTTCATGGGGAAAGTTTGGAGATCCAGGACAACCAAGGATGGTATGTCCCCTCCAAAATAATGTTTCAATCTATGTCCATTCACCTTGAAGTTTGGCCCGTCAGTTTGAGATAACTCGACGGTGCCATATGGAAAAACTTTGGCAATGGTAAATGGACCGGTCCAACGGGTCTTAAGTTTCCCCGAGAAGATTTTCAATCTAGAATTGAAAAGAAGGACTCGGTCACCGACGTTGAAAACGCGGTTCTTAATCTTTGAGTCATGGATCTTCTTTGTCTTTTCTTTATAAATCAACGAGTTCTCGTAGGCTTGATTACGGAGTTCATTTAATTCATTGAGTTGAACTTTCCGATGATCACCCGCGGACTTAAGGTCAAAATTGGCATGCTTCAAGGCCCAATAGGCTTTGTGCTCGAGCTCGATCGGGAGATGACACGCCTTTCCGTACACAAGCTTGTAAGGAGTACACCCGATGGGTGTTTTGTAAGCGGTGCGGAAGGCCCAAAGTGCATCTTCAAGTTTGTCCGACCAAGAGGCACGGTTTTCACCTACGGTCCTCTCCAAGATTCTTTTCAAACCATGATTCGAAACTTCCACTTGCCCACTAGTTTGTGGGTGATACGCGGTAGAAAGACGGTGAGTGACACCGTACTTAAGCATGACTTTTGCGAATTGGTCGTTGCAAAAGTGCATACCGCGATCACTAATGATGGCACGGGGAGTTCCGAAACGGGTAAAGAGAGACTTCAGAAACTTCACAACTACTCGGGCGTCGTTGGTGGGGAGCGCTTTCGCTTCCACCCATTTAGACAAGTAATCGACCGCCACGAGTATATACTTGTTCCCTCGAGAAGACGGGAACGGACCCATAAAGTCAATGCCCCATACGTCAAAGATCTCGCACACTTGAATGGCATTTTGAGGCATTTCATCTCTTTTAGAGATGTTGCTATGACGTTGGCAAGAGTCGCAAGATTTGACGAGGTCATGGGCATCTTTGTAAATCGTGGGCCAATAGAAACCGGAATCAAACACCTTTTTAGCGGTGTAGTTAGGGCCATGATGTCCCCCCGTGGGTCCATGATGACAAGCCTTGAGAATTTCATCGGCTTCTTGGCCGTGAACACACCGTCGGATGACTTGATCCGCACAAACCTTAAACAAGTAGGGGTCGTCCCAGAAATAATGCTTAACATCTTTGAAAATTTTGTTCTTTTGTTGGGACGACATCCCTTTCACAACAAAGTTACCCGCATGATAGTTTGCAAAGTCGGCAAACCATGGGGTACTCGAATTTTCATGATGAGATACCACATTAAGAGTCTCGAGAGGAAACGTTTCGTTTATTTCCTTTTTCTCGAGCACACCTTGATGTGGATTTTCAAGACGAGAGAGATGATCAGCCGCTAGGTTCTCTGCTCCTTTTTTATCACGGATGATGATATCAAATTCTTGTAGGAGGAGAACCCATCGGAGCAATCTCGGTTTTGCATCTTGCTTAGCAAAGAGATATTTGAGAGCCGAGTGATCCGTATACACTATGCTTTTGGACAAGATCAAGTATGGCCGAAACTTCTCTAAAGCATACACCACGGCTAGTAATTCTTTCTCCGTCGTAGTGTAATGTGCTTGAGCTTCGGTCAAAGTTTTGCTAGCATAATGTATAGGCTGGAAATGTTTTGATTTTCGTTGCCCCAAAACGGCACCTATGACGAAATCACTTGCATCGCACATAAGCTCAAATGGTAATTCCCAATCGGGGGCAACTAAAATTGGTGCTTCCGTGAGCTTTTTCTTAAGAGTTTGAAAAGCTTCAACGCACTCATTAGAGAAGATGAAAGGAGTGTCTTTTTCAAGAAGTTGGGTCATAGGCCGGGATATCTTTGAAAAGTCTTGAATGAAACGACGATAAAATCCGGCATGACCAAGGAAACTTCTAACTCCTTTGACGGTTGTGGGAGGAGGTAATTTTGAAATGACATCGACTTTAGCTTTGTCAACCTCAATCCCTCTCTTAGAAATCTTATGGCCAAGACCAATTCCTTCCTTAACCATAAAGTGACATTTCTCCCAATTTAGACTAAGATTCGTGTTTTCACAACGTTCAAGCATCTTGTCCAAATGGGAGAGACATGTTTGAAAAGAATCCCCAAAGACCGAAAAATCATCCATAAAGACTTCCATAGTCTTCTCGATCATGTCATGGAAAATGGCCATCATACACCTTTGGAACGTACCGGGAGCATTACACAAGCCAAAAGGCATGCGTCGGTAAGCAAAAGTTCCATAAGGACACGTGAATGTGGTCTTTTCTTGATCTTGTGGGTCAATGGGAATTTGGAAGTAACCCGAGAAACCATCGAGAAAACAATAGTATTCGTTTCCCGCTAATCTCTCAAGCATTTGGTCCATGAAGGGTAATGGAAAGTGGTCTTTACGGGTGGCTTCATTTAACTTTCGATAGTCAATGCAAACACGCCATCCCGTAACCAATCGAGTAGGAATCAACTCGTTTTCATCATTTTCAACAACGGTGATGCCACCTTTTTTGGGCACACAATGAACGGGGCTAACCCAAGGACTATCTGAGATGGGGTAAATCAATCCGGCATCGAGAAGTTTTATGACTTCCGCTTTGATAACCTCATGAATTTTAGGATTCACCCTTCTTTGGTGTTGAACCGCCGGTTTGAAGTCATCCTCCAGGAGAATCTTGTGAGTACAAAATCTCGGGTCAATACCCTTGATGTCGGAAAGGTTCCAAGCGATGGCTCGCTTGTGTGACTTCAAAACCTTTATGAGAGCGGATTTTTCATCCTCACTCAAGTCTTTAGCAATGATGACGGGTGATTTATTGTCACCCTCCAAAAATACATACTCGAGATGAGGTGGTAAGTCCTTAAGTTCGACCTCGGGAGGATCATTAGATTTTTCAATCGATTTGATTTCCTCTTTATGAAGTTCTTGAGGAGGGAGTAATGAAGGATCTTCATTGACCATCTTCTCGATGAGAAGAATATCTCCCTCAATGTCGATGGGAGCGTGATCAATTTCCCATGAAACAGAATCACTAGCCAAGTATGCTTCAATCTCTTCCAAAATAAAGTCACTTCCCTCAAACGGAGTGAGGGGAGGGGAAGAAAGAGCAACAATAGGATCAACCAAAGTGGGATTGCCACTCGAGAATCCAAGAATTTCTTGAGAATACTCCTCCGATACAATGTCAAGGACATCAATTTTGTTGACGGAATTGTCTCCATAATTGGGGGAGTATTTCGTAACTTGATTGAGATTGAAAGTAACGGCTTCCTTGTTTACCCTCAAAGTGATTTCCCCTTCATCAACATCGATCAATGCCCGACCCGTTTTTAAGAAGCACCTCCCAAGGATGAGGGGTACTCGGGGATCGGCATCAAATTCGACAACAACAAAGTCGGCGGGGAAATGAAACTTGCCTACTTTCACAAATACATCCTCGGCTATTCCTAGCGGACGAGAACTTGTACGGTCCGCAAGCTCGAGGATCATACATGTAGGTGTGAGCGGAGGTAATGAAAGCTTTTTCCACATGGAGTGTGGCATCAAGTTAATGCTAGCACCAAGATCGGCCAAAGCGGAGCATTGAACTATGCCTTGAAAATCACATGGGATGAGAAATTTTCCTGGGTCTCCTAACTTTTCGGGAAGCTTTTTAAGGATAACTGCCGAACAATTTTCGTTCAAAGAAGTTTTAGCCATTTCGGAAATCTTTTCTTTGTTATTCAACAAATTTTTGATTGTTGGACCGAACTTTGGCATTAGAAGAAGAGCGTCCGCGAAACTAATCTCGAAGTGCAAATCTTGAAAGATTTGGATAAGCTTCTCCATTTGTTGACTAGTTTTATCACGGAGTTTTTGGTTTATTAAGCCTTGAAGGATAAGGAAGTGAAGGCTTAGGAATGGTCATCGGAACAACGGGTTCCGGAATTTGAGGTAAGACCTCCGGAGGCTGGACTTGTGCGGTACTTCGTGGGCTTGAGTTTTGCACCTTGTCCTTTGATACCTCGGTTTCTCGTTCCACATCCCTCAAAGTAGAAGGATTAGGCATCGAGGGTCCCTCATAAGACTTACCACTTCGGGTTGCAATAGCATTCAATTCACCTTTTGGGTTGGGAATGGTATTACTCGGAAGGGCACCCGAAGTTGAAGCTTGATTCTTTTGACTCATGAGACTAGCAATCATGCTTTCAATCTTGCTATGAGATTGATCAATCTTGTTACTAGTAGCTCTAAGCTCGGAAGTGAAATCATTCTTCAAAGTGGTAATTGGATTTTGGATGGACACCATCTTAGCTTCATTGCTTTTGATGTAATTAGCAATGTCAATGGAAGCTTGAGGGGGTTGGGCATGCACATTTTGTTGAGGAGCTTGGAATCGGTTTTGATTGAAATTTCCTTGATTTTGAAAACCTTGATTTTGATTTTGAAAATTCCGATTCTGACTCTGATTTTGATTGAACTGATTATTTCTATTTTGCACATTTTGATTGTTCTGATTTTTATTAAACCCGGGTGGTCCAAGGAAATTGTTAGAACGATAGCTGAGAAGGTTTCGGTCCCCTTGCGGTTGGTAGGAATTACCTCTCGTATTGTAGGAACCAGAAGCGGCATAAACGCTCTCTTGAGTGAAGCCACCGGAGGCTGGACACTCAAAATAAGGGTGTGGACCACCACAAGTTTCACAACTCTTGTTTACGACATTCACTTGTTGATTGTTGTTATTTTGACTCATTTTAAGTACGGCAGTGGATATTTCTTCAATCTTTTTGGTTAGAGTCGTGAATTCTAAAGAGGGAAGGGTGGTAGATCTCCTTGACTCACTCCTCTCGGCTGAGGAATCCCAATAATTGTGGTGGGCAGTCATGTTTTCAATGAGATCATAGCACTCTTCGGGTCGCCTTTTCATAAAGGTACCACCGGCAGCAGCATTGATTGTGTCACGATGTCTCAATGTTAACCCGTTATAGAATGTATCTATTTGGGTGACAAGCAACATATTGTGGTTTGGACATCGATCAATAGAAAGCTTATAGCGTTCCCATGCCTCAAATAAGGACTCATCGGGATGCTGCCGAAAATTACTGATTTCATTCCGTAGTTTCGTCACCATCGACGGTGGAAAGTATTTCGCCAAGAATTTGGAGATCATTTCATCGAAACTATGGATTGAGTTCTTGGGAAGACGATCAAACCATGCGGTGGCATGAAGCGTCAAGGAATATGGAAAGAGGTATAAGCGAAGGGCGTCATCGGTGACCCCATTTTGCTTCATACTTTGGGTGACGGTGAGAAATTTGTCGAGATGCTTGTTGGCGTCGTCACCCGGTGATCCGTGAAATTGGCAAAAACTTTGGACTTGTTGAATCATATGATGCTTAAGTCCAAAATCCGTGGCCTCGATGTTGACCGGGGCAATTGGACCGCCCCGTCCATCCATCGTGGGTTGGCAAAGCTCCTCCATCGTTCGGAGATCGGGAGCTTGATTTTGTGGCCCAGGTTGTTGGACTTGAGGTCCGTTCCCTAGGTTATGTGTCATTGTGATTTGTTCGACGGTACGTATCTCGGGTACGTTTGCTTGGTTACGGTTACGTCTACGAGCTTGCGAGCGAGTGCGCATGCACTTCCAAAAACAACACTTTCAATTAAAACAAGACCGAGGCAAAACAACATTGAACTTAAACCAATAATCCCACGTGAAATGATCACTTCTATAAGTAAAACGCACAAAGGAGCGGAGAGACTTTGTAGGTCAGCGCGAAGCTTATTAAAAACCCGTCTCTTTTCAGCCGCAATTTAATGTCAGGCCGTCCTTATACCCCTCACACAGTTTGTTAAACCGATAGAAATAAACCAAAACACGAGCGACACAAAGGCAAGTTTTAAATCTTTAGTTCGGGAACTTATAATGATAACACCTCAGTGAAGAATGTTATATTGATTGTGTCTTCTATTTATTTAAAACAACAAGGAAAAATCTTTTTGTATTTTTAATCTTTTACATATATATACAAAGAAAAGAAAAATATTTTTGTATTTTTGTATTTTTATAAAAACAATAACTTCACGAGGAAGGTTCTTCAAGTCACTAATCGTAAAAACTTCACGATATTGTCGCAACACACCTCCCCGGCAGCGGCGCCAAAATTTGATTCGTTGTGAAGTGAGTGGTGAAAAACACAATATCAACGTATATCAAAATAACCGTAAAATCCGACAAATCAACCCTTTAGGAAAAAGGTCAACGTATCAAATCTCACGGGTGTGATAAAAGTGATACCGGAAAAGTGATTTCCCGGGTCGTGTCCCAACGAGGTGTGAATGGAAGGATTCGTTGAGTTTCGTGATTTGAACTTGAATTGGATTTTAATGATTTTGGATTAGATTACGCATTCTACAATTTAATTAACGGGAAAGTAATTAAGGCAAGGGAACCCTAATAAACTAAAAATAAACTATCACTAAGCCTAAGGAATGATAAAACGAAGCTACACTAAGTCCTAGGGTGCTAAAACGTAAAAACCGAGAAACAACCCGAGCCATAAACGTAAAAATTATGCAATTTAAGGGCTACGGGTGTGAAATCAATTTTCCTACGTTCTATTTGACTAAAAATAATTTTAGGAAAAAGCGGAATATTTTTTTTGACTTTTAAATTAATTACTACGAATTAAAATCTATTAAACTCTAATTAAATGATTAAAAATACTAAACTATTTTAGAAAAATCTGAAAATTTCACAAAAACTACCTTAATCTATGCTGGACCTAGGAAAAATAAGAAAACTTGGCACTGTTTGGGGAAATAAGCTGTGAATAAGCTCAAAAGAGCTTATAAGTAAAACTGTTTTATGGTTTAAATGATTTGTTTGTGTAAATATTAACGAGACAAGACCCAAGGGCGCGTTGGTTGAGGTGTTGTGTGTTGAGGCTTTAATAGGCAAGAGGTCAGGGGTTCGAATCCCACCTCTTGCTTATTTTTGAAAACTTTATTTTTTCTTTTTCAGCTTTTGGGGACTTAAAGACTCAACAAAGATGAACCTTATTTGTGAAAACTTTACTTTTAAAAACTTATCAATAAGCTGTTTGACTCAGCTTATTCCAACAGTAAGCAACCAAACACTTTTTTTTAGCTTGAGATATGCTACAGATTTTGAAAAAACAAACACCCCTTTAGCACATTTTTATAACACCAATTAAACAAGAGAAGCAGTAAACCATTTGACAAAGAGAAATTGATCAACTAAGGTGTGAATAAGCTGAACTTAAGCACAAAAAGCTATGAGACTAAGGGGGAACAGTTGGCATACAAGTTCTACACTATGGGGGAGCCTTAAACTTAACAAATGGAAATCAAGCAAATAAGCTACAAAAGTATTAAATAAGCTAAAGTAAGCTAAGGTTAACCTATCTTAATCCAACCAAGCTAAGAGCACTTAAAAGATCTAAATAAGCAGAAACAAAAACCTGATAAGCACTGAAAAAGAATAAGCTGCAGATCTGCTACTGGTGAATTGAGACAGAACAGTGCTAAGGGGCACTTTTGGAGCTTAATCTAAATAAGCTAGAGATTAAAACAGCCTCTGAGCTTCTGGCCACTCAAAGTCCACCTGGCCAACTGCCTTTTGCCCCCCTTAGCTGATCTGATATAAGCTGAGTACAGCTTAAAAATAAGCTGCAAAAAAAAGTAAAACAATTGTTGACAGAGCATTAGTTAGCCCCCCATTTTGACCCATAAGCAGACCCATCAAAACATTTTTTTGATTTTTTTTTCTTTTGACACAAGTAAGATAAGCTAAGGAACTAGTGATTTTTATTTTTTATAAATTTTTAACTCCACCTAAATTTGCTTAATCAGCTATGCAAAACTGAGGAAACTCAAGTTTTTTACTTATTCTTGAAAAACAGATGACACTTAATTCCTTTGAAACTTTGTAAAATTCTCTTCAGACTCAAACAACTTATCTAGGATACTCAAAATGAGTTTGACTTTAGTGGTCAAAGTGGGTAAAAACTGGTTTTGACCCAAGTACTACTTTAAATCCAAACACTCCTTTATGAGTACAAATTACTTAAACTGATTTTAACTTAATCGACTTGACCCCTTTTTGGAAACTGCATTGCTGCCTTATCTCAGAACCTTATACAATTTGAAATTAGGATAAAGCAGAAACTACATGAACATGAAACTAAAACAGTTAAGTAAAAGAGATTTTCATTCATTAAAAAAGAACTTAGTACAACTGAAAAAAAAGACAACTAATTTTTTTTTAAAACTAAAACTAGGGGTGCCTTATACTTGGCTACAACATCTCTATTTATACTAAGCTACTGGTCTTCATGCTCTTCACTCTCTTGGCTTCTTGATGTGTTTCCTGTGTGAGTGCAAATAGCCAAGGACTCACTCTTGTGCTTTCTTTAGCCAAATCCAAGCCACCCAATTGGTAGGTACCAATTTGAAGCAATCTAAGCCGTTTGATGGAGCTTTTCTGACATGGATTGCCATGGTGGCAATGGGGAAAAGAATAGGGAAAATGTGAGTGGGTTTGGGATTTGGGTGAAACCGGATAATAGAGATTAAGGGAGGTTTGGGTAAAGGTGCAGCTGGGTAAAAGGTTGAAGGAGGGTTGAGTGTTTTGATTGAAGAGAAAGAAGAGATTAGGGTATCTAGGGTTCATGGGAGATTGGTAAAAGTTTGTGTGGGCGGGAAAAACAGGGAAGAAGAAAGGGTGTGATGGGTTTTTGTTAATACTTGACCGGGTATGAATTAGGTTTGACCGGGTCAGAGGGTGGATTGGGCCAAGGGTGTTGGGTTTGGGCAGCTTAGTGGACTAGGATTAGATATGGAATCCATTGCAAATATAGGGACCAAATCTGCCAAAACTGAAAATCCAGGGACCATTCATGAAATTCTGAAAATGTAATCCAAGGTCCATACTTGTGAATCTCAAATAAGTTGAGGACCATTTTTGCCAATTGTGAAATTCCAAGGACTAAACTTGACAATTTTTAAAAATCCAGGGATCAAAACTGTAATTTCTCAAACTTTTGAAATTTTTCACCAAAGGACTAATTATGACAACTTATGATTTCAAAAGGACCTTTGGTGACTTTTCTTTTTAAAATACGTGCTCATGGACTATTTCTGTCAATTTTTGAAAGTCGGGGGGACTGAAACTGCCAATTGTGCAAACTTTGCTCGTTTTTCATTTATTTTTGATAATTTTGCATCTGAAACATATAAAACACAATTTTGAGATATTTTCAGTATTTTGATGCATTTCGGAGTGTTTTTAGATGTTTTGCAGTTCAGATTTGACCAAAAATGATGAGTGAATAAGCACTCATCAGGTTGCATCTAGGCCGTCTGAGTAGCAACGGCCTACTCTTTTAAAGCCCGACGTCGTCACTTGAAAATAGGGTATTTGGCTACTGTATCGTCACAAAAAATCCTCCGATGGCGTCGCAATTAACACCTGACGCCGTCGCCTTCTGTTTTCAGCAGCTTTGAGTGTCTCGATTCTGACTTTGGCCATTTTCTTCATATATTCGCGCCTTTTCGTCCAAATAAGTGCCATTCCAGCATTTTGCCTTCAAGAGACCTAAAAAGTGAAAAGGAACGATATTAAGCAATAACGGATACAAAAGTGATCAAATAAGGACTTAAACGACCCCTCAAAATGGTACCTTTTAAAACCTTATCAAATATACCTACACTTGTTATTTGCTTGTCCTCAAGCAAATGTGCTTTTAGCCAATTAATTTATAAGTTAGGGGTCATGAAGCATTAATTCAAAACGGTCCACAACACATATAAGCCCCGCAAAAGTCATAACAAGCACGGAAATTACATACTAGCACCTCACATGGGGTGTTTGGGTACTCACATCTCTCTCGGGTGTATATATGAAATATAACAAATAGGAAATGGAAGATAAACACTCATTAACCGGTCCTAGTACATAGATTACCATAGGCTTGAGAATAGATCAAACCTCCATCGCTTTGGCGTAAGCACCTAGGAAAGACTATCAAATAGGTCTTTTAAAGGGTTGTAATGTTAGGCTTACGGTAGGAAAACAAGGGTTTGGTGGGATAGGCTATTTAGTGGTGGCAAGTCAAAAATCTCTATGTTAAATGCATACGAAGAATGGCGTTGCTAAGTCAAGACTCGACACTCTAAAACTCTATGTAACGGAAATAAACAAACATAAATTTAAAGGATAGATGTAGGATGGTAGCCCGTTTTTTTTTTTTTTTTTTTTTTTTTACACTCTATATTTTTTTTCTTTTTCTCTTTTTCTAATTTTTTTTTCGATTTTTTTTTTTCATACACTTTTACTCTACCATCCTCTATGGTAACATCAAAATGATAGGGATTTATAGGCATATCCCTACACTTGATTTTTTATTACTCTAACACTAATTTGACCCGAATTTGAAAAGATCAAAACACTTGGGGTACATTATTATGCAAACAAAGGGAATTTGAATTTAACATTCCCTTCCCGTCATTTCATAAACTTTAACTTTTCCCATGAATCCCAATCGTCCCAAAACTGTATACAAAGGATATGACTCAACTTAGCAACTTATGCAAGCAACTAGATAATTGAACTAAGGGTTTAGGGTGATAACAAACATTTGCACTAAAAGTGAGTGCATAAGGGGTAGGCTAAGGCGATTTGGGTGTATATTTGGGGGTGGGGTGTAAACAATGCTCTTCATTGATATTCCGAAAAAACTGAAACATCACGAGAACCGCGAAAAGGATAGGCTCTGAGGGGTTAACTAGGGGTATCGTGTACTAAAGATGAGTACAACGCAAAGGGTGTGGGGGAATTACTCAACCGATATGGAAGAAGTAATTATATTACGGGTATCAAACAAGGGTTATCCTAATGCCTCTTATCATTTAGTTATTCCTAACTACACAAGTGTAGTCTCACTTGCGATCTCGGAATGCATCACAAAAAAAGTTCTAGAATCTAATATACTACCAGTTCACACTCTAAGCATTGAAGATGAATGCTTTAATTCCTACTAATCTAAGGGCGATCCTCACATTTTGGGTGGAATTTGGGTGCTAAAGGGTTTTTGTGCTAGTCATGCAACTTCCTATCCATGAGACGCTTTTGTTAAGACTAATGGCCCACTCCTATATATCATTAAAAATTTTAAATTTGGTGCCAAAATTACCCTAACCGACATTTTCTCATGGTTTATTACACAAATGCAATTGGACAAAGCAAATAATCAAGGATAAGCATAGTTTCAAAGTTCCCGTTTTATTTTCCCTCCCTACACTTAAATTGAACATTGTCCCCAATGTTCCCCGAAAGTATCAAAGTTATGATAATGGAAGGTAATTAAAAACGAAAGAAACTAATACTCCCCTGATTAGCTTGGTAGGATCCGTGTAAAGTGGTGGTTAAATCCTTTTCAAGAAGAATTATTGCGTGAACAGCTCCTTCCAATCTTATGTAACTTCTTCTTGACAAACTAAACTTGCACACTTGAAGAAAACAAAAGAAACCTTCGCGTAAAATTGGCGGTAATAATATATATAAGACTCGATTTAAACTAGGATATAATGCTTGTGGAATGGATGTTTACAGAATTTCTAAGAAAATTAAGACCTGGAAAATTCCAAAAATTTATAAGTAGCTCAGAAAACGAGAAAAAAAGTAATCTGATGTTTTTACTCCTTCCTGACGCCGTCAGGTTGCAATCCTGATGCCGTCAGGTTATCCTGACAAAAACTGGTCTGCGATTTTCTAGAAAAAATTCTGGAAAATTTACATCTTTAGAATCTGGAAAAATTTCTGCAAAAACATCCATTATGACTCGATACAAGCATTTGACTCGAACAAACAAACATAAATATCTTTTAGTTAATTGTTATTCTCATGTTTACGTTTCTTTTGAAAACGTGTGTAATCCTCCCTACACTTATCCTTTATGTAAAA
The DNA here is from genome assembly GCA_019973895.1 of Chrysanthemum seticuspe. Taxonomy (NCBI): domain Eukaryota; kingdom Viridiplantae; phylum Streptophyta; class Magnoliopsida; order Asterales; family Asteraceae; genus Chrysanthemum; species Chrysanthemum seticuspe. Next base: position 338,419,978 of record BPTQ01000008.1, on the reverse strand, counting down.
TACCTTTATATGCAATTAAGACGAGGTTAAAAACAAAATAAAGCATTTTTACAAATTTAAACATGAGGATAAACAATTAATAAAAGATATATGACACTAACAAGCAAACAATTAAGCATGGGTTGCCTCCCACGAAGCGTTTTTCTTTATTTAAGAGTCTTGTAGCTAGACTCATAGTCGTGCTCCTACGTACCGATATAAGTAAGTCTATCCTCAACAATGTCGTAAGGTTCAAACTTATCATTCAAGTTCCTAGTAGTACGTTCGGTTAAATATGTCTTTTCAAACTTCTCACCATCGGGATCATAGATTTGTATCCTAATGTGCCACTCTCCATTACCATCACTAGGCGGTCTATCCCAATCCCACTTGTGTTCAGATTTCTCAACTTTCCACTTATTCATGACAAGGTTAACGGGCAAGCTTCCTAGGAACTCGGTCATCTTCCTAAATACTAAGGCGTCCTCGAACGGGTTCACTTCCATGTCCCTAGCCATTTCTTTTTCTTGGAAAGTTGCTTTACTAGCGAAGGTTTTATCTAGGTAAAAGGTCTTTGGGGGCCTATGATGTTCTTATCAATCCAAGGTCCATATCTAGAAGGCTCTCTATCCAACCTAATCTCTTGTGGGATTTCCTCATCCTTGTAGTATGTATGCTTTTTAACATCGTAAACGGATCTAGCACTCCCCTCCCCTACCACTATTTTGGACATCTTACAATCGATGATGGCACTAGCAGTAGCTAAAAATCCTCTTCCAACTAGTAATGGGCATGTCGGGTCCTTATTCATGTCTAGCACATGAAAGTCGGCCAAAAGAGTCAACTCTCCTACGTGTACTACCATGTCCTTTATTATTCCTACCGGACGTGCCACACTACCGTCCGCTAGACCTAAGATGGTTTCCGTTGGTTCTATTTTACCTAAATTAAGGCTTCTATGGAGGGACAACGGAACAAGATTGATGCATGATCCTAAATCGGCTAGAGCGTCGAGTGGTTTGGAAGTTCCAAGTCTACACGGAAGAGTGAATAGCCCGGGATCGTCTAGCTTCTTAGGTAAGTTGTTTCGCACAAAAGCGGACCTATGTTTTCCAAGCCTAAGTTCTAACTCATATTTTTCTTTTAAAGCATTATAATAAGGTGCATGAGCTAAGACTTCAAGAATCGGTTTTTCTTGATGGAGTTCCTTGTACTCCTCCTCTAAACTAGGTTTAGATTCTTGGCTGACGGGTTTCTCAAGAGTAGGCTCTACCAAAGGTGTCGGGCCTTGGTACCTCTTGGATGGCTTGGACCCCTTTTTGATAGCATTTACTGAGTGAACCATAGGGTGCGAGGGGCATGGATGTGCACTCTCCCATGGTGAACTAGAACATGAAGTCGACGCAATCGAATTCACTTTTGGGTTCTTTATGGTATCACTTGGGAGTGCTCCAACTTCCCGCTCATTGAAGGCTTTTAAGAGGGCATCAAGCTTGGTTGTCATCTCGCTTTGTTTTTGCTTAAAATTGGCTTCAAGCTTATTCAATCGAGTCTCTTGGGATGACAAAAATCTAGATGCAATTGTCTCAAGATTAGTGGGGTTCCCGGTATTAAAAGAATTGAACCTAGTGGGCGAACTAGATGAGCTTTGGGGTGTGCTTGAGTTTTGGTTCCACTTAAGGTTAGGGTGATTTCTCCATGAGGGGTTGTACGAGTTTCCTAAGTTGTTTTGTTCGGGTTTGAAAGTGTACCACTTCTCTCCCGCTCTGTCGGTACGTATGGAGGCGTAGTTCGCAAAAGCTTGTTCGGGGAGCCTTGTGCAATCACGAGTGTCATGGGGACCACTGCATAACTCACAAGGTAGAGTGATTTGATTCACTTGTCGTGAGGACTTAGGATTTTTGTAGGAACTCATGAGGAATCTAACTTGATCTTCAAGTTCGATCATCCTACGGTCGGAAGGAGGCAAGGAGATTTCCTTAACGGTTTTGGGCAGCTCACGGGGGTCATCCCAACTTTCGTTGTCATAGAGGGCGAGGTCCTCTATTATACCCCATGATTCTTCCGCGGTGAGATCACTAAGTTTTCCACCGGCCGCTTGGTCAATGGATCGCTTAGTGGGGAAGTTGACATGATCATAAAAGATTTGGACTTGGAGCCAAAGATCAATGCCGTGATGAGGGACTTTATGAAGTAAGTCCTTGAATCGAGTCCATTCTTCGTAGAGAGATTCACCTTGACGTTGTTGGAACATCAAGATGTCATTCCTAAGCTTAGTGGTTCTCCCCGGTAGGAAAAATTAAGCAAGGAAGCGAGAGGTAAGATCATCCCAACTTGAGATGGAGCCGGAGGGAAGTCGCCCAAGCCAATTACTAGCTTGGTCCCGTAGAGAGAATTGGAAGAGACGCAAGCGCGTGGTCTCCCGAGTAGTAGCATCAAGGTCGATGGAATCGACAATTTTGAGGAAATCCCTCAGATGCTGATTTGGATCTTCGGAACGAATACCATGGAATGCACATCCGTTTTGCACCAACCGAATGGTGTCGGATCGCAGGGCCGTAGTTTGGGCTTGGTCGGGAAGCTCAATGGTGTTCCTATAGCCTAGGTGGCTTGGTCTTGAGTATTCACCAAGAGTACGGGCTCTTGGCGGGTCATTTGGCGGTGGGTTGATGAGTGGTGGTTGGTTATCATCCTCCATGATGAAAAGTGATGGGTGTTACGAACAAAGGTCACGAAGAAGGGGGATAGACTAAGAGAAAGCTAAAAATGAGAAAAATTTACTTGATAGGAATCAAGCAAAGAACCTAAACGAGGTGGACTACTAACTAGCTATTCTATTCCCCGGCAGCGGCGCCAAAAACTTGATAACGCTACACGCGTCGTTCGGGGTCAAGGAAACTTCCTTTTCTTCGAGCAAGTTTTATAACACCCTAGGCAGTGAACCTAATCGTTGTAGTGTAGTAATTAGGGTAAGCCACGGGTATTGATATCGTTCTCTAGGGGAATAGGAATGCTAGTAAGAAGTTACTACGCTAAGGTTAAGGTTGAGGAAGATTATTTTTTTATCTTTTTTATATTTTATGAAATGGAAAGGTACGAATCTCGGGTATTGGATTTGGGGGGGGTTGGTATTTCTACCGATTACTCTACTATTATCTAATTATCTAAACTAAGGTTGTGGGAGTCTATGCCTAATTAATGTGTGCTCGTATGATAGTTTAAAGATGTGTTTACTTAGGTTGTACTACTCCTTAATTATCTCCTATTGGTGGTTGAGTTGTCACATCCTTATTCTTAGTTGCGTTGTGTGTCTAAAGTTGTAGGGTATGCGTTTCTCCCTAACTCTTTGAACTTACCAAAGGGTCTCGTCTACAAAACCCACTAGGGATGATAAACTCTTACTCTAAGGCACTCTTTGGATAATTTAGCCTACAACTACTCAGGTAATCATATTCTAAGGTTCACAAAGATGAATCAAGCATTAAGTACACAACGAATGACCTATCGCATTACTAGATCATTGATCAACTAAGATAAGAAACAACCAATCAATATTCAATAATTAAGTTTCATACTTCCTAAGCAAACACACAAATAAATTAGCCGGACATGGAGAACATGCAAGCATACACACAAATAATCAAAGACATAATTGAATTAATGAAGTAAATACTTATCTTGATGTAAGATAGGGTTGAAAACCCTAAAATACTGTACAAGACACCTTAGGTTCGGTTTTTAGGTTTTCACTCCAAAAGACTCTCCCTAAAACTGAAAAATTCGGATTCTATATATAAGATTACATATGCGACGGCGTCACCTTATGTTTCGTGACGCCGTCGTGTCGCCGTCATTAGGGTTTCGTCTTGGCCACGTTAACCTTGCGACGGCGTCACCTTATGTCTGTGACACTGTCCTCTTCAACTTCTGACGTCGTCTGGGTTGCATCTAGGCCGTCTGAGTTGCAACGGCCTACTCTTTTAAAGCCCGACGTCGTCACTTGAAAATAGGGTATTTGGCTACTGTATCGTCACAAAAAATCCTCCGATGGCGTCACAATTAACACCTGACGCCGTCGCCTTCTGTTTTCAGCAGCTTTGAGTGTCTCGATTCTGACTTTGGCCATTTTCTTCATATATTCGCTCCTTTTCGTCCAAATAAGTGCCATTCCAGCATTTTGCCTTCAAGAGACCTAAAAAGTGAAAAGGAACGATATTAAGCAATAACGGATACAAAAGTGATCAAATAAGGACTTAAACGACCCCTCAAAATGGTACCTTTTAAAACCTTATCAAGCAACTAGAGAAGGACATTTTTGAAAATGCAACAACAGATTTTACCACTGCTGGACATGAGCATACAAGAAGAAAAGTTTCAAAGAAGGTACAGATTCAGATTGCTCATGATGCTGAATTTGCAAGAATGATCCATGAAGATGAAGTTGCTGAAAAGAAAAAGCAAGAAGTACTGGAGATTGCAAGCTTTATGGAGGCTAAAAGGCTGGATAGGATGGGAGATCAAATTTCCACTGTTCAACCTACAAGACTTAGAGAAAAGACTCTAGAGTTCAGCTATGTACCAACAGATGAAGAGATTGAGTTCTTGATAAAAAATGATCCAGTGATCAAGAAGAAAGCAATTGAGCTAGTGGCTGATAAGACTTTAATTGAAGATCAAAGAACTGCACAGTTAAAGGACTTTATCCAGATGAAGAACAATCAAGCACTTCAAGATGATGTTGCTTCAGTCAAGAAAGGCCAGAAGAAATCAAGACAACCAACAAAGGCACAAGTAATTTCAATGATGAAAGATTATTGTTGCAAGGTTGGTGGTTGGAAAAGACATCAATTCAAAGGAATGTCTGATGATAAAGTTGAAAGTATCTACTACAGAGTTCAAAGATAAGATAAAGATTTTATTCCAATGGACTCTGAAGAAGAATCAAGAAGGTATCCCAATTTGAAGAGAAAGGCCAAAGATAGTGAATCTCAGACATCTAAGAAGACAAAGTTTGTTGAACAACAAGAAGTTCCAACTGAGAAGTTCACTGAAGAACAACTGACTGACACGATTGTGATAGAAGAAGAAGATTTCTACCCTGAACCACTGCAAGTCAGACATCCTATCATTGATTAGGAAGTATTTACTGCCAGCAATTTTGCTCCAACATGGAAGATTACAAGGCTGGGTGGTGAAACTTCATCATTCATTCAGTTTGAAGATCTCATAAAAGCTTTTGACAGAGATGATCTTGACACACTATGGAGGTTAGTTCAAGAAAGGTTTAATGTTGAAGATCTCAAATATATGAAGGAGATGCAGTTGTGGGTTAATCTTAGAAGGCTCTATGAACCAGATACAAGTGATGATTTCTGGAAGTTCTCATGTTCATGTGCCGGTACTAAATGGTATTATTATGATTCATGTGAAGTTCATCATGTTTCTACAACAAATGGAGTAGATGCATTCATGCTTGCTGAGAAAGAATATCCACTCAGAGCTGGAACTCTCACTGTGATGCTATGTACAACCATCAGAGTTCATGAAGATAGTGAGAAAGTCAGAGCATTGTTACTCAGACTTCAAGATCAATGTTCAAGAGCTATTCAAGCATTGAGAAGAAGATGAAGTGTTTGAAAGAATTCCCCAAATCCTTTCAGAAGATGAAGATTGAAGATTGTTACTGGATGTTTTTTGAACGAAGATATCAAGTTTGCAGGAGGATTGTTGGGTTTTTAGTTATGGTTATGAGGATAGAGTGACTGCTCAAGGTATACCACTGCTAGTATAAGATTGGAACTACTGCTAGTATGTTTGAACAACTGGTACTATTCTGTAGATCGGGTTAAGTTGTAATATTCTAGAACTGGTGATGGTTGTTAGGATCATCTAGAATACTGCTGGAGTTTGACAAATACTATAGTTATTGATAACTGATGCTTATGTTTTAGTAGAATGTATTGAAAAAAAAACAAAAAAAAACAAAAAAAAAACAACCAGAAACATATAAGGATGCAACATTGGCTGATAATGTGTTGGAAAACAACAGTTTAAATACTATTGTGTGCAATATTTAAAATACTGCGTATCATAAAAAAACAACACATGGTGAGATAAGACACCATTTTTTAAGGGATATGTAATTAAAATGATAAACTGAAAGTGGAAGTTGATACTGCCAGTCATGAAGACCAAGCAATAAAAGGTTACAGATGCATGTACAGTGCTGACTTTAAGTAAACAGTGCTGAGCAGGGTTACAAATGCTTGTATGACGGTCACAAAAGGTTTATTGTAAATGTGTTAGGATGTATAGGATGGTGCAAAACTAAGCTTTAGCATAATCTGTAGTTATAAGTTCAAAGTTAAGGGATAAGGTCAACAACCTAGCATTTATTAGGCAGTTAATGCTTTTAAATGCGGTTAGGTAGAGGCTTTCTTTTATAGTGAGATTTATAGTCACAGGCAGTCATAAACAGACGCACATTAACACTGCTTTTACACACACATATCAGCAAAACCCTAATAAAAATGACTAAAAAAAATGTAGTGGGTTTTTTGTTTTTGTAAATCTTATTTTTCTAATGCTAAGCTTGGTTTCACGCATCTTTAAAGACTTTGTTTATTTTGCAGATATCAAAACAATCTCTTCTGATTCAAGCATAACAGTGTCCTCAAGCAGTTCAGATACAATGCAGCCATGTAATCCATGGGCTTCATACTTCCCAAACGCTGAAACCTCTGGAAGTGATTCAAGCTCTATATCCAGCTATTTGTCTACCTACAGCTCAAGTGACTATTCTGACAGACCCGATGTGGTAGCTTATCGCAACAGTCTGTAGAAAAGGGCAACGCTTATGAGTTTCGAGGAAAAAAAGGCTTCAGTTAGTGATGCCGAAAGTCGGAACTTCCCGAGTAAAAGGATTCAGGTAATAGGACTTGCAAATAAACAAACATGGGCTGATATTAAAGAGAAGAAATTTGGCATAAATAATCCTTCCACAATCGCAGGAGCGGCTGACAAAGGCAAAGGCAAAGGGAAAAGAAAAATGGCTTACAAGTAACATCTGGTTACCTTATCTACTGGTTTGTTGATGTACTAACTGGAATGGTTGTTATCTGTTTAATCTATAATATGTGCACCTGAAATCTGCTGTGACTATTTGTGCAGATCTTTTTAGTATTTATGCATATGCCTTGAGTTAAATAGGTGGAAGTGGAAAATTCACTTTTCTGTGTATGTTTACTTTTTTACCTATAAACAAGTAATAAATAACCACAAAGTTTAACAGGATTACCTTTCAAAAAAGGTTCAGGTTTGGATATTTAACCCACCAAACATGACATTTTTAACAGGACATTTTTTTATAACAATAAACAAAATTAAGGCGACCATAGAAGGAATCTATACCAACGTATTATAGACTACATAATTACGAATCACACAGACATAAAAAAGAGCAATGGATTGTAGAATGGAATTAAAACGTGTGTAACATAGGCAATAATCGAATAACAACAACGATTCATTATAACATGGATCGAATAACAATAATCGAATTAAAACGTACCATACTTTGCCACATTATTGGAACAAAAAGATTGAGCAATTGAAGGTGGTTTTCTTGTTGTACAAAAATGTAACGAACGGAAATAATCGGTTGCTATGAACATTGTACGTTAGGAGCAAGAGAGGTGCCGACGCAGCAGACTGTTTCATTTGTGAACAAATTAACTAGGAATGCTTTTATGCGAGAACCAAAAAACATCGAGAGTGAAGAAGACGAATGATAAAGACGAGTGAGTATTGGATTTTGAATATAAATTCAATGTACTTTCACTATTCAAATGTGTACTTTTTATGTAACGTAAAATGACAAAAAAACCCTTTTTAAAAAATACGATTGCCTAGCGACATTTGGTTGCCCAAAAAACAATACCTTACACATACGGGACACTTGTCGCACTGTGGTTGAGTTGCCCTATGACAGCGGTTGCCCTCGGTCTATTTCAAAATTTAAAATAAAAGTGGTCCATAAAGTGAGATGCATCAGGGCGCGCGGTCTATTTTTGTCATTTTCCCATTATAAAATTATATAATTAAATTTAACCTAAAAATTATAAAACTAATCTAATTACTTTTAACTTAGGTTGCACGGACACGGCGATACGGCAAAGTCTAAAAATATATGACGTATCATGTTAAACAACCAAGTATAGGTGTTATTGGCATATGTATCATGTTAAAGGACCAAGTATAGGTGCATTGGTATACGTATCATGTTAAACGACCAAGTATAGGTGCATTGGTATACGTATCATGTTAAACGACCAAGTATAGGTGCTATTGGTATACGTATCATGTTAAAGGACCAAGTATAGGTGCATTGGTATACGTATCATGTTAAACGACTAAGTATAGGTGCATTGGTATACGTATCATGTTAAACGACCAAGTATAGGTGCATTGGCATACGTATCATGTTAAACGACCAGGTATAGGTGCATTGGTATACGTATTATGTTAAACGACCAAGTATAGGTGCTATGGTATACGCATCATGTTAAACGAGCGAGTATAGATGCTATTGGTATACGTATCATGTTAAACGATCAAGTATAGGTGCTATTGGCATACGTATCATGTTAAAGGACCAAGTATAGGTGCATTGGTATACGTATCATGTTAAAGGACCAAGTATTGGTGCTATTGGTATACGTATCATATTAAAGGACCAAGTATAGGTGATATGGTATACGTATCATGTTAAACGAGCGATTATAGGTGCATTGGTATACGTATCATGTTAAATAACCAAGTATAGGTGCTATTGGTATACGTATTATGTTAAAGGACCAAGTATAGGTGCATTGGTATACGTATCATGTTAAACAACCAAGTATAGGTGCATTGGTATACGTATCATGTTAAACGACCAAGTATAGGTGCATTGGTATACGTATCATGTTAAACGACCAAGTATAGGTGCATTGGTATACGTATCATGTTAAACGACCAAGTATAGGTGCATTGGTATACGTATCATGTTAAACGACAAAGTATAGGTGCTATTGGTATACGTATCATGTTAAAGGACCAAGTATAGGTGCATTGGTATACGTATCATGTAAAACGACCAATTATAGGTGCATTAGTATACGTATCATGTTAAAGGACCAAGTATAGGTGCATTGGTATACGTATCATGTTAAACAACCAAGTATAGGTGCTATTGGTATACGTAGCATGTTAAAGGACCAAGTATAGGTGCATTGGTATACGTATCATGTTAAACGACCAAGTATAGGTGCATTGGTATACGTATCATGTTAAACGACCAAGTATAGGTGCATTGGTATATGTATCATGTTAAACGACCAAGTATAGGTGCATTGGTATACGTATCATATTAAAGGACCAAGTATAGGTGCTATTTGTATACGTATCATATTAAAGGACCAAGTATAGGTGCTATGGTATACGTATCATGTTAAACGAGCAAGTATAGGTGCATTGGTATACGTATCATGTTAAACGACCAAGTATAGGTGCATTGGTATACGTATCATATTAAACGAGCGAGTATAGGTGCTATTGGTATACGTATCATGTTAAACGAGCGAGTATAGGTGCTATTGGTATACGTATCATGTTAAACGACCAAGTATAGGTGCATTGGTATACGTATCATGTTAAAGGACCAAGTATAGGTGCATTGGTATACGTATCATGTTAAACGACCAAGTATAGGGTGCATTACTATTATTATTATTATTATTATTATTATTATTATTATTATTATTATTATTATTATTATTATTATTATTATTATTATTATTACTGGTCTCAACTTCCCACCAAAAAAATAGCGTCAAGAATTCCCACCAAAAACATGGCGCCAAAACTTCCCACCAAAAGCTACCAGATCTGCTCTATATATCACATAAAGAAAACTTGAGATCTTATCCCACCAAAAACTACCAAATCTTATCCTCAAAACCACTCAACCTCACAACCTCTTATCTTCACACAAATTTCAAAACCAGAGATGGAGTCATTTAATCCTTTTATGTGTTCTTGTGGAGCAGGAAATATAAAATTAAGAACATCACATAGAGAATTTTCATCTGGACGACAACATTATTCATGTCCTATGTCAAAGGTGAACAATCATACATTTCCTATTTATGTAAATATACAAATAATTGGGTTGTAATCTCATATAATTTTCTTATTATGTAACACCCCAGAAAAGATAATGGGTGCGGATATTTTATGTGGAAGGATGCATTTGACGAGTACTTAAGAACAATCTCTGCACCAACAGAGTGCTCGAGCTGCCATGAAAAAGATCTTAGGATAAGCTTGCTGGAATCACAAAAACATGTGCTAGAGACAAGAGTAAGGTTGTTGGAGGCCAGACTTGAAATGGCAAGGATTCCTGACGACCACGCACGTCAGTCGGATGCATTACTTCGTGAGCTGTTAGGTGACATGGAAAATCTTCGTATGTAGCAGCAGTAGTAGTAGTAGTAGTAGTAGTAGTAGTAGTAGTAGTTGTTGTTGTTGTTGTTGTTGTTGTTGTTGTTGTTGTTCTTGTTGTTGCTGATCAAAGTAGTAGTTGTTCTTGTAGTTGCTGTTGTTGTTGTTCTTGTAGTATGTATCTGTCAAGTATTTTTATAAATCAAAGCACACGCTGAATTTGTAAAGCTGACCATGTTCTTAGTTAACCAGATTATGGTGTCCAAACACCCCTTTTCCAATACTAAATTACATATGCTCAAAGAATGAAACTGAAGAAACAATATCACATTTAACAATAAATCCCAAGTTGGCTGATGGTCTACAATATACTTTTTCAACTTAAAGCCGGTTAAAACTCTTTCTACTCTGTTTCGTCAAGTCCCATCAATAAATCCCAAGCGTTGGATAACCAGGAGATACAACCCAGCTGCTCAAAATTCAAGTCTTCGTTTCTTTTGACCAGATATTTTGTAACGACAGACGTTGGAACTAAAGATATGCCGTTTTAATTTTAAAATAATTTAGGGTTTTTACGTAATGAAAAGACTGTCCAAGCATCGGGGTTTTAGTTATGTATTAATAGTTGCAATAAAGTGTATTTTTTCTGAATAGCAGGTTTTGCCGGGGACATGTCCCCGGGAAAAGTTTTGGCGGGAATTTTCCCGCGAACAATTAACATGACTTTGGTCAAATTTTGATAAAAGTTGAAAATACTTTTAGCGGGGACAAGTCCCCGGAGAAACTTTGCGTTTAATTTTGACTATCCGGTCAAAGTTTGATAAAAATCAAACTTACTTTCGCCGGGGACATGTCCCCGCAGAAAGTATCCGTTGAATTTTCCGTAACAGGTCAACGTATTCATGTGCCACTTCAGATTTTATTTTGTCGTTTAGTGACTTTCGCCGGGAACATTGCGTCCCTGGCGAAAGTCTCCTCGCCCGGCCATCCGATTGTCGTAGTGTAAAAACTAGTGTACTAATAACCGAAAAAAGAATAATTTGCTAGTTGTTGGGAAATATGTGGGTGAAAAAGTAATTTTAGGGGTGTATCGGTTAACATATGCTTATTGTTTATTAGCACTTACAAATAAGCACATTTGAAAATGAATGTCTCAACCTGCATTTTGAGACTGCTTATTTTACTCCAATGTTTGTTTGTTATATTCAATCACTCTGACTATCTGCTATAAAGTAAGTAGATAAGCCGGGAAGTAAGCAAATAGTACTCGAAACAAGAATAATTTGTTAGTAGTATGAATCGAATTCATGGGAGTAATAAAGTAATTTTAAAAGGTGGTTCGGATTGCCGATTCTTTGCTTATGTGTATGCTTATAGCTGATAGCATTTTGATATAAGCAGCTTCCCATGTGCTTATTTAAAAGTCATTACTTACTCCCCCAATAGGCACTTTGTAATCCAAACACTTCAAAAGTGCTAATTAATCTCTTAAATATGCAATATGTCACCACGCATTTAAAGCATACAATCCCAAACGCTCGTTTTCTTTTATTCCTAATAAGCACTTTGAAGCAAGAAAACTTCACGTCCCAGACTCCCAGCCTGCATATTGAAAACTGCTTATTTTACCCCAAAGTTTGGTTTGCTCTATCCAATCACGGTGATGATCTACTAAAAAAGAACCAGACGATCTACTTGCTGCCGAAGACATTTGCTTCAAAAATACGGTCTGGTTTCTCGTTAGGGGTTATAAAGTGAAAGAAACATGATATACATGATCTAAGAACTTAAGGTAGCTTGATATTGCTAATTAAAAAAATTAAATGATTCTATGAAAGTGTTTTATATGTAAAATGTGTGTTACAAGTTACATGGCCAACTTTTTTACGTTTATTCGGTGGACATGTTACGAATTTGTATTCTATTTCAATTAGGAACCAGTAGTTACATACTTACATTTTAGTAAACAAAAGTGACATGTTTGAGGCAAAATGAATAGATAAACAATAAATATTGTTACAAGAACAAAGCTATGTTAGTAACAGCCTGTATCAGGCCCATATTTAAAACAAATATAATGTCATATGGCCCATGGGCCACTAAGCATGGTTTTTCAAATCCAAGCTACCAAGGTTATAAGTTATAACATTTTGGGGTATTCATAGGTTCGGCTATCAGGTTGATTGATTTATTCAGTTCGATTAAAAAAAATGCTCAAAACCGAAAACCAAACGAGCGGAATTCAAATTGGATTAAACCGAACCAAATAACCGAAAATTGAACCGAATAACTTAAATTATATAATTTTAATTATTTATTTATTTAATTATATAGATTTTTGGCACCAAAATTTTTTTCAACCTTAAGATGTTATATTTACAATATGAAAGTGTTTTAATATTTTTTTTGAATATAAATATATAATGTGAATTCGGTTTTTAGTTTTCGGTTCGGTTCGGTTTTCATTTTGTCAAAACAATAAGTGAACTGAAAACCGAATATTTAATTCAGTTTGGTTCAATTTTGGCAAATTTGGTTCGTTTTTCCCGATCCTGTTCGGTTTCGATTTTCGATTTTTGTGGGTGAAACCTGAATTCTGCACACCCCAATAACAAAGCATCGGGCGAGGAAACTTTCAATATTATGATGAAAGAGACTATAACTCCTTTAATCAATCTCACCATTAGCATTTTCACCATTAGAGCACTGGGTACTTTCGTGCCGTTGACAAAAAATGCTGCCACATCAGCAAACCCTCTATGGCACTAGAATTCCTTTGGCACCACATTTTGTGTCGTTACCTTTTAGCACCACAAAATGTGGTGCCGTTGGAGGATTTTTTTTCCCCACATATTTAAAAATATATATATAATTAAGAAAAAAATTACAACATAATCATTTTTATAAAAGGAAACTTGAACTTATATAAGAAATTGTTGCACTTTTACTAGCCCAATATCCAATAGCCCAAACAAACCAAGTCTAATTAAAAAAAAATGGATGTCATCTTCTTTTAGCTGCAAACACACACACAAACACAGTGTGTCATCTTCTTTCAGCTACAAACACGCACACACACACACATTCTAATAACAAAAAATAAAAAAGATGCAATCTTCTTCCTGCAAACACACACAAAACGTTGATTCTTTCATTTTAATAACCAAGAAAAAAAAGAAGAAAAAAAATCAATAGCGCTGGCTGATATCTATGGTGCGAGGAGCATTGGCGTGAGCACCGACACTGTGCGCCTTTAGTTGGGTTGGGATGGTAGAATGGTGCCACCCATCCAGCCAACCATACCCTATGCTTTTAATCTCTTATAAGAGAGCTAGATATCGTTTGGTGCCGTGGATGGTGCCGTGGATGGTGCCATGAGAAAATTTTGTGCCACCTCAACATTTTTTTTCCTATAATACCACTTTTAGCTATGGCACCAAAACCCCCCCTCCCTAGTATAACACCAGATTTTGTAGTGCCATTGTATTTTTTTTATTATTATATTTTTCTAAATAAAACAATACATAAAACTAAAATTTAATTTTATTAATAAAAGACTTTACATAATAAAAAAAATTTGTCAAAGCAAAAACCTTCCTTTTCTCATTGGTACACTTGATCTTTATTGGTACTTTTGACATTCTCTGTTTGTACTATTAAGAAATAAGAAACACATTTACTATATAAATCCAATATATATAAGCTTTGGTCATATGGCACAGCCCAGCCCAATTAATATGTAAACTTTTACCCTATGTGTGTTTTTTAAATCATTGATGATATTTACTCTACACGCCAGCCACCTTCATCCCATCTTCTTCCTCTGCTACCCTTCTCTTCCCCTTAAACCTGCAAAAAAAAAAAAAAAAAAAAAAAAAAAAACATATCATACAAACACATCACGACACACAAACACATCACAACACACAAACAAACCGACCAAAAAAAACCAAGAAACAAAAAAAAAAAAAAAAAAAAAAACCCTTTGGCGTGGGCTGGTGGCCACGGCGCCAGGCCTTAACAGCCCAGCCACGGTGTGGGTTGTCGCGCCATAGCCTTGCGCTGAGCACAATGGCTTGAGCCACCAGCCACTGTACCCGGGTCTCTAATGAAAACTCAATTATGTGGATTAAAGTCCTTCCTAATAACATGGTTATTAATTATTTTTTCTAACACATTTTCGATTCACAAACGATACATAAGTTCATATTTCTTATTAGCTTAGAACTTTTAGCTATGAGAATTAGAAACTTACATACGGCTTAACAAAAACTATTATGATAATAATTCAATGCATCAATTACTAAATTGTTTGAATACTCATCTAACATATAAAATGGTTAAATAATTGTTCACATAGCGGTCACATTATGTAGGAAAGTATAGTAAAGTGTTCTTTAAAACAATGTGCTTAGACTAATTGTAATAAAGTGTTTTTAAGATCGCATTTATTATCGTCACTTTAGTGTCATTTTACCTTTTTTGCCTACAAGCAATTTCATTATCAACTTAGTGTAATAACATAACTAATTTCATTTATTACCCCACTTAAATAAAAATATACTTCACAAGAACCAAAATCACATACATACGCCAACAAAAACTCACCTCCATAACTTGGTCGTCTAAACGACCGAGTTCTCCTTTTTTCCAACTAGTACGCGTCCTCCATGATGTGTGTAATAGTCTTCCACGCGTCTTTGTATACCTTGTTACAAGTGTTGCAAAAATCGGTCTAGGTGGCAGATTAATTGCTGGACGGAGATTAACCGCCCTGATTTTCACTAATTGGCCTTATTAATCGGTTTGATAAAAAATAGGTTAAAATACCGATTAATCGGATAAAAATCGGTCAAATTGGACAAAAATCAGATAAATTGGCCAACTCGATTACAGATAGAAATCGGCCAAATCAGGGATAAATCGGCTAAATAAAAAAAAAATCGGCTAGATCGGCCAAATCGAGCATATAGTTTCAAAATTTTATAATTTTATATATAAAAAATTCAATCCGATTAATCCTCGTCTAATTAATTAATCGCTAGGCGATACCCGACCGGCCAGCTAACGCCTAGCGATTTTTGTAACCTACTTGTTACATGTGGTCTTACAAAAATGCCTTTGAAAAGAAAAAGAAAAAAAACTTGGTAAACAGCATGACCTTTACTAGAGATCTACTACCGACAAAATGCCCCTTTCAATACATGTCACCACCACAACAAACAAGCAAATATCACGAGTTGATGCTTTTATATAATGTTGTCATACAACATCTAATAAAGGGGATATATTACGTGTTTTGAAAATGACTATTTGATATAACTTGTTGCCATTAAACATGTTATAAGACACTGTATTAAGTTTTGATGTGATTTTACTGAGACAAAGTTGTTCCATTAACAAAGTTATACAGACTTTTTTGGGATAAAACGTGTAAATGGCTGTGGTTTTTCTTTTTAAGTTATTAGAGGAAATCAAGTCTTTTAATTTGAATCAGAAGTACCTCGCAAAACCAAGGTATCTCTAAAGTATCTTCGTAAACTCTTTCTGATCGCTTCAAAATATTTACTTTATTGTATGTTTCTGTAAAACATGCAAAACGCATGAGTACACTTTGTCAGCGGAGAAGCAAATTTAAGTTCCATAATATAAATGAGATAGGTGTATTAGAGGATAAATAGGCTCAAGCTCGGTTTGTGAGTTTAAGATATTTAGGGTTTCACCTTTATAAATAATGGTGAATAATAAAGATATAACGGAAGGTAAAGGGTATGGGAAAGTTCTTTGAAAGGCTGAAGATGTTGTGTGGTAATAGACACCTTGCCCACTTTTGCTAAAACTAATTTGTGCTCCATTTAATGGTAAAGTTTTGTAGTGTCCCTACCATACGATCTATCTTTAGTTTCCTTGCATTATCTCCCAAATTTCCATGAAATTTCCATCATGTACTTCCTAAGACTTTTAAAGTTGCATGATTCATAGTGGTATATCATATCATATTTTTTATCGAGAGATTTATAGAAAGATAGTGTAGGCGAGAGATTTATCATGGGAAATTTGTGAATGATCTAAGAATTAAGACACCTATAGGAGTTGTAAATAAAAAATCCATCACCAAGAGATATGTTATATGTAAAAACCTATATGTCATGCATAAATGTAATTTTAATTCTTGACTGAAGTTGGGTCTGGTGTGGTCTGCAATGAGTATTTTGCGGTGCATATTAACCTTGTCTGAAGTTGGATGTTGTTTTGTCATTTATGTTATGTGGTCAGGTTTAGTCCCAAGTGGGGATGGTGATATTTTGTCCTATTGTATCGTAGATACATTGTATTTTTGGGTGTGGTTATAAATTGCCGATTTTGAAAAGAAAAAAAATGTAATTTCAATTCTTAATGTATCATCTCTATACATGAATGTGTTAGGAGTGTTATGTTGCACTCTTCTTGACGAGAGCCTCGCAACTAGCCAGAATTAGATATTGACTCTCAAGTGATGCATCTTATTAGACGTTTATGAGTGAGTGAGACAATATATATACCATGAAAACTGGAAATAATCTTTTGAGAGGTAACGAAAAGTAGACTTATAAGTCATAAGACATGATAAGAGATAAAAATGATGGATATCAAATTGAGTGGAGGGGTTTTCAAATAACTACCATCGTGGGCTGCTTGTAACAAGCCAGGAGTGTTGAAATGGACCCGTATTGATATATGTATTGTCATTTGTGAGTTGTGAGGCTAAGGTGGTGTTTGTTTTTTAAGAGGTTCTGAATCTGAATCTGAACTGCACATCTGAATCTGAATCTGAGGCGTAAATGTCTGAATCTGACCGCATCTGAACGGGAAAAAAAACTCATGTTTGAACCGCACATTTGCTTGTTCGTACTAATTTTTTTTTTTTTTTTTTTTTTTAATTATTTGTGTGTCAGCAAGAGGCAACAAGAGGCATTAAGACACCCCTCTCAAGTCTAGACCATTAAGATCTTATTGCCTCTGACTACGTCTGAACGGGGAAAAAAAAACAAACGGTCTGAACGACCAAAATGTCTGACCGCGTCTGAACGGTTCAGATTCAGAGGCTGTTAAGAGGTTTTTTCAAAAAAACAAACACCCCCTAAGTTAGGTAAATTATGAATGTCCCTATAACTGAGTGGCAATTTTATGGGTTATTTGTTTTAACTATTCTAAAACACAATCAGATTACAAGTGCCCAAAAAATACCAACAAATCTTATAAGTTATCGTGAAATATTGATTCAAAGTAACCACACATGTTACTCAAAATTTTACATTGTATTGATTAACCTAAAGAGAAATGTACCAACTAGTATCTCCATCACCTCTATTTATAGAGAGGAGGGGTAAATTCCTTATGGAATTCGAATTCCATAATTAACTTGCTTACCTTGCACATTAAACAATCATAGTTTAAGTATAATGATAACTCTATTTAACTAAATACAAATAAACCCCAATACATAGGCTAATTACACTTTAACTCACTAATAATTGCTACTATATTATAACAATTTCCACCTTAGTATTAATTCTTAGTCTATATTTGTTAAAATTTGGGGTATCAATCTGTGGCAAACATATCATTCTATCAATTGTTAATGGCTTTCAAGTTATGTTCATTGCAGAGATTCTACATGGGTTAATCATGGACAAAGAATAAAAGGTTTAAAGTTCCAAGATGCTCGTTTCTGCTGAAGCTATTCTCATTTCTGCTGATGAATCATTTATAGCCGTTAGAGGGGTCTTTGTGTAACTTAATCTCCTATTTAATAAGTCCTTTAATCTAGGGTTACAAACACTTGTGTGTGCAGTCATTTCTCACATACTCTTCTCTTCTCTTTGATCATTTCACTGATCTTGTCTCTTCTTTGTATTTTTATGATTATTGTCTCATTGACATTAATCTAACCTTGTAACATTTTGGATACTATTGTTGATATAATCTAAGCCGACTATTGAGGCCTAGGTTTGAATAAAAGTTCTTCTGTTTACTTGTTGTTGTTGATACTTTCGTACATGGTATCAGAGCTTCAGGCTCATAATCATTATTGATTCTACATCCAAGGGTTTCTTTGTGGAAACTTGGGGACATCTCTTCAGCAACAACTTGGTGGTTTGTGGTTATTGCTATTGGCATAATCACTGGTTATTTCTTATTGTGATTTGTTTTTTTCCGCTGCATATTGCTCTGTAAGTCTAAGTCTAATCTCTTCTTCAAACAAACAGTACTTAAGTCTTTGTGGGTGCAAACGGGTAAACTAACATCTTGATCTGCCACCTCTGAGTGGTATGAATACCTGCTCTGGTTTACCCCAGTTCACAGGCTTGGTGCTTGTTGTTTCTTATATACAAAGTCTTATTTATTTGTCTATCTGCTCTTATTATTATCTATGTCTGTGATTCCTTGTCTATCTTATTATATCTGTCTATTTTTGCTCTTGCTGTTATCTCTGTCTGTGTTATTTGTCTGTCTTATTCTTTACATTATGGCTTTCTCTATTGTCTCTGGAGAAGAATCTCACAGAAATGCCACTGCCTTCTCTGCTAAAACTTTTGATAATGAAAAATTTTTTGATAACAAAAAAGGATCTAACAATTTCAACAAAAGTACTGGTTTTAATGCTGGTAACAGCTCCAATAACAGAGGACCAAACATGAACCTCAAATGTACTAACTGCAAAAAACCTGGTCACACTATTGATAGATGCTATGATCTTGTTGGTTATTTTGCTGGATATGTTAAAAAGAATTTTAATGCTAAACCCTTCAGCAGTAACAATGTTTCCACTGATACTAATCATATCACTGATAATAAACTAGCAACTATCCTATTTTTTTGTCTAATGAACAGTTCTCCAGACTTATAAGTCTTCTTAATAACAACAATGTGTCTTCTGCTAATGCTAATGTGGCAGGTAAAAATTTTTCAGGAACATTCTTTAATGGCAGTGTCAAGTTTAACATAAACTTCAACAAATTTTTTAAAAACAACACAAAAATCTTATCTGGAAACATCAGTCTTGGTTGGATTGTTGACTCTGGTGCAAATCAGCACATGACTGTATCTGCCAAATTTTTAATTAATGTTGTTGACATTTCAAATCTTGGTCTAACTGTTGGACATCCCAATGGTACTCAGGCTTTAATTACAAAAATTGGTGATTTAAAGGTCAATAATGATCTAACTTTTTTTGATGTTCTGGTTGTTCCTGAGTACAATGTCAGTCTGCTGTCTGTTCATAAGATCGCTAGAGATAACAAGATGTTTGTTGGGTTTAATGAATCAAATTGCTATATACAGGATTTACATCAAAAAAGGATTGTGGGGATTGGTAAACAATGCAATGGGTTATATATGTTTGATATTGATTCTACATTTAAGATTACTTCTAATAATTGCATTTCTGTTTGTCATGTTTCTAGAAATCTCTGGCATCAAAGACTTGGTCATCCCTCTGACCAAGTCCTACATATACTTAAATCCACTCTTAAACTTGATAGTTCATCTAAATCTGACCATCTTTGTGACACTTGCAATAAAGCCAAACAAACCAGGGAACCATTCCCTCTAAGTGAACATAAATCAACTAAAATTGGTGAACTTGTTCATCTAGATGTATGGGGACCATATAAAGTCACTAGCAGAGATGGTTACAAATATTTTTTAACTATTGTTGATGACTATTCTAGGGCTGTGTGGGTTTATATGCTTAAGGGAAAGGATGATGTTTATGTTTCCATTGTTAACTTTACTCATATGCTATCAAATCAATTTGAACACAATGTTAAGATATTTAGAAGTGATAATGGGACAGAATTTGTCAATAACAAACTTCAACACTTCTTTCATGAAAAAGGAATTTTACATCAAACCTCTTGTGTTTACACACCACAACAAAATGGTATTGCAGAGAGGAAACATAGGCATCTCCTTAATGTGGCTAGATCCCTTATGTTTCAGGGGGAATTACCTCTTTATCTTTGGCCTGAATGTGTTCTAACTGCTGCATATGTCATAAACAGGTTACCCTCTTCAGTGTTGTCTGGAAGTCTCCCTTCTTCTTTGTGTATGGGCATGACCCTTCACTCTCTCTCCTTAGAGTCTTTGGCTGCCTATGCTATGCCACCATTCTCAACATCTCTGATAAATTTGGTAGTAGGTCCGAGAAAAGTGTTTTTATTGGTTATTCAAATGAAAAAAAAGGTTATAAACTTTTAAGTTTAGAAACAAAAAATATCTTTTATTCCAGAGATGTCAAATTTTATGAAACTGTTTTTTCCTTCAAAATGAAAAATACTTTGTCAAAACCTTTTGTTGAAACTTATGTGCCTAAAGATTTAAATCACAAGAACTTCTTTGATTCACAAATAAGTCCCAATAATGAAGGGAGAGTGACATCCTATGAAGATGTCACAGTGTTGGGTCATCCTACTAGGGATGATGAACCTGTTGCAACTTCCATAGATGATAATACACACCCTGAGGGCACTGTATCACATGAATCACATCCTGCTGATGCATCTTCTGATTCTGCTGATGCATCTTCTGATTTTGCTGGTACATCTTCTGATTCACACCAGAACTCTGAACAAGAAGAAGGCTTGCCAGCCACTACTGCTAGAAGGTCAACTAGAGTTTCTAAGTTGCCCAGTAATCTTAATGACTTTATTATAGAATGAAAAGTCAAATATGGTGTTGAAAAGGTTGTCAATTACTCTAATCTTAACAAAGATAATTACTGCTTTGCGTCTAGCCTTAATAAAAGTATTGAACCTACCTGTTATGAAGAAGCTATCCTTGATAGTAATTGGGTTGATGCTATGAACTCTGAAATTGAGGCCTTAAATGAAAACCATGCTTGGGACATAACTGATCTACCTCCTAATAGAACTCCTATTGGCTACAAATGGATCTTTAAAATCAAATATAAAGCCAATGGTGAAGTTGATAGATACAAGGCTAGATTAGTTGTCAAAGGTTACAACCAAAGAGAAGGAATAGACTATGATGAAACTTTCTCTCCTGTTGTGAAAATGTCTACTGTTAGATGTCTTATTGCCTTAGCTGTAAAAAACAAATGGCCTCTTTTTCAACTTGATGTTAACAATGCTTTCTTGTATGGAGATCTTGATGAGGATATCTATATGACCATCCCCAAGGGGTTCTGTAATGAGAACAATAAGAATAAAGTTTGTAAACTTGTCAAGTCTCTATATGGCCTAAAACAAGCTCCTAGGAAATGGAATGAAAAACTTGTCAGTGTTTTAAAAGAAAATAACTTTGTTCAATCTGTTAATGATCACTCTTTGTTCACCAAAACAGAGAATAACAAGTTTATTGCTCTGCTTGTTTATGTGGATGATATTGTCCTTACTGGAAACTGCATTAATGAGATAAACCTATTCAAAGAGTTTCTAAAATCAAAATTTCATATTAAAGACTTGGGAAATCTAAAATATTTTCTTGGCATTGAGGTTTTAAAAACTGGGAATGACATTTGTCTCTCCCAAAGAAAATACTGTCTTGAACTCCTCAAAGAATTTGGCCTTCTTGGGTGCAAACCTGTGTCCACTCCTATGGAACCCAACTCTGTCCTTCCATACATTCCCACTGCAGATGATCCCTTACTTGTCAACATCACTGGTTATCAGAAGTTACTTGGGAAACTTATCTATCTCACCCATACAAGACCTGACATCTCATACTCAGTTCATTGTCTAGCACAATATATGCATTCTCCCTTGAAATCTCATCTGGAATGTGCCCTCAATGTTCTGAGATATCTAAAAGGAGCTCCAGGAAAAGGTCTAAGGTACAATTTCAGCAACTTTGAAAATCATCTTGAAGGATATAGTGATGCTGATTGGGCCAAATGCAAGAAAACCAGAAAATCTGTCACAGGGTATTGTGTTTTCTTTAATGCTTTTCTGATCTCATGGAAAAGTAAAAAACAAAACACTCTTTCAAAATCTTCCACAGAAGCAGAGTATAGATCTATGTCTACTGCTGCCTGTGAAATAATTTGGATTCAAAAAATCTTAAAGGATCTAAAAGTTGATATTAATCTCCCTGTTAATCTTTTTTGTGATAACAAATCTGCTTTACAACTTGCTGTCAACCCTGTTTTCCATGAAAGATCAAAACACTTTCAAAATTGATGTTCACTTCTGATAAGGTTTTAAAAGGTACCATTTTGAGGGGTCGTTTTAGTCCTTATTTGATCACTTTTGTATCCGTTATTGCTTAATATCGTTCCTTTTCACTTTTTAGGTCTCTTGAAGGCAAAATGCTGGAATGGCACTTATTTGGACGAAAAGGCGCGAATATATGAAGAAAACGGCCAAAGTAAAAATCGAGACACTCACAGCTGCTGAAATTAGAAGGCGACGGCGTCAGGTGCTAATTGCGACGCCGTCCGAGGATTTTTGTGACGGTTCAGAACCCAAAACTCGTATTTTCAAGTGACGACGTCCAGTTGTAAAAGAGTAGGCCGTCGCTACTCAGACGGCCTAGATGCAATCCAGACGACGTCAGAAGCAGAAGAGGACGGCGTCACGGACATAAGGTGACGCCGTCGCAAGGTTAACGTGGCCAAGACGAAACCCTAATGACGGCGACACGACGGCGTCACGAAACATAAGGTGACGCCGTCGCATATGTAATCTTATATATAGAATCCGAATTTTTCAGTTTTAGAGAGAGTCTTTTGGAGTGAAAACCTAAAACCGAACCTAAGGTGTCTTGTACAGTATTTTAGGGTTTTAAACCCTATCTTACATCAAGATAAGTATTTACTTCATTAATTCAATTATGTCTTTGATTATTTGTGTGTATGCTTGCATGTTCTCCATGTCCGGCTAATTTATTTGTGTGTTTGCTTAGGAAGTATGAAACTTAATTATTGAATATTGATTGGTTGTTTCTTATCTTAGTTGATTAATGATCTAGTAATGCGATAGGTCATTCGTTGTGTACTTAATGCTTGATTCATCTTTGTGAACCTTAGAATATAATTACCTGAGTAGTTGTAAGCTAAACCATCCAAAGGGTGCCTTAGAGTAAGAGTTTATCATCCCTAGTGGGTTTGTAGACGAGACCCTTTGGTAAGTTCAAAGAGTTAGGGAGAAACGCATACCCTACAACTTTAGACACACAACGCAACTAAGAATAAGGACGTGACAACTCAACCATCAATAGGAGATAATTAAGGAGTAGTACAACCTAAGTAAACACATCTTTAAACTATCATACGAGCACACATTAATTAGACATAGACTCCCACAACCTTAGTTTAGATAATTAGATAATAGTAGAGTAATCGGTAGAAATACCAACCCCCCAAATCCAATACCCGAGATTCGTACCTTTCCATTTCATAAAATATAAAAATACAAAAAATAATCTTCCTCAACCTTAACCTTAGCGTAGTAACTCCTTACTAGCATTCCTATTCCCCTAGAGAACGATATCAATACCCGTGGCTTACCCTAATTACTACACTACAACGATTAGGTTCACTGCCTAGGGTGTTATAAAACTTGCTCGAAGAAAAGGAAGTTTCCTTGACCCCGAACGACGCGTGTATAGTTATCAAGTTTTTGGCGCCGCTGCCGGGGAATAGAATAGCTAGTTAGTAGTCCACCTCGTTTAGGTTCTTTGCTTGATTCTTATCAAGTAAATTTTTTCTCAATTTTTAGCTTTCTCTTAGTCTATCCCCCTTCTTCGTGACCTTTGTTCGTAATCTTATCACTTTTCATCATGGAAGGTGATAACCAACCACCACTCATCAACCCACCACCAAATGACCCGCCAAGAGCCCGTACTCTTGGTGAATACTCGAGACCAAGCCACCTAGGCTATAGGAACACCATTGAGATTTCCGACCAAGCCCAAACTACGGCCCTGCGATCCGACACCATCCGGTTGGTGCAAAACGGATGTGCATTCCATGGACTTCGTTCCGAAGATGCAAATCAGCATCTGAGGGATTTCCTCAAAATTGTCAATTCCATCGACCTTGATGCTACTACTCGGGAGACCACGCGCCTGCGTCTCTTCCAATTCTCTCTACGGGACCAAGCTAGTAATTGGCTTGAGCGACTTCCCGCCGGCTCCATCTCAAGTTGGGATGATCTTACCTCTCGCTTCCTTGCTCAATTTTTCCCACCGGGGAGAACCACTAAGCTTAGGAATGACATCTTGATGTTCCAACAACGTCAAGGTGAATCTCTCTACGAAGCATGGACCCGATTCAAGGACTTACTTCATAAAGTCCCTCATCACGGCATTGATCTTTGGCTCCAAGTCCAAATCTTTTATGATCATGTCAACTTCCCCACTAAGCGATTCATTGACCAAGCGGCCGGTGGAAAACTTAGTGATCTCACCGCAGAAGAATCATGGGGTATAATAGAGGACCTCGCCCTCTATGACAACGAAAGTTGGGATGACCCCCGTGAGCTGCCCAAAACCGTTAAGGCAATCTCCTTGCCCCCTTCCGACCGTAGGATGATCGAACTTGAAGATCAAGTTAGATTCCTTATGAGCTCCTACGAAAATCCTAAATCTTCACACCATGTGAGCAAAGTTTCTTCCTCGTGTGAGCCGTTTTGTGATCCTCATAACACGCGCACTAGCACTCGATCCCCTGAACATGCTTCCGTTGACTACGCATCCTCACGTATTAATGGAACGGGAGGAAGATTCCCTACAATACCCGGACCTAGGAATTTCAATGAAACCCGAGAGGCATGGAAAGGCAAGCCCAACTTCTACTGGGGACAAACCAAAGAATTCACCTCCAATGATTTCTCATGGCCCCCACCTAACGGTCCTAACCAACAAAACGTCGAAGGGATGTTGCAAAACCTAGTTGCATCCCAAGAAACCCAAATGGCTAAGCTCTCGGACCGCTTTAACCATCAACAAGCCGAGATGGATAGGAAAATAGACAACCTTTTGAAAGCCATAACTAATAGTGATAAGAAGGTTAGTGCTATCTCAACTCCCGAGCCTTCAGGTATAGAGATTAAGGATCCAAGCAAGCTAACTAAGCATGTCCAATTCGTCAATACCATCGCCTTAGTTGAACCTAATGAAACAAATGACGAAGAGGACTATACACTTGTGGATGATGAAATACCCGAGGAAGTAGATGAAGTAGACATTGACTATTTCAACAAATTTCCTACGGAAGAAGAACTATCTCGCCACCCTCACTTAGTGCGTGACCTCCGTCACATGTATGTTAGGAAAAGTCCTCGAATCAAGTTTGGGAACCCTTGGAATCTTAACATACCATGTGTCATAGGACACCTTTTTGTGGCAAAAGCCTACATTGATCGCAAGTCCCCAATCAACATAATGACTAGCACCTACTACAATTGGATATTGAAGAAGCCTATTCCAACTAGGCAAGACCCCAATGATCCTAATGTTAGTTGCAATTTTCTCGGAAGAATTAAGGGATTGCCCGTTTATGTAGGTAGTTTCACGTTTCCTACGGACTTCATAATTGTGGATGATATTAGCACGGCCATAGACCCTAGCTTGTCCCATGTTATTCTAGGAAAACCTTTCATAGAAAGTACCGGGATGACCTATGACCCCTCGTTAGGAGTAGTGCGATTCAAGAATGAGACCGATGACATAGCTTACCAAATGCCGTTTAAGATTGAGAAGTTTTCATCACTCTCTAATGATGAAAAGGAACTTAAACTGTCGGTCTATTATAGGAATGATGAGGATAGGGAAAAAGGTGTTGATTATGTTATGGCTAAGATTTTCGGATTCTATAAGGATTGCTTGAGCCTGGGACTGGAATATAGGACCCATTGGGGAGAGGATGAACTCTTAGAGAAGTGCATTATAGGGCACTTCTATAACATGGAATCCCCCATTAGAGACCGTCAAGAGGGCGGTGGTGAGGAAACGTAGGAGCACGACTATGAGTCTAGCTACAAGACTCTTAAATAAAGAAAAGCGCTTCGTGGGAGGCAACCCATGCTTAATTGTTTGCTTGTTAGTGTCATATATCTTTTATTAATTGTTTATCCTCATGTTTAAACTTGTAAAAATGCTTTATTTTGTTTTTAACCTCGTCTTAATTGCATATAAAGGTATTTTACATAAAGGATAAGTGTAGGGAGGATTACACACGTTTTCAAAAGAAACGTAAACATGAGAATAACAATTAACTAAAAGATATTTATGTTTGTTTGTTCGAGTCAAATGCTGGTATCGAGTCATAATGGATGTTTTGCAGAAATTTTTCCAGATTCTAAAGATGTAAATTTTCCAGAATTTTTTCTAGAAAATCGCAGACCAGTTTTTGTCAGGATAACCTGGCGGCGTCAGGATTGCAACCTGACGGCGTCAGGAAGGAGTAAAAACATCAGATTATTTTTTTTCTCGTTTTCTGAGCTACTTATAAATTTTTGGAATTTTCCAGGTCTTAATTTTCTTAGAAATTCTGTAAAATCCATTCCACAAGCATTATATCCTAATTTAAATCGAGTCGTATATATATTATTACCGCCGATTTTACGCGAAGGTTTCGTTTGTTTTCTTTAAGTGTGCAGGTTTAGTTTGTCAAGAAGAAGTTACATAAGATTGGAAGGAGCTTTTCACGCAATAATTCTTCTTGAAAAGGATTTAACCACCACTTTACACGGATCCTACCGAGCTAATCAGGGGAGTATTAGTTTCTTTCGTTTTTAATTACCTTCTTTTATCATAACTTTGATACTTTCGGGGAACATTGGGGACAATGTTCAGTTTAAGTGTAGGGAGGGAAAATAAAACGGGAACTTTGAAACTATGCTTATCCTTGACTATTTGCTTTGTCCAATTGTGATTGTGTAATAAACCATGAGAAAATGTCGGTTAGGGTAATTTTGGCACCAAATTTAAAATTTTTCATGACATATAGGAGTGGGCCATTAGTCTTAACAAAAGCGTCTCATGGATAGGAAGTTGCATGACTAGCAAAAAAAACCCTTTACCACCCAAATTCCACCAAAATGTGAGGATCGCCCTTAGATTAGTAAGAATTAAAGCATTCATCTTCAATGCTTAGAGTGTGAACCGGTAGTATATTAGATTCTAGAACTTGTTTTGTGATGCATTCCGAGATCGCAAGTGAGACTACACTTGTGTAGTTAGGAATAACTAAATGATAAGAGGCATTAGGATAACCCTTGTTTGATACCTGTAATATAATTACTTCTTCCATATCGGTTGAGTAATTCCCCCACACCCTTTGCGTTGTACTCATCTTTAGTACACGATACCCCTAGTTAACCCCTCAGAGCCTATCCTTTTCGCGGTTCTCGTGATGTTTCGGTTTTTCCAGAATATCAATGAAGAGCATTGTTTACACCCCACCCCCAAATATACACCCAAATCGCCTTAGCCTACCCCTTATGCACTCACTTTTAGTGCAAATGTTTGTTATCACCCAAAACCCTTAGTTCAATTATCTAGTTGCTTGCATAAGTTGATAAGTCGAGTCATATCCTTTGTATACAGTTTTGGGACGACTGGGATTCATGGGAAAAGTTAAAGTTTATGAAATGACGGGAAGGGAACGTTAAATTCAAATTCCCTTTGTTTGCATAATAATGTACCCCAAGTGTTTTGATCTTTTCAAATCGGGTCAAATTAGTGTTAGAGTAATAAAAACTCAAGTGTAGGGATATGCCTACAAATCCCTAGTATTTTGATGTTATCGTAGAGGATGGAAGAGTAAAAGTGTATGAAAAAAAAAAAAAAAAAAAAACATACGGGCTACCATCCTACATCTATCTTTGAATTTATGTTTGTTTATTTCAGTTATCTAGAGTTTAGAGTGTCGAGTCTTGGCTTAGCAACGCCATTCTTCATATGCATTTAACATAGTGATTTTTGACTTGCCACCACTAAATAGCCTATCCCACCAAACCCTTGTTTCCCTACCGTAAGCCTAACATTACAACCCTTTAAAAGACCTATTTGATAGTCTTTCCTAGGTGCTTACGCCAAAGCGATGGAGGTTTGATCTATTCTCAAGCCTATGGTAATCTATGTACTAGGACCGGTTAATGAGTGTTTATCTTCCATTTCCTATTTGTTATATTTCATATATACACCCAAGAGAGATGTGAGTATCCAAACACCCCATGTGAGGTGCTAGTATGTAATTTCCGTGCTTGTTATGACTTTTGCGGGGCTTATATGTGTTGTGGACCGTTTTCAAATTAATGCTTCATGACCCCTAACTTATAAATTAATTGGCTAAAAGCACATTTGCTTGAGGACAAGCAAATAACAAGTGTAGGGATATTTGATAAGGTTTTAAAAGGTACCATTTTGAGGGGTCGTTTTAGTCCTTATTTGATCACTTTTGTATCCGTTATTGCTTAATATCGTTCATTTTCACTTTTTAGGTCTCTTGAAGGCAAAATGCTGGAATGGCACTTATTTGGACGAAAAGGCGCGAATATATGAAGAAAATGGCCAAAGTCAAAATCGAGACACTCACAGCTGCTGAAATTAGAAGGCGGCGGCGTCAGGTGCTAATTGCGACGCCGTCCGAGGATTTTTGTGACGGTTCAGAACCCAAAACTCGTATTTTCAAGTGACGACGTCCAGTTGTAAAAGAGTAGGCCGTCGCTACTCAGACGGCCTAGATGCAATCCAGACGACGTCAGAAGCTGAAGAGGACGGCGTCACGGACATAAGGTGACGCCGTCGCAAGGTTAACGTGGCCAAGACGAAACCCTAATGACGGCGTCACGAAACATAAGGTGACGCCGTCGCATATGTAATCTTATATATAGAATCCGAATTTTTCAGTTTTAGAGAGAGTCTTTTGGAGTGAAAACCTAAAACCGAACCTAAGGTGTCTTGTACAGTATTTTAGGGTTTTAAACCCTATCTTACATCAAGATAAGTATTAACTTCATTAATTCAATTATGTCTTTGATTATTTGTGTGTATGCTTGCATGTTCTCCATGTCCGGCTAATTTATTTGTGTGTTTGCTTAGGAAGTATGAAACTTAATTATTGAATATTGATTGGTTGTTTCTTATCTTAGTTGATTAATGATCTAGTAATGCGATAGGTCATTCGTTGTGTACTTAATGCTTGATTCATCTTTGTGAACCTTAGAATATAATTACCTGAGTAATTGTAAGCTAAACCATCCAAAGAGTGCCTTAGAGTAAGAGTTTATCATCCCTAGTGGGTTTGTAGACGAGACCCTTTGGTAAGTTCAAAGAGTTAGGGAGAAACGCATACCCTACAACTTTAGACACACAACGCAACTAAGAATAAGGACGTGACAACTCAACCATCAATAGGAGATAATTAAGGAGTAGTACAACCTAAGTAAACACATCTTTAAACTATCATACGAGCACACATTAATTAGACATAGACTCCCACAACCTTAGTTTAGATAATTAGATAATAGTAGAGTAATCGGTAGAAATACCAACCCCCCAAATCCAATACCCGAGATTCGTACCTTTCCATTTCATAAAATATAAAAATACAAAAAATAATCTTCCTCAACCTTAACCTTAGAGTAGTAACTCCTTACTAGCATTCCTATTCCCCTAGAGAACGATATCAATACCCGTGGCTTACCCTAATTACTACACTACAACGATTAGGTTCACTGCCTAGGGTGTTATAAAACTTGCTCGAAGAAAAGGAAGTTTCCTTGACCCCGAATGACGCGTGTAGCGTTATCAACTTCATAAGGGAAAAAATTGCTAGAGGTGTTATAAGTGCTAAAAAGATTGGCTTTTCAAACCAAACTGCTGACATACTCACAAAAAACCTCCTTGTCTATCAGCATAAATTTTTGTGTGAAAAATTGATATTGTTTGATATGTTTGCCCATCAGATTAAGGGGGAATGTTAAAATTTGGGGTATCAATCTGTGGCAAACATATCATTCTATCAATTGCTAATGGCTTTCAAGTTATGTTCATTGCAGAGATTCTACAGGGGTTAATCATGGACAAAGAATAAAAGGTTTAAAGTTCCAAGATGCTCGTTTCTGCTGAAGCTATTCTCATTTATGCTGATGAATCATTTATAGCCGTTAGAGGGGTCTTTGTGTAACTTAATCTCCTATTTAATAAGTCCCTTAATCTAGGGTTACAAACACTTGTGTGTGCAATCATTTCTCACACACTCTTCTCTTCTCTTTGATCATTTCACTGATCTTGTCTCTTCTTTGTATTTTTATGATTATTGTCTCATTGACATTAATCTAACCTTGTAACATTTTGGATACTATTGTTGATATAATCTAAGCCGACTATTGAGGCTTAGGTTTGAATAAAAGTTCTTCTGTTTACTTGTTGTTGTTGATACTTTCGTACAATATTGATACTCAACTTCTTCATCAAACGCTAGAACCACGAACAGTGGACTATGTTGTTGACCAAGCATTATAACTTAGTAAATATGCAAGTTGGCCTTCCTTAGACCACCTTCACTTTCTTCCTTTCAGCAACATTACCCTCTACACCCTTCTGACCAAGTACTTCGGTTATTACAATGTTTGCCGCCACCTTTGCACCAAGGTGTACATGTTCATTTACCAAACAATCCGTGTTTGCCTTTCCTTCAAGTTGTTTACCTCTAACTTTCTTTGAGCCACTGCAACATCATCATTATTATCATGAATTACTTTAGCTTCACGATTTTTCTGAGCTCCCTGCAGCTCCACCTCAAACCAAGAACTTTGAACATGTACTCCTTGAACTCCTGTTTTAAAACCAGGACCAAGTTGCGTGAACCCAGCTTGTTTTAAACCTCCATACTTTTGTACATTATTCCCATCTAGCTTTTTAATGTTTAACCTGGTATTCATACGAGCCATTCTTTTTTAACCTTGCTACAAACCTTGTCAAGTTGCTTTTCAACCAACTTTACCAACAAGTCTCACAAGCCATGTGCTAAACCCACTTTCATGTAAGATTGATCTGCTAACCTTTAGAAAACCCTAAAACTTCGATCTATTAACCTTTAGAAAACCCTAAAGCTTCGATCTTTCCACCTCAAGTCTAGAACCTTGATATACCTTGTACTCAAAGTAATCACGTTTCTTAAATCCCAAGACAAAGCTAAACCTTACTTGTCTTCCAAGAACCACCAAGATTTGCATTCTAAGAAACCGTAGATACCTTCAAACTTCAAGGGTTCAAGATCCTAGATAATCAACTAAACCTTGAAGCCTTTTTACCCTTCAACTTTATCACCTCTGGTACATTCAAAACAACACCTTGAAGCTTAAAGATTCAACATTGTACAAACCCTTTTGAACCTTGAACCTTGTCGAAAACCTTTGCAATACCAACATTGATAAACCCAGGATTCTCGCAAAAATCTTGACAATGTTAAGCCTTCAAATCCTTGATCGAGCTCTACTTTAAATAAAACTTGCAGATTCGAGACCAACAACTTCAAACACATGTATCTATTTTTAAAAACTTCTAATTGAAGATCCTTCTGATGAGATTCTACATCTATGTGTCTTAAACCTATGATTCAAATTTCACAAAGATACAACGGTTAACGAAACCTCAACGTCAAATCTCCCACAGTTGCGCATCAACCGACGAATCAAAAAGAAAAGAGACTACTTGTTGGGATTGTACACCTTTGAGTCCACCTAGCTTCAAAAACCCAACGTCGCCTTGGCTATTATACCAATTTTTGGATAAATCTCCAACAAACCACGAATATAAAACTACTCCAACAAGACCTCGATAAAGGGTTATGATCCATTAATGTCGAGAGGCAACAACACACGCACGAGATATATTAAACTCGAACGTTTATTAAACACGAGAAAGAAAATAAGGTACAAACAAACCCCACACTCTCATCTCTATTTATAGAGAACGAGGGGGAGAAACCTAATCCTTACTCCTTAGTGAATAAGGAATAAAAAATATTGAGGAGGTTAGGAGATTTTCTGATACATGCCTAACTTCCTTAAGTTTGAGCTAAACTACAACTAGTCCCCTAAACTTATATCCTAACTAATACACACAATAATTCTAACAATTTTTACCTTAGTGGTAATAGTTAGCCTTCTCTGATATACAACAGCTTAAGCTAGTGCTGACCGCCTTCGTGAAGGCACCAGTAGCAATACAAGCTACTAACGGTAGCTCAACTTCTGTAGAGAGTCCCTTTAGCCATGTATCCTCTTTCAATTCTCTAATAAGTGTCATATACTCTGCTCCAATTGTTAACAAAGCCACTACGTGCTGCAATATTGCTTCCCAGCTTACCATACATTCCTCTATCATAAAATAGTACCTTGTGATTGATCTACCCATGACAGTAGTCGATCTACCCATGGCGTAGTCAAAATCCACAAAATCATGTACATTCATATGTAATCCACGATCAAACCCATCTAATATTCCCACATCCACAGATGTTATGTCATGTCTCGTGCAGACCACTTGATATGCATGACTTCCAACGACATAGAAACATGATCATTACTCTTCTTTTCTTCATCACGATTTCTTGACATACCACCTTTTAACGACAACGCAGAGTGCCCCCGAAGAATATTTGAATCGACATCCCATATGACACCCTCAGAGTATAACGACTTCGATTCCTGAAGATCTCCATATCAAGTATATATTCCTTTGTTTCATAGAACAAACTCTTGGCAACCCATATCTCAGCCTCGTTTTCGCAAGTAAGGCCCATATAATCTATATAGAGGAATAGATATATGATCATACATGGTGCCTACTTCAACTAATATTTGTTGTTGTCGTCATTGTTTCACCTAAAACCATTGATGAGCATAAACATACCAGACCGAGTATGCATATCTTCTTTCTTTACATCCAACCACTTGGAAATTACCTCATAAGCAAGTGCATCCCTGAAAGTCAATGACTCATGTACATCTTCTTCAATCACTCCAGCAACTCTTAAAGCAACCATAGTACTACCATATCTATAGCTGAATGGTTCTCGTACTTATCAATGCTCCCTACCATGTGCAAACTTATAGGCGGTTAAAACTTGAGTCTGAAAATCTTTGAACCATGACCCATATCGCAACTCCCTAGAGGTTCCACCTCAAATCCACGATCTTCTTGTGGTTCCACCTCAAACTCAACTCCATGCAACGTTTACGTTGAACCTGTACCTACACCAGACCCTTAGGGAGTATCCGTATACCGGTCATTCTCAAAGTAAACCATGTCCCCGAACATGACAATGTCAAACTTAACCTTTGACCTCATGTAAACCCTTGTAAAATCGATTGAATCTATTGAAAACCCAAACCTGGAATCGATTAAAAAGTATCACGTGTGCAACCCTTCAAAGTATTGACTTTTCTTTGCTCATCAATCGACTCAACCCTTATAAAAAAAAACCTCACAAGAAATCGACTAACCCGAGAGCTACCCCGAAACACTCTTTGATGTAAATCTGTTGTCGATCAAACCTTAACAAACCCGAAAGTTGAAACCCAAGTAACAAACTAGTCGACAAAACCCTTGATGACAAAAGAACACCAACCGAAAAAACCTTGAACAAAATTGATAAAAGAATACCCTTTGATGACACACTTTCTCAAATTGATCAAACTTCTCCACCAAGTAACCTTCTTTAATGAAACCTCGAAGTTGAAACTTCTTGCAAAACCTAGTCACCTTGGAAACTCAAAACTGAAACTCCGAGAATCTTGTAACAAAAGAAAACGAATCCCTAAAACCATAGGAGAATCGATCCAGCTCGTTGCAAGAAAACTTTAAGAACCTTGTTGCCTAACCAATCTTGACTTCTAAACCCTAAAAACCTGGAACCTTGTAATCTACACAAAGATATAAGCCTTTATTGGTTATTAATAAAAGAGATAGAGGGAATATATCATGTGCATACGTTGTTCTATCTTTTGTCGATTATCTTTTAATCTTGTGGTGTCGACTTTTCTTGTGAACTCTTAGATAAATTCCGCCCAAAGCTTTATGTTTGTTGGAGGTTTTTATCCAACAATTAAAATTAATAAGTTAACAAGTTAATACATTTGTATCGGGTAAGTTTCATAATGCAGCAAATGAAGCAAATTGCATTTAACTTTTATTTCATACCCAGTATATTTCTGCAGTAAAATTTCATAATGAATTCTAGCCATATCTTAATGTCGACCCACTCATCATGGCCCCAGTATCATACACACCACAACTCACACACTCACATTTAACACATTATATCTTCATCCTCATCTTCACTTCCAACAATCCAACAAGGCAAAGAAAACCAAACAAAAAAACAACCATGGATCGAACAGAAGAAGATATGAAAACCCTAGGATTCTTCGGAATACTAAAACAATCATTCAAAACAATCTTTTCAAACAAAAAAATCTTGTCACAAATAACCTTAATTTTTCTTCTTCCTCTCACGCTCATTTTCATAGCCCACGCCGCAATCTCACGTCACGTGTTTTACAGGATAGAAAACAACTCGTTGCCTATATTAACCAACGACCGTTACAGAAACATATCTGTAAAGGACTTTTTCTTTTATTGGCTATTCGAAGTTGCTTACTTTATTTTATTAACTATTTTCTCTCTCCTCTCAACAGCCGCGATTGTTTTTACAATCGCGTCTGTTTATGTTAACCGTGACGTGACTTTTCGTCACGTCATCAAAATTGTGCCCAAGGTATGGAAAAAGTTATTTGTAACTTTTGCTTATATATACATGACGTTGTTTCTGTACAACATCATGTATGGTATACTAGTAGCTATTGCACGTGCTATTTTAGGATACTCGACTTTAGCATTAGTAGTTATGATTGTCTTGTTGGTTTTATATATTTTAGGGTTTTTGTATTTGAGTGTGGTGTTGCAGTTAGCAAGTGTGGTAACTGTTTTGGAGAATGTTAATGGGTTCAAGGCAATCAAAAAAGGTAAAAATTTACTGCATGGTAAAAAGGTGGTAGGAATGGTGATAGCTTTTTTGATGTATGTGATATTGGTAGGATTGATGATTGTGTTGGAATTATTTGTTGAACATAGATATGGAGATAATTTGTTTGGAATACATATTATTTGGAGAGTGATGATTGGGATATTGTGTTTTTGGGTGTTATTGATTTGGTTGTTGTTGCTTATTGTGATACAAACTGTTTTGTACTTGGTGTGTAAGTCGTTGCATCATGAGGCGATAGATAAGCTGAGTTTATCGACGTTTTTGGGGGCGTATAATGGGGAGACGATTGTGTTGCCGAATTCGAGTGAGGAGATTCAGCTTGGAAGAACTCAAGCTTCGGTTTAATGTGGTTTGTAGAGGTGTTCGGAGATCAAGGCTAATTGAAAGCGAAAGTGTACGCAATGTGAGACTTTGCTTTGTAAATTTGTTTTGAAGTAATGTTTTTTATAAGATTCTAGTGAATTTCTTATATGTTGTGTATTGAATATTGAAGATGATTAAGATTTTACTTTGATTACAAGTCAATATGAATTGATTCTTCAAAGCGTGCACTATGATGGATAGTGACTAGGATAAGGTATATTCAGGATAGAATTATAAGGAAATGATGAATAAGTAAAACGCGTATGCAAAAGTGAATGTAGTGAAATGCATTTTTAACCTCTTTTGTAAAAGCATTGGTGGACTAACTAATAAAGTTAGTACCTTTTTTTTTTTAGTGTTCACCAACTTTTTCTCAAAGATCTAACTAGCTTTAGTTAAAATGTACATGTTCTAGTAATCTTCAGTTAAATGTTGGATTAATTTCCCAATTACCTATTTTTTTTAGAAACTCTTTTTTAACCGGTTAACTAAACATTTACGGTATAGTGACACTTTCGTCAATGCCCCACTGGTTAATAAAGTGATGTGTGTGTCTGTCATGTCCTAAAACAAATAGGTGTGACCTAACAAATAGGTGCGACCTAAAACAAACGTGTCTGTCACGATGAAACCCCACTTAATCAATCCGGTTGTTTTTTGTATTTAAATTTTAAACGAAATGGGTTGTACTATATGAACCCTCCTTATGGGTCAAATCATAGGGAATATTCTCTTTGTCCCCTCACTTTTTTCAGTACAACACAGTTTTTTGTCAGTTTTTGTTTCGTATTTTTGACAGTTTTAAACGTTTGACTTATTAAACTTTATATTTACTGTTCCGCATTTTCAGGTTTATAGCTTTTTGATTAAAAAAAAAATAAAATAAAAAAAAAATAAAAATAGGAGGGGTCAATCTAAAAAAGTAGGCATCGTCCATATAACCCAACCCAACCAAATAGTAATAGATCTGTATTTGGTTCCAGACCAAAACACATGCAACAAACTGAGAGCCTAATCTAATAGTACCAAATTTGCCAATGGAATCCCCCAAAAAAAAAACATGACTCGGGAAGTATTCAGCCAAATATCAATGTTGTTCCTGAAACAACCCAATCTTTACCATTTTTTTTTTCTTTTTTACAAATTTATCTCAATCTTGATCCATATTTCAATCTCAATTTGTTAAAGTGAAACTAGTATAATGTTGTTGTCATCTTTTGTTGTCATCTTCGAAAATAACAAAGTTTGTTAACGTCAATTGCTAAACGTTACATGAAACACTAACCATAATATCTCAACTATAATTATTTGGCGTTATAAAATCTCAACGCTATGCACGGCGTACACGCCTAGTTCAGATTGAAAGATGAATATAAGTTTGAGATACATAAAATTTGTTATGGAACTTAGTTGAACAATTGGTGAGAGTTTTCAAAAAAAAAAAGAGTTCACTATCATTTTGACATTCGTAATAACAACAATATAACAAGAATTCAAAAACAGAGTTCACTATCATTTTGACATTCGTAATAAAAATGTAGAAATCGTCCCTGTGACTATCAATCTGAATGTTGTTTGGTTGATGCAGGGCATGTCCCGCTCCTATGACTTAGCCGCTAATTCTTCGATCTAACATGTAAAGTCAATTGTTTTAAGAGAAAAATGTATAAATCGTCCCTGTGGTTTGTCAAGATTGCATAAATCGTCCCTGACATTCCATAAGTGCAGGCGGCCTCCCTGTGGGGAAACTTTTGGATCATTTTAGTTCATGGCTTTAACGAGTGTTAAGTGGATTACGTTAACAATTACACGTTAGCCCCTTTTGGCTAACGACCATTGCAACATCCATCATTTAAACTAACGACCATTTATAATTTAATATTTTCGATTTATTTAAAGTTTTTGACTTTTTATATACATTTTTATAAAAAAATTATACATTTTTATACATGTTTTTATACGTTTTTATATACGTTTTTGTATACCCGTTTATATACGTTGTTGTATACATTTTTATACGTTATTATATATGTATATAATGTTCTTATACGTTTTTATATATATGTTTTATATACGTTTTTATACACGTTCTTATATATGTTTTTGTATACACTATTATATTTAATATATCTCTTTTTACTTTTTATATATGTTCTTACATACTTTGTATACGTTTTTATAATACGTTTTTATATACGTTTTTGTATACGTTATATAAATAGTTGTAGATATTTTCTATATACATTTTTATACGCTTTTATATGCGTTTTTATATACGTATTTATAAAAACATTTACGTTTATTATAGGCGTTCTTATATAAAACGTCTATAAAAACATATATAAAATAGAAATTGAGAAAAACGTATATAAGAACGTCTGTAAAAAAACTTATATGAACACGTATATAAAGTTTTTTAAGTTTTTTATAGACGTTCTTATATAAACACGTATATAAACTTATAAAAAACAAAAGAACGTGTATAAATTTATAAAAAACATTAAGAACGTATATAAAAATGTATATAATAACATTATATACGTATATAAATATGTATATAATAACGTATAAAAACGTATACAATAACGTATATAAGAACGTGTATAAAAATGTATACAAAACTTATATAAAAACATATACAAACTTATATAAAAATGTATACTTTTTTATAAAAAATAATATAAAAAATTTAAAAACCTTAAATAAATCGAAAATAATAAATTATAAATGGTCATTAATTTATAAGATGGATGTTGCAACAATCGTTAGCCAAAAGGGGCTAACGTGTAATTGTTAACGGAATCCACTTAACGCTCGTTAGTGCCACGGACTAAAATGATCAAAAGGTTTCCCCACAGGGAGGCCGCCTGCACTTATGGAATGTCAGGGACGATTCATGCAATTTTGGCAAACCACAAGGACGATTTCTGCATTTTACTGTTGTTTTAATTGTTTCGAGAATATTGAAGGGTCATGAATTAGAGGTGGCAAAATAGATGAGTCGGGCGAGCATGGTCTACGGTTCAAACAGGCTTGACTCAAACATGCACGGGCTTAAAAACATGCATGAGCCAAACGAGCTCATGTTATATGAATTTTTTTAGAAAAGACCCAAAATGACGAAATAAATTTTTTAAACATAACACCTCTGTTTATATTTGAAAAATTAAATATATTATATCTATAAGTCTTCTTTAAAAACAATTGTAATATTCTCAAATTGAGAGAAAATATGTGCTCATTAACGCCCATTTAACTTTTAAATAGATCATACATACTCATTTCAAAAAAAGAAAAAGGCTTAATGCTCAAAATATTACAAATTTGCCTAAACTTTTTTTTTTTTTTTTTTTTTTTTTTTTTTTTTTTTTTTTTTTCAGCACAAATTGTCACATCTATCATAAGAGCACTCCTTATGGTGACCTAGGTTAAACCTTAACACCATGTCACGTCAGCGCCACATCAGCTTTAACATTTCACCTTAACTCAACAAAAAAACACCCCTTATCATAACATTCTCAAGTTAAACCTTAACTAACCAATAACTTACAAAAACAACACCTCATTTAGGAGGCAAAAAAAAAAAAAAAAAAAAACTGAAAATTGGCTTTACCGCAGTGTTATCTCCTTTACGTAAGGCTTGACCTTTAACACCACACACGGTATGATTAACATGCCCTTAACGCTCAAATGTTAAAGTTTAACATTGGTTGCATGTTACCATACCACATGCTCTAAGTTATTGAATAAGATAATGTAAGTTTGAGATACCTAAAATTTGTTATGGAACTTAGTTAAACAATTAATATATATACTAAAACCCGTGCTAACAATGTAGCTACAGTACTTTGAACAGTATTTGCTACAATATATTAATTAGTATTAAGCAAAATAGTCTTTAAGGTTTAATTGTCTTTGCAAAATAGGTCGTTCGGGGACTAACAATGTAACAGAATTGAACTTTTAAGAACGGATACATAAAGATATATACATTTACCAAAAATATAACGGGGCTTCAACACTTCCGCAGCAACGTGCAAGGATCACCCACTCGTTGGCAACTGTAAGGCTGGCCATAATGGGGTGGGTTGTCTTCGGTTGAGGGGCTAGGTCGAGCAAGGTCGACCCACTGTGGGTAAGAAGGTTGAGCAAGGTTGAGGAGAGAAGAAGAGGGTATTGGGTCGATTGGGGTGTTGTAGAAGATGATGTCGGACTCCCGTTTTGATGTCCTCAGGAGCTCAAGTTTTTCCTTTTTTATCTCGAGCTCTTTTTCCCTCAACCGTAACCAAGTATCTTCTAAACCCTGCTTATTCTTACCTTTATCCTCTTTTGATGGCTTCTTGGTCCTTAAGAAATTTTTGGCCAACGATTGCATAAATGAGTATGATG
This sequence comes from Chrysanthemum seticuspe, assembly GCA_019973895.1. NCBI lineage: Eukaryota > Viridiplantae > Streptophyta > Magnoliopsida > Asterales > Asteraceae > Chrysanthemum > Chrysanthemum seticuspe. The sequence goes on along the minus strand of BPTQ01000008.1, from coordinate 338,379,759 downwards.
GAACATCATCATCACGAGAGGAGGAGGATGCTTTCTTCCTTCCTTTGTCACGACCAGCCGGTCGTGATTCTCTAGTCGCTTCCTCAGCAGAATCATCAACGTCATAGACATCGAAAGGATCACGAGCTTGGGTTGAACCAGAGGTAGTGGTAGAACCCTTTGTTTTCTTCCGACTATTTGTTGATAAAGCCGGCAACTCAACCTCCTTCCAAGCAGCATGACCCTTTAAAACCTCGTAGCACTCCTCCAAAGTGAAATCATGACCATACGTCATACGGTATTCTCTAAGAGCTTTTGAGGTGTTATCGATATCATTCTCACCGCTTCCATGGGTATTCTTGATATTCTCCATGATAGCACAATAATTTCCAACCCTATTACGAATCCTGCTCTTCCATTTGGTAGTGATGGAGTCATAGGTTCGGTCTTTGCCAGTTTCTTTCTTAAAGTAGTCGATCACTAACTCCCAAAACTTGAAGCGGTTCTGGGCGTTTCCTCTCGCCGCGTTTTCCGACACATAAACCCAAGCTTTACAAAGCACCACCTCTTCCTCCTTTGTCCATGGCTCTGCAGCCTTCTTGTTTTTCCCCTTGCTTGTTTCCGGCTTCTTGCCTTTGTCCGTGGCCTTTGAAGCACATCTAGATGGCTGCTTTAGTTTGATGGGGGACATCTCTTCAGCGGAAGCGGTTTTCTCATCATCAGAATCATCAACGGGAATGGAACCATGGAACGAACCGTGGTGCGAACCGTGACCCGAACCTTGTCCCATCGAAGCATCTTGACTTGGGTAGTTTTGTGTCGGATACTCCGGCATCCAATCTTCCAAATTCATGTCTAGATTAGTGCTTCGAATCGGGGAATAAGGTTGATACGGTTGAGAAGGATAAATGAAGTCCATGTTTGGATGGTACGACGACCCACTAGGTTCTTGCCGGTAATCGTGGTAAGAACGTTGCGGTGGGACAAAAGGACGGTTAAGATAAAACGCGTTTTGGTTTTGATTTGGTTGGGGTAGTTGTGTGTTTGATATTCAAAACCTTGTGGACGAAAGCGAATAGGCCGGTTTTGTTGTGGTGATATGCCGGTTAACTCGAAGTTGTTTTCCGACGAGAAATTTAGATCCGGGGCATTTTGGGGTAGTCGTGATCGTCGGGTTTTTGATTGTGGGGTATTTTTCTTTGACATTTTGAAGTTGGATAAGAATTAGATTGAATTGAATGTAGATGAAAATGGTAAGTTGTGAATTGTGTTTAAGGTGAAGTGGGTATTTATAGAGTGGTAAAATGGGTTTGAATTTTTTTTTTTTTTTTTTTTTTTTTTTTTTTTTTTTTTTTTAGACCAAACGGTCGTTTTTTAAATTTTGTATTTTGTATACGTTGGAACATGGAATAGCAAGAGTTAACATCGAGTGTAACTCGGACCGATGTTGCATTTTATGGTCACTCGACCGATGTCCCAACCGAGACCCACAGCCGAGGCGCCCGATCTTAAGATCGGTTGAGGTTGCATATTTTTGGTGCCCAACCGATTTGCACCTCTCGACTGCGACTAGCCTAAAAGGAATAAAAAGATGGCCCCAAATCACTTTCATTTCTCAGAAGCGTATATATAATGCTAACAAAAATAATTTTTTTCTAAACCCACCAATAGTGGCGGGTTTACAAACCCAGTCTCGAAGTAATACCATTTTACAAGCCAAACACCCCCTAAAATGTTTAAATGGCAGTGAAAGCAATGCTGCTTAGTGCAGTAGAAAAGCGAAAACAACAAAAACTTTGCAGTAACTTATTTGGTATAGTCCCGGGAATAAGATGGGGCTTCTTCGTCAAATGTGACTGCAAACTCCAGAAAAATGTTTGCAAGTTCTTCCGATTCAAATTTCATGACACCATGTCTAACAAAAAGAATGGTTCTCTTGACAGCATACAACCAACTATCCAAGTATACAGTTGACTTTCATTACAATGAATGAACTGTACAAAGTTATACCTTAATTACCTAAAGTACTTATTCAGTAAACATTATTGAACACACCATATGAACATGAACCTATTTACTTTGACTTTTTATAAGCAAAACCAAAACTGTAAATGGTCAAAAATACTAAATACACAACATACAGAAAACACTAGTGTCAAATTCAAAAATCATTACACAATATCCACCATTACATTACAGTACAGCAAATTACCTAAAACATAAAACTACCCAAATTAAAGCCACATCAAACCGAAGCTCGAGTCCTTCCAAGCTGAATCTCCTCACCCGTATTCGGCAACACCAAAGTCTCACCAGCATACGCCCCCAAAAACGTCGATAAACTCAGCTTATCAATCGCCTCACGATGAAACGACTTACACACCAAATACAAAACAGTTTGCATCACAATAAACAACAAAAACCAAATCAACAACACTAAAGCACACAATATCCCAATCATCACTCTCCAAATTACATGCAAGCTAAAATTCTCATCACCATAATCAACAAACACTTCCAACACAATCATTAACGCAATCAGTAAAAAATACATCACAAGAGCTATAGGCATGCCTACTTTTTTTTTACCATACAGTAAAATTTTCCCTTTTTTCATCGCGTTAAACCCGTTAAGGTCCTCTAAAACCGTAACAACGCTAGCTAACTGCCACACCACACTTAAATACAAAAACCCGTAAAGATACAAAACCAACAAAACAAGCAAAAGTACAAAACCAAAAGTTGTGTACCCAAATATCGCGCGTAATATAACAGCTATCACGCCATACATGACGTTGTACAAAAACAACGCCATGTAAATATAAACAAAAGTAACAAACAACTTTTTCCATAATGGAGAGAGAAAAAGAGAGAGAGAATAATGGCTGGAAGGAAGTTTCTAACAAAAAAAGAAAAAACAAAGAGCACATCAACAATCCTTGTTCTCAAAACCTAGGAAATCAATCATTGAAATTTTACGTAGCCAACATCCCGGAGGGGTGTCGACCGTGGGATTTAGCCTCAAGGTTCAAAGATTTTGGGGAGCTCGGAGGAGTGTACATTGCGAGAAGAAGAAATATGGATGGGGAGAAATTTGGTTTTGTAACTTTCAAGGGGGTGCGAAACTGGAAGGAGTTGGAAGACAAGATGAAGACGACAAAACTGGGGAAGGTATCTTTGAAAGTAAACTTGGCTAGGTTTGCAAACGAAAACGTAAGGGCCGGCATAAGAGTTCGGAAGCCACCTGATGGCAGTGGCAAGGCCCCGATTCCCTTTGCTAGGCCTTATTCTGGTTTTTCTTACAAAGAAGTTTTGAAGGGGCAGGGTGTTACGAAGAGCAGCATCAAGTCCTTGAAGATTGAAGAGGATGGGTGCACTATGAAGGGGTACCACGGTAGGGCGGTAGTGGCTAGATGCGCCGACGTGAACACGATTCTTTCTCTTAGCTCTTTGCTACAAGCTTGTGATATTGAAGAATTGGAGATGCAGTTCATCGGGGGTTTGAGTATGTTACTCATATTCAACAACCAGGATGCAATGCAAAACTTCCTTAAGCAAAAAGAAAGATGGCAGAAATGGTTGGTTAAGGTGGAGGTATGGAAGGGCCAAGTCTTACCTTTCGAAAGGTTGGCTTGGGTAGACATTTACGGGGTTCCTTTACACTTAGCTAAAGCTGATGTTTTCAACAAAATTGGCAACCTCGTCGGAAAGGTGGTGTCCTCGTCGTCCTTTGACGACAAAGCCAAAAACAAGTCTAAGGAGGGAATCGGAATCCTGGTCGGCGAAGGAGGTGCAATTAGAGAAGCCATAACCATAGAATGGAGGGACAAGAAATTTAGGGTTTGGCTTATCGAGAAACAAGTAAATTGGTGTCCTAGTTGCGTTTACGTCAAGCATTCTGACCCTAGCTCGGAAAGCAGGAACTCGCGACGGGAAGGGGTGGAGGTCGGAGAATCTCAACCGGAATTGGAAGAAGGAGAGTTTCGTTCCGATGGGGCTGGAATCGAAAAGTCAGTGCATGGTAGTGGGCCCATGGTGAACGAAGGGTTGCATGGGGAAGGTGATCCCATCTTGGAAAAAGACAACGGCCCCTTTTTTAATTATGGGGGTATCGAGGAGCCATGTGTGGGGCCAGCAGTCTCAACTGGTTTTTCCACGTCAAAAGGGATTAAAAAAAGAAAAGAAAAAAAGGGGAAAAAGGTGGTGGAGCTAAACCTTAATGATGAATGGGATAAAAGATTTTCTGGGCCCTCTTCCAGGCCCAAAAAAAGGCCTAGAGAATCGGATCCTTTCTCACTAGATGGACTTTTGGGCCTCAACAAACAAGTACCCAATGATAACATGGAAGACGTTAATATGGAGCAAAACCCACTGGAAACAAACAAAGAAACCGACAGGGATTGTGGTGGAGGATTAGACTTGAATCAAAGTATTGGTAAAGATAGCGGAATGGAGACATTCAATGATGCACCAATAGAAGTCGAAACCCAGAACAAACCCCCTCAAAATAATGAAACCGAAGACCAAGCTAAGAGTATGGAAGAAGAGGTAGCGGAAACTGTTGAAATCGGGCGGCTGGTTGGAATCGATCTGGCTGATGCATTGGCGGAGATCCAAGCCACCATAATGGCGGAAGGTAATAATCCAGTTTTAAAATGAATTTCCTCTCAATAAACATAAGGGGGTTGGGGGGTCCTTTTAAACCCAACTGGATTAGGAAGGTGGTAATGAAAGAACATGTTTCCTTCTTGGCTATCCAAGAAACCCAAACCAGGGGGGTGAGCTCGCAACAATTAAAAGGTTATTGGGGGAATAAAGGTCTCGAGGTCGAAGTAGTTGACCCTGCTGGAAGATCTGGGGGTCTCGCTTGCCTGTGGGACCCTAATATGTTCAAAAGAACCGGATGTATCAAGAGGGATAATCTCTTGGTGTGTTCCGGGAAAATAAAAGGGATTGATGAGTTGGTTTGGATCGCTAACGTATACGCGCCCCAAGGAAATAGAGAAAAAGCTAACCTCTGGAAGGAACTCAACGATCTAATGGTTTTGAATAGGGGATGGTGGTTTTTGTTGGGAGATTTTAACACGGTTAGAATAAAGGAAGAACGAAAAGGATCCAAGTTTAAAAAGAAAAGCGCTGCTGACTTCAACAACTTTATAGAAGAGTCCAATTTATTCGAGTACGAAATGAAAGGTAACAAATACACCTACTTTAAAGAAGACGAAAATGGAAAAAAATGGAGCAAAATCGATAGAATTCTGGTAAGTAAGGATGTTATCGATAAATGGCCGCTGGGGTGTCTTAGGGCGATTCCCAAAATGTTTTCGGACCATTGTCCTCTCTTGCTGACGTTGGTCGACAAGAATTTCGGCCCAAAACCGTTTCGGTTCTTTAATTCTTGGCTTGATAACCCGGAGTGCGAGGACGTGATTAAAAAGACTTTAGAGGGCTTTGTTTGTGATGGGCCCCCGGATGTTAGATTACAAGTGAAGCTAAGGCGGCTCAGGTGGGGGTTAAAGGAGTGGAGAGATCGTTTAAAAGAGAAAGAAAATGACGAGACTGAAGTGTGTAAAAAAGAACTCGAAGAACTAGACTCCTTTATGGAGGATAACGAGATCGACGAGGCAGGAGCTTGGGCCAGATTTGAATGCAAAAGAAAGATCACTGAATTGGAAGAAAGGAAGATCAAAGACCTCAAACAAGTCTCCAGGTGTAAATGGAACATTTATGGTGACGATAACTCCAAGTTTTTTCATGGTCTAATTAATAATAGGAGAGTGACCAACTCTATACCCGGATTAATGGCTAACAACGGGTGGGTGTCGAAACCCAACCTAGTCAAAAAACTTGTCTTTGATTTTTTCAGAAACAGGTTCAAAGAAGATTGGAGCACGAGACCTAAGTTTGACTGCCTAATTCAAAATAAGTTATCGGTCGCGGAAAGTAAAGAGATGGAGGCTGATTTCACCAGAAAAGAAATCAAGGACGCTGTTTTCGATTGCGGGGGGGATAGGGCCCCGGGCCCCGATGGCTTCACTTTCAAATTTCTCAAAAGATTTTGGAGCTACTTTGAAGCGGACTTCGCTGGGATTTTTCAGAGTTTCCACGAAAGTGGAAATATAAGTAAAGGTTGCGGATCAGCGTTCATCACCCTTATTCCAAAAGTTAAGGACCCAGTTATGTTAAACGAGTATAGACCCATCACGTTGATAGGCCTAATAAGCAAGGTTATATCAAAGGTTCTCGCAACAAGGCTGAAAGTTGTGGTGGGTAAATTGGTTTCCGAGCAACAAACTGCTTTCGTTAAGGATCGGCTTATCCTTGATGGGCCTTTAATCTTGAATGAAGTTGTCAATTGGGCTAAGAAGAACAAAAAAAAGTCTTTCCTTTTCAAGGTGGATTTTGATAAGGCGTATGACAACGTCAATTGGGGCTTTCTGTTGAACGTGTTGTCTCAAATGGGTTTCTCGGAAAAATGGTGCTCGTGGATCCTCGGTATCATGTCATCGGCTAGGTCGGCTGTCTTGGTCAATGGGTCTCCAACTTTTGAGTTCCAATGCGCTAAAGGCCTCCGCCAAGGTGACCCGATCTCTCCTTTTCTTTTCCTGTTTGTTATGGAGGGGCTATCTTGTTTGTTACGAAGGGCGAAAGAAAGTGGGGTGATAAGCGGGCTGAAACTTCCTAATGAGGGACCAACATTGACTCATCTTCTTTACGCGGATGATTGTATTTTTATCGGGGATTGGTCCAAGGGCAATGTGGCTTCGATCATAAGATTATTAAGGTGTTTTTACTTGTGCTCGGGCCTAAAGATTAATCTTAATAAATCGATTCTAATGGGAGTAGGAGTTGAAGACAGTGAAATAGGAGCTATGGCAGCAATGGCGAAGTGTAGACACGGATCCCCCCCGTTTGACTACCTCGGTCTAAAAATCGGTACCAACATGAGTAGGGTGAAAAGTTGGGATTTCATGGTCGATCTGTTCAAAAAACGGCTATCCAAATGGAAGGCTACTTCGGTTTCTATCGGGGGTAGAGTGACATTGATAAAATCCGTGCTCGAAAGTTTACCCACGTATTTCTTTTCGCTCTATAAGGCTCCCTCTAAAGTGATCAATGTTTTAGAGGGTATTATAAGAAGGTTTTTGTGGGGAGGCACGGAAGACACTAAGAAAATTCACTGGGTTGCGTGGGAGGACGTTACGAATCCTATCAATAAAGGTGGGCTTGGCATTCACAAATTGGCGGAGTCGAATGTGGCTATGATATCTAAATGGCTTTGGAGATATAGAAATGAACCGGCAGGGCTTTGGAGAAGAGTTATTGATGCGATCCACTTGACCAACAAGAGCTGGTCCCCGTTACCTTACAAGTCGTCACTTGCGAGCACGTGGTGCAAAATTGTAAAAGTCATTTCAGAGACTAAAGTAGATGGGGTTGGGATCAATAATTTAGTTAGAGCCAATTGTGGTGATGGCAGGAATGTTCGTTTTTGGCTCGACCCTTGGCTGAAAAACGAACCCTTGAAGTCTTTGTTTCCCAACTGTTTCAAGATGGAAAATGATAAAAGAGCCATGGTGAGGGACAAGTTTTGTACCACCAGGAACCGTATCGTTCTTGGGGGGGGAAGAGACCTGGACAGTGGGCAAACCCAACAAGAAACAGAGGCTGCTGCTCTAAGAAGAGAATTGGAGGGGATAAGTCTCAAAGGGGGAGTTGACAAATGGGAATGGATTGGTAAGGAAGGAAAGGATTTTAGTGTTCGAGGAGTAAAAGATTTTCTGAGGAGCAACGAAGGCAATAACAACAGATTGGTCCATAAAGGATCGAAGTGGATCCCCGCAAAAATAAACATCTTTATATGGAGACTCGGTTTAGGAAGGATTCCCACTGTTGATGCGCTAAGAATCAGGAAATGTGACTTCGGCCCTTCCCTTTGCGAGTTATGTGGGAAAGAAGATGAGACTAGCGATCATCTGTTTTGTGATTGCGAGTTGGCTACGGAGATTTGGTTCAGGGTGAGTCAATGGTGCAAATGCCCGCCCATTTTTCTGTTTTCAACGAAAGATATTCTCAACATCCACAGGTGGGGGCATCTAGGTCGAATCAAGAAGAAGATAATGAAAGGGGTGGCGAGCATAACGGCTTGGCATATTTGGCTGGCTAGGAACAACGCTAAATTCAACAACACCAAGGCCGTGGTGCGGAAAATTGTCCAAGATATAATGACTTTCAGTTTTCTTTGTTATACGAATAGAGGGGGTAATAGTTTAATTACTTGGGAAGATTGGAGGAATTTTGACATTTGTATTTAGCCTTGTACAGTTGTTTGCCCCGCTACTGATTTGGTAGTGGTGGTGTGTGTTTATAAAAGTCAATTTTCAAAAAAAAAAAAAAAGGTACTATTTTAACAACGTGGCGAAAAGACACGTCACGTCCTGTATATACTGACGCGATTGTGAAAACAATCGCGGCAGTAGAGAGGAGAGAGAAAATAGTTAATAAAGTAAAGTAAATAATTTTAAATAGCCAATAGTAGATCCAGTCCGTTACTGAAACATTTCTGTAACGGACTGAGTCGTCGTAGGTAAATATTCGACTTGTCTCGATTTTGTAAAAGATGTGGCGTGAGATTTGGGAGTGGGCTATGAAAATAAGTGTGAGTGGGAGGAGGAGGGATAAGGTTATTTGTGTAAAGATTTTCTTGTTTTTGAAAATTGTTTTGAATGATTGGTTGACGATTCCGAAAAACCCGAGATTTTTCATGTCTTCTTCTGTTCGATCCATGATGAGATTTGTGTTTTTGTTAAGGTTAGGATGAGGATGGAGAAAAGGCAAATGTGTGTGTGTGTTTTTAGTGTGTGAAAATCAGGTGGTGTGTCATTGGAGTTTGGGTTTTTTTATTTAGTTGGATGAGTGGACCTTTGACAGTGTGTAGTAATTACTCTACGATTCTGTGTGACTCTGTTAATTTCTGTATTTGGTCTTATTTTATTTTGGAAAGGTAATATTTTTCTTTACTCTTTTCTCTATATGTTTTTGGCATGAAGTTTTTACGTTTTACTATTTTGCTTGTGAAGTGGAGAATGATTCTTTCTTGTTTGAAATAGAAAATAAAGATTTTGCTTGGTTTTTAACATTGGTATTGTATTTACTGAAATTATTTTGTATTTTTTATTTTGCAAAATGGATAAATTGGATAGCATTAATCAAGGTTTTTCAGATTAGTATTCTATCTAGGAATGTTTTTGTTTTTGTAAGATTGTTATCGTGAGATTGCATCAGGATCTTAAAATCTTACTATAGTGTTAATTTCATAATAAGTTTTGTAATTTTATGCAGATCTACATATTATAATATATCATATATCATGAAATTGTATTTCAAAATTATGATTATAAGTGTTTAATACAATTATCCTTCCTTTTTTTTTTTTTTTTTTTTTTTTTTTTTTTTCATATTTTACAATTGTGGTTCGACGAAATTAGGATCAGATCGATCGAGATTTTAAGCTCCTATGATGAAGATAGAGATCCTATTAAGATCCTATCTCGCAAAGATCCTACGTAAGATCGGGATCATTTTTGCTTCTTAGTATCGTAAAATCGTAAAATTTTTTCAGGATCTTAACAACCATTGCATTCAAGAACTATTTTAGCTTGAAGTCATAAGCGCACTTTTTGTTTCTTATTTTAAATCTTTTCGACTTATGTAAGTTTCTTATGTTATGATAAGCTAATATAAGCCGAAAAGTTTTTAAAATAAGCCACAAAAAATAAGCTTATGAAACGAAGCTCAAAACTAAATAAACCATAAGTCGGTCATATAAACAGAAACAAATACCCCCTAAGCTAAAAATTGGAACACTAACTTCTGTTAAACTTAGACAGACTACTAAATTCAAACTCAAGCATGATGTAGTGATCTATGTTCGTGACTCGTGAGCTTTTTGAGTTGATTTGATTAACGGCATTAGAGTTATTAATAACAATATCGATATAGAATTATTCACAACTTGACACGATTATTTACGACGAAAAGTTAAATACGTATTTAAAGGAAAATGTATAAGAACTCAAGTTTGATAAAAACCAAGTGTTTGTGTGTGTGTTTTTAGCGTGTCAAATTGGGTGTGTGTCAATTGTGGGGTGAATGGATTTGGGTTCTTTTTTATATTTGGGTGAGTGGACCTTGACAGTGTCCAGTAATTGTGATATTGTGTGCCTGTGCCAGGGACGGAGTCAGGACCGAATATGATCGGGTGCACAAATTATTTTGAACCGTAATACTGAAAACACATATCGAAGGACCGGGTGCATTTAAGATGCATTTAGGAAAAATCGGTGTTTTTAAAAAAAATTAATACTACATCGAAAAAATCCATAGGGTTCCCGGGCACCCACGGGAACCCCTAGCTCGGCGTGTGCTATACTGCCATCTTTGTATTTGGTATGAAAATATATTGTTATCTTTTCTTCTTGTTTTGGACGTAAATTACTTGTTTTCCTTGAAAAGATATTGTTTTGGACGTAAATTACTTGTTTTCTTTGGAAAGGGACGAAACGTGGAAAGTGACATATCGTGTAAAATGTTGTCGCGGTTGATTCAATCTGGAATAGATATAAGGCATGACTAATGAAAAGAAATCTCAAAAATGGGAAATATGAAAAATACTTAAATAATCACATATTAAAATTAAATGCATTATAATATATTTTTAGCTAAAAATTATATTTATGTACATATATTAGATGCACTTCAACTAATTAATCGTATTTTATGTATTTTTCGTCATCCACGAGTCAGATTTGTTGCTAGTACTATTTTGTATCATTTTTACTTTCAATTTACTTTTGAAACTAATTAGGATGCATTTAAATGAATAAAGATACATCTCATTTAAGTCGATGCATTTCAAATATGTGGTTACATTTATATTTCATACTTCTCATTTTAAGTTTTTGCTAATCGAAAGATCGAAAGTGACCACCAAACAAACATGCCATTTTTTATTTTTTTTAAATGTGTGTATAAGGTATTGAATTCTTTTTTTTTCATTTGGATTACCGAACTTACCAAAAGTATATTGCTTTATAATTTTAGTGTTAATTAAAGTGGCTTGAACATGTAATTTTGAATAAGTTAAGTAATATAAATGCCATATTTTATAAATCCAGTGATGTTTACTTATATTTTCATAAATACAGTCACCACAAAATACCATATTTCATAAGTTAAGTAAAGTAAGAGAACAAAATAAAATAATTATATCTTAGACACATTTTTTGAACAGTTTAATAGCATATTTGTATACTAACCCTCACGTAAAATATTGTTGCGGTTGATTCAATTTGGAATATATATTACTGATATGGCTTAGCTTTTAACTCACGTAGTATGGCTATGTTTGGCAAGAGGTTTATCGGGGCTTGAACTTTTAAAATAAATTAGCTTATAAAAGGGTCTTATATCAGACATGTTACCCAACTTTCCCACTTTGTTCGCCTAAGTTACCCAACTAGTTTTTCGTTCAAACAGGTTATTGGACTACACGGGGTTGACATTCAGGTTACTGAACTTCAATGTGTGTTTCAATCAGGTTACTATGGACGAAAATACCCATCTTTTCATTTTTTTAAGTACATAAATGGTCCCTGTGGTTTGCCCGGTGTTACGAATTCAGTCCAGTTTTCATTTTTTTTACGTTTTCGTAAGTTTTCATAAGTTTTCGTCCGTTTTCTTCCGTTTGTATACATTTTCTTACGTTTTTTTATCCGTTTTATCTGTTTTATACGGTTTTATCCGTTTATATACGTTTTCAATTACCAAATCCCAAGTAATGGCCGAAACGTATCAATGATCAATAAATCAATTAGGTAAAAATCATTTATAAAATAAAGCAACACACTCTCTTCTAAATCGTTATGGGCTTCGACCCGTTATATGACTAAATGCACCCTAACTGCTAACAAAACGCACCGTGGTCAGTGAAAATCCACAAACACCTCCTTTATATACTTATCGAATGAGCAGAAAAAAAAAAGCTAAGAAATAAGCAGAAAAATAAGTTCGAGTAACATGCAAAAGAAGTTAGCTAGAAAGCAAGCAAACAAACAGACGCCCCTTGTGGGTGAGCCGAATCACAATCAAACATTGGCACCATATGTGGGTTCTTTACTTGATCGAGAGCACACAAAAATGACCCTATATGGGTCGTGGTGGCTGAACCGTAACAACAAACAACAACCATTCAAACGCAACATACAACACACCCTAGTGGTGTTTCTCACAGACAAATTTCACACGCAACACAAATACACTCGACACCTTATACACCTTATGGTATCGTGATAATAACTTAAGAAAATGGTGCTTTGTAATTTATACTATATTAACAAACACACACAAAACGTATAAAAATGGACCGAGACGAGGAAAAACGGATGAAAACGGATAAAAACATAAGAAAATAGATAAAAATGTAAGAAAATGTATACATACAGAAGAAAATGGACGAAAACGTAACAAAAACAAAAATTGGACTGAATTCGTAACACCGGGCAAACCACAAGGACCATTTATGTACTTATAAAAAATGAAAAGAGGGGTATTTTCTTCAATAGTAACCTGATTGAAATACACTTTGAAGTTCAGTAACCTGAATGTCAACCCCGTGTAGTCCAATAACCTGATTGAACAAAAAATAACTTGGTAACTTAGGCGAGCAAAGTGGAAAAGTTGAGTAACCTGTCTGATATAAAGCCCTTATAAAATATGCTTTGTTTGTCACACATGTTTATGGCTTATAAAAGAAGTCATACTATACGCCAAGCCCATTAAAAAAGGCTTATAGGGGCTTATAGCTAGACAAATTACTTAAATACCTTTCAAAATATAATTGATTATCACGTAAAAGTTGAAAATATATTTGAATTTAATTTGATGTATTTTTATGTGATTTTACATTAATAAGCTTCAGCTCAACTAATTCGTCAAACAACTTTATAAAATAATATGTTTTGGCTTTCGACTTATAATATAAGCTCCAGCTTCAACCTAAGCCTATTGCGCCAAACATACAAGTGTAAAAGGTATATACATTGCGTAATTCTAATTCCATTTCCTCCCTCTATACTCTCCACCCTACAATTAAAACGAGCATTACTGTGTTCGTCATCTTTTATCGCCATAGTTACAACAGGCATCAAAATGCAACTATCAAATATAAAGTCAAAACACATCGAGTCCTTTTCTGCAATAGAGGATCTGCATTGTTGGTAACAACATGAAATGCCACTCCTTTGGTTGCTTTATTGTGGTTTTGCTGATGTGATGGATCATGTCAAAATACATCAACTCATGGGTCATGCACTTGTAAATTTAATATCAACTTAAATGTCACGGAAAGACTAAACGTAATGGTCACTCTTGAGGGCTATCCTCACCCGTGACACCACTACTAGACCAAGGCTCAAGCGTGTGCAATGCAAAAAAGAGGCACGAAAGGTGAGCCTCCTCACCATTATTTTAGAGTGTAAAAGTAGGCCTCATGATATGTTTGTATTATTAATTATTTGATTTGTGAGTTTGCGTGAGGTATTTTGTAAGGAATTTTTATATAAAGTTGTTATTTTAATAACAGGTGGACAATAATGGGTGAAAAGCGAGAGAAAGTGAGGGGAAGTAAATGGTGATGTGACGTTGAAGTGAAAGGTGATGAGGTGTGACCATTGCCTAATCAAGTTGAACATATCTACTAAAATCATTGATTTTTCTTCTTTACGAGATGGATAAACTCAATGGTATTAAATTTAGATCGAGTTAAGTCGAGGCCAAGTATGTCTAAGTTTGAAACCTGACATGGGCCGAAAAAATTGAAACTTGAAACTCGTCTCGGGATTGATCAAGTATTAACTTGAAAGCTTGAGCTCGATGGAGTAATCAAAACTCTCGAGCTCAATCCAACTCGATTTAGTTAACAGTATTAGAATATTAATAATACGTAGTATGAAAGAGGTCGACATCATTCAACTTGATATTGTTGATTTTTCTCGACATGAACGAGAAATATCTAAATATACATACATGTAAAAGAAATAAGCTCGATAAGGCAGTTTTGACCTGAATTGAAGCTACACTATATGAAATGTAAATATAGCTTCATGACAAACAATCATATCATAAGTGAGATCACAAGCTCTTTTGATATTGGCCTCATCAAATTGTACCCTATCCAAGCTACAAATAGATATACGATTTTTAAGCACAATTGTACAAATCATTTCATTACTATATAAAACGCGAAGCTCATGTAGCATGAACTTAAATATTAACAACTTGATACATACTTTACAATGCTAATTCTCACTAGTAATGTACAAACAAATCAAAACATACATCACAACAAACAATATCAAACCTCTTGAGCTACAACCGGATCGTTTTGAGCTCCCCCGATCTGAACCTCCTCACCGGGCTTCGGATACTCCACAGTCTCCCCCATATACGTACCCAAAAACGTTGATAAGCTAAGTTTATCAATCGATTCACGATGAAACGATTTGCAAACAAAATACAAAACCCCTTGGATCACGATAAACAACAAAAACCACACCAACAATACCAAACCACATAATATCGCAATCATCACTCTCCAAACAATACCTAAGTCAAATATGTCATCACCATATTCGACAAACAATTCTACCACTATTATCAAACCTATCAAAATCGCGTACATAATAAACGCGATCATCATTCCAACTTTCTTTTTACCGTATAGTAACTTTTTACCCTTTTTCATCGCTTTAAATCCGTAAATATTTTCTAGAACACTTACAACACTAGCTAATTCCCAAACAATGCTTAGATATAATAAACCTAAACAATATATAATTGCAATGACAATTATTATACTAACGCCCGCTAGTGAGTTACCAAAAATAATACGTATGATAGATATATGAGTAAATTACACCGTTCGTCCTTGTGGTTTGCGTTGACCGCAGGGTTTAGTCCTTTGACCAAAAAAATTGCACCGTACGTCCTTAAGTGTGAAACGTTATGCACCGTTCGTCCCTTGACCAAACGACGTTAAGTTTGACCGTTAAACTCGGGTAAAAATACTAAAATACCCTCCCTATCTTTTTTATTTTTGTCTTTTGTTTCCCTTATAGCAGATTTGTGCTATCTTCTCAAAACCTTATCACATTCTTTTTTTTTTCTGCTCTTGTCACCCCATCCTCAAACAAACATAAAAACTGAATCCTTCCTCCCTTCTGAAATGCAAAAGATTATCACCTTCCATTCCACAAATAGATCCCTATTAGCCTAGACATCACATTAAGCATGCTATGGAGGATTTACGAGAGCCAAGAAAGGGTAACACCCTATACGCGAGGTCAAAAGAGCTAGAGCTATCAATTCCTTAACCCCAACTATAATTAGAGCGAATTGATCATAGTCTTCATCATCATCCTCAAAAGATCCGAAAATTAGGGTTGAGTAAATCAAAGGGCTTTTTGAAATTGATTGAGGGGTTTTATTCTTGGGTGAAAGAGGAAGCTATCCCAGAAGTTAATTGGTCTAAATCGAACCGGGTCACCTCCAATTGGAGTTTTTGTGTTCGGTGTTCATAAAAATAGTGTAAGAATATATTCTTGTTTCTTCCTCAATCCATTTCATTGTAATCACATTTTATTAATTTCGAATATATTCTTGTTGCTTTTGTTGTCGAGGCACAAGAAAGAAAAAAAAAATAATAATTTTTTTTTTTAACTTGGCATGATTAATTTTTCATTAAAAAGTTGTTTCCCACGTTTTTCGTCTTCATGAGAGGTGCGATTTAGTTAGAAGACCGAGCTCGCAAATGCTATGGGGAAGAAATTCAAATGAAGACTGATGATTTTGTGGAAATGATGTTGATTGATGGTTGTTTCATTATCGAGCTTTTTTACAAGTCTTGTTGTAAAGGAATTAGACGAAGAGGGGATCCGTTTCTCACGACATACCAAGTGTTTTTTCAGTTGAGGCATGACTTGATTTTGCTCGAGAATCAGATCCCTTTCTTCATCCTTCAACATTTGTTCAACCTTGTGCCTATTCCTAAACAATAAACTAGATCTGACGTGGTGGTATTGGGTACTTGTTGATAAGAATGGATAGATGGCTTGATGAAATTCTATCTTTGTGTTTGTAATTTTTTTTTAAAAAGGAGCAATTTGTTGTTTGATTTTGTTGTGTTTGATGAAATTCTATCTTCTTTATATGTTTTTAATGAATAATGGAACGGGTTTGTGATTTTTAGTTCATAGTTGCCTGGGAATTATTTGTTTGTATGTTAAATTGGTTGGAATTTTTAATGTGTTCTATGTTTGTGTTGATTGATGTGGATTTTTGGAAAGGTGCCTGGAAAATTGAGAAGTATTGTTGATGTAAAAGATGAAGGATGTAGAAGATGAATCAGAGAAAGAAAAAAGAGTATTGAAAAGTAGTGTTTATGATAAAGAATGGGAAATGACGGGTATACCCCTCAAAGGAAAACAACTTAACGAGAGTTAACAAGAGTTAGTGGGCCCAGTTAGACGGAGGGACGAACGGTGCATAACGTTTCACACTTAAGGACGTACGGTGCAATTTTTTTGGTCAAAGGACTAAACCCTGCGGTCAACGCAAACCACAAGGACGAACGGTGTAATTTACTCTAGATATAATAATACCTATTATAACGTCATATATTATAAAAGCTAGGTATATGAATAAAAATGTTACGAGTAACCGTTTCCATATCTTTGGAACTGTTTTGATGACGTCGAGGAAAGTGACGTCACGTTCAGAGTACACTGACGCAATTGTAATGACAATTGCGCCAGTAGCAAGTAGAGAAAAGACGGTTAGGAAGGTGAAGTATATGATTTTGAATAGCCAGTAATAGGCCCAATCTTTTACAGTTGTTGAACTGTAACTGTCGGTTGTATCTGTATTGTATGGTAATGAATTATTTTCAACTTTATCGAAAAAATGATGTGAAATCACCATATGAGCTAAGAAAATTAGTGTGAGTGGGAGGATTAGGGTTAGAGTGATTTGTGTGTAGATTTTTTTGTTTGTAAAGATTATTTTGAATGATTGCTTGAATATTCCGAATAATCCAAGTTTTTCATGTCTTCTTCGGTTCGATCCATGTTGATCGATTTCTGCTAGATTAGTTGAAGATTGTTGAAGATGAATATGTGTGTTTGTGTATGCATTAAGGTGTGTTTATGAGTAATCTAATGTGTGTTATTTCCATATAATAATGTAAAAACATGACAATTTCTTCAAGTGTCCTCCTAAACCACTATTTTCAGAATATAATAAGTTGAACTAGGACCATAATGATATGTCATGCTTATCAAAATCATCCTGCCAAATATGATCTACTTTTGTAATAGTCAAAATGCATGTTGTTTGTTTAGCTGACTAGAATAACGATAGTGATACACAACTACTAACATGCAGCTTAATTGTTTTACACAAAATGAGCTAGTCAAATTTGTCAATTTCTTAAAGAAAAACAATAAAGACAAGAAAAAAAAAAAAGGATTTGGATAAAAAACATGATCGCTGGGATGAGTTCACTATGTTTGAAAACGTATTTATCTATGTTACACTATTCTTTACTAGCGATCTAAATACACCTATTAAATTATTACTCCTTAACATGTGACCAGTAGTAACATGTTACTCCGAAAAAAAGAAGTTATATAAAAAATGTACTACTTAAATTTTTTTAATACTTAGTATACAAGAGTAAGATGGTCTCTTAGTTCAGCGGTATGTGACAAATCCATCAATTTGAAGGTTGTGGATTCAAGTTTCGTTAAAGACATGTGAGATACAATTTGTAAGATAAGCGGTGTAGTAAAAGTTTGATGTTCTAAAAAAAAGAAAAAAAAAAATCTCTTATTTATTATTTAATATTACACTATGTTATGAGAGATGGCAATAAAACATTAATTAAAAGCTAAAAAGCAATGTAATCAACTCAAAGCTGAAAAAATAAAACGTTCGAAAAAAAATAAATGTAATTAATGTATACGAAAATAATTAAAAATAAATTAAATATCTTTATTATAAGTTTCAAGCAGCTAAGCCTACTACTTGCTACATTTAAGAGACTAGGAGTGCTACTTAATCAAATAATCCTCTTTTGCAAATTACGAGTATAAAAGTAGCACAGTTTTTAATGTTTAAATTTGTTTTTGGTGTAATTAGTAGTACCCATTTTATTGGACCGATATCTGCGACCTTTTGACACTTTGGTGAGCAATTTGGTTTGGTCCAATAGAGTGACTGATAAAATAGTAAATTAACAAGTCACTAGAATTTAGAGTGAAGCCCACTAAATATAGACCATTATTTTAAGAGTTAATTGCATTTTTGGTCCCTGTGGTATGGCCAAATTGCAGATTTAGTCCCTAAAACTTTAAAAGTGCACCAGAGGTCCCTATTTTCAAGTTTTCGTTGCACGTTTGGTCCCTGGCCAAAGTCAAATGTCTAAAATACCCTTGTCTCCTTCTTTCCTATTTTCTTTTCAATCCATCTCTTTAGTTTCTTACATAAATGGTCCTTGTGTCTTGCCAAGTTTTATAGGGACCAAAAATGCAATTAACTCTTTTAATTATTTATTTAACTATTAATATTTATTTAACTATTAATATTACATAAATGGACCAACAGTGTAATTTTCAAAAAAATTCGAAAATTTAAAAAAAAAATTAAAAAAAAAAAATTTTGAAAAATTAATTCGAAAAAAATTTTGAATATTTTTTTTCGAAAAAAACTATTCGAAAAAATTTCTAAAAAATTTTTTAAAAAATATATTCAAAAAAATTTCGAAAAACAAATTTTTTGAAAATTCTTTTTCCGATTTTTTTTTTCGAAAAAAATTTTAAGAAAAGTTTTTTTGAATAAAATTTCAAAAAAGAAATTTCAAAAAAAAAATTATTCGAAATCTTTTTAAAAAAAAAAAAATATTCAGAAAAGTTTTTTTGAAAAAAATATTTTTAAAAAATTTATTTGAATTTTTTTTTTGAAAAATTTATTCGAAAAAATTTCGAAAAAAATATTTTTGAAATTTTTTTTTTCAAATTATTTTTCGAAATTTTTTTTAGAAATTTTTAGAAAAATTTGGTTAACTTATATTAGCCATTAGATCAAAACCGGATGAAAACGCATAAAAACGTTATTAAAACGGATGAAAACGAATAAAAACGTTATTAAAACGCATAAAAACGTTTTACGTTTTCATCCGTTTTAATAACGTTTTTATGCGTTTTTGTTTGTTTTTATATGTTTTCATCCGGTTTTGATCTAATGGCTAATATAAGTTAACCAATTTTTCTAAAAAGTTCTAAAAAAATTTTCGAATAAATTTTTCAAAATTTTTTTTTCACATTTTTTCAAAATTTTTTTTTTCTAATGGCTAAAAATTTCTAAAAAAAATTTTCGAATAATTTTTTTTTTGAAATTTTTTTCGAAAAAACTATTCTGAAAATTTTTTTCAAAAAAAAATTCGGAAAAAAAAAATTCAAAAAATTTGTTTTTCGAAATTTTTTTTTGAATAAGTTTTTCAAAAAAATTTTAGAAATTTTTTCGAATAGATTTTTTCCAAAAAAAAAAATATTCAAAATTTTTTTCGAATAAATTTTTCAACTTTTTTTTTTAATTTTTTTTTTAAATTTTCGATTTTTTAAAAAATTACACTGTTGGTCCATTTATGTAATATTAATAGTTAAATAAATATTAATAGTTAAATAAATAATTAAAAGATTTAATTGCATTTTTGGTCCCTGTAAAACTTGGCAAGACACAAGGACCATTTATGTAAGAAACTAAAGAGATGGACTAAAAAGAAAATAAGAAAGAAGAAGACAAGGGTATTTTAAACATTTGACTTTGGCCAGGGACCAAACGTGCAACGAAAACTTGAAAATAGGGACCTCTGGTGCACTTTTAAAGTTTTAGGGATCAAATCTGCAATTTGGCCATACCACATGGACCAAAAATGCAATTAACTCTTATTTTAATTAATAAACTTTGACTAATACTATGGTAAAGTGGTTGTGAATTTACCCAATTACGGTTGGACCAACTTGAAGCACGTACTCTAAGATCTATTCAAATTTGAAGAAGAAAGAACATTTACAAACATTACTTCTCTTAAAACTTGTCGACTCCGAACCAACTTGCTTAGCTCAGTTGGCCACCTAAGCTTTTTCTGAAGCTTGGGAGAGGTTTTACCCAAGGTTCAAGTCTCGTAAGCGACAAAAATTTCAGGTTTTCCTCATAATGCGAAACCGTGAGTTCTAGGGGTTTTCCTTCGGAGTCTCGCCTAATGGTTCAGGTCCCAGGGCCTAGCCGTTTGAATGATTTAACTCGGAAGTCGGATTTCAAATGTGATGCCGTTTAAAAAAAAGAAAAAAAAAAACATTTTATATTTAACTAGTTTATTTATAAGTTATAACCAATAACTTAACTCTAGGCCATTTCATGTATATAATAACATTATTCTATGATTTAGATGATGACTAGTGATTATTCAAATATAGAGGATACTGATCAATAATTCAATATTTTCTCCCAATTTAAAACATGGTTGAAGATGGTTTTTGATGCTTTATTTTTCATATATGGTAAAAAGTATGATTCGCATACCATGGTAAAAATGACCTTAAACCAATGTATTAAGACCCCATTGGCAGTTTGCATAGTTGAGTTTATATAAGTGGTCAAATTAAGTTCATGTCAAATTTAAATACTTTGTATGTTCTGTTACAGGCTTAGAGCACAAGGTGTGATGAATAGCCAAAGTTACTCATTTGGGGCTTACGGGATGCCACATCACTATAACAAACCTCCACAATTAACCACTCATCACTCACAACTAACTTCAACTTACTCATATGGGGTCTACCACTTACAACTTTAAAAAGAAAAAAAAAAAAAAAAAAAAAAAAAAGTTTTAATTTTTATTCATTTTACACGTCTCCATCTGACAAAAGTACAACATTTACCCTCGCCGTGCAAACGACGATGGTGGAAACAGCGAGCTATAACAAAGGTGGCC
Source organism: Chrysanthemum seticuspe (assembly GCA_019973895.1). Classification (NCBI taxonomy): domain Eukaryota; kingdom Viridiplantae; phylum Streptophyta; class Magnoliopsida; order Asterales; family Asteraceae; genus Chrysanthemum; species Chrysanthemum seticuspe. The sequence continues at coordinate 338,358,671 of BPTQ01000008.1, read as the reverse complement.
GGTGTCACGGCGATCCACAAAGAGGCTGCCAAGATGGCACGGCGAGGCACGATACAGATCACGCCGTGTGCGCTTATACTTTTGCAATAAGATAGATTGAATATTTTGCAATAAGATAGATTGAATATTTTTGTCACAAGATTATACTTGGCATATTCCTTGTTTGGTAAAAGCTAGTCTGATAGGGTGGAGCCAGAGCCCAGAGGTGTCTCACTCACGAAAATGTGTAACTTTTGTAAAAAAAATCTTCTTCTTTCAAATGCACCCCATCAAAAAATTATGTACACTTTTTGTGTAGTACTCCGTATATTATTTATACAACAGTTCAAATATTTTGTAAACGCAATTACTTTTAATTAGCCCACAAGTATTTGATTCGTTTGTTACTTCATTGAAAATTTAATTAGCTCATAGTAGCTTATGGAATTTGTTAGTTTTCTAAGTTGAAGTGAATAAGCTATCAGCCCACAACTACGAGCTTTGTTAATTTTTAGTAAGCTCATAATTTAATCATATAAGTTTAGACAAACCTTTAATTTGATTAAACTTTGCACTGCAATAAGCCAATAATTAACTATTACGACAATAAAGAAACTTTTTGTTTTGTTCTGGGTTGGCTGGGCTTGGACTTATGAGACTTCAAGAATTGACCCAAATATTTTAAATGACAATTGAAAAAGTATTATCTTGTTTTTAGGCCCAATGTGTCATTTATATTTAAAGCTTATGATTTTGCGAATTGATTTGTGGATAATAAATCTGTTTATCGTTATCAGGGCGTCTCATAGATCTCGGTAGTCACGTGCAATCATCACAAAAAGACCTTTAAACACATTAATAAAATACAATTGTATCGCTAGTGCATGAATTAATTAAACTCAAACCATCATTGTGTATATATAATAAAAGTGCATGAAATTTTGTGGTCCTCGTAAAACGATGGCCTTGTGTAATGATATCGCTTGCACTCCTTCTAAAAATGACCCTGATTGTTATCTGATATGCTGTTCGATAATTGCAAATGTTTATGTACAAAATAAATTTGTTGTTTAAGTTTGGCACATCTAACCATTGTGTACAATGTATATGTATGATCTCCTGCCTTTATGTGTTGTTTGATAAGTCTTGCAATAAGCACAACCCTTGCGTCATGTCATATTTAATCAATCATGATTCGTAAATTGAACGAACTGGATCGGAAGTCTGTACAGATCGACGAGGTCGGAAGACGGACGTTACAGTATTCGAATCAAAGTGCAAGCTAGCTAAGTGCAAGCTAGCTTTGTTGCATGCATATATTGCTTATAACGAAAACTCAAAATTTGTATAAATGTGGGAAAAAAGATACCATACCAACAAAACTGTATAAGCTAAAACCAAAATAACAGAGAAAAATATGGATACCAGGATAATTCCTTGTCTTGCACGTTATTTACTATGATATATGAGAGGAAATAAGAATACAGTACTTAACGTACGTTGTTGTGTAAGATTCTTAAACATCTACGGAGTAATTAACTTTATTTTGTTTGTACATTAAATGTTTATGAAGTAGCGGAGTAGCCGAAATTAAGCACAATGATCTTAATAAGAAAACAATATATAACGATTAGAAAAACTAGACGAAGAAAACAAAATGCATGTTGAGGTGAAATTGATGTACTTGGTTCTTGTCAATTTTTATTATTTCATTTCTTCTTTTTTTATTCTGACAAAGGTGATTTGAACACCAACCAAAATTCACTTTTTTCATTCTACACAACAAAAGTTTTATATGAAGATTATTGTTCTATACAAATCAACTCCCTATAATATATTAATGGGTGAAAAATAAAGATACGCAACATATTTTTTAAAATAAACAGGTCTACGTAATGTACTTTGTAAATTGTCAAAGATACGCAATATATTTTCAAATAATCTTCGATCTAGCTAATATGACCGGTTAACAACAGATTACCAGGTCACATTTGATTAAATATTACACCTTTGGTCACCCAAACTGGAGCAAATTCGCGCACTTAGTCCTATTTTGATAACGCTCGTTAAATTTTTTTTCTTAAAATCTACTTAATATATATATATATATATATATATATATATATATATATATATATATATATATATATATATATATATATATATATATATATATATATTTAATTTATAAATTAAAAAAAAATTGATTAATTTTTTTATACACTTTTTTTTTTACGTTTTTTTTAAACGTATTTTTTTTAAATCAGAAAAAACTTTTTTAAAAACCATATTAAAAAATAAAACCGTAATTTTGTTTAAAATCGGAAAAACTTTTTTAAAAATCAGATTAAAAAAAAATAATTTTTTTTTAAATCAGATAAAACTTTTTTAAAAATCAGATTAAAAAAAACTTATTTTTTTTAAATCGGAAAAAACTTTTTTAAAAATCAGATTTAAAAAAAAGACGTAATTTTGTTTTCTAAATCGGAAAAAACTTTTTTAAAAATCAGATTAAAAAACGTATTTTTTTTTAAATCAGAAAAAACTTTTGTAAAAATCAGATTAAAAAAAATGTATTTTTAAAAACTTTTTTAAAAATCATATTTAAAAAAAAAGGCAATTTTTTTTCTAAATCGGAAAAAGCTTTTTTAAAAATCATATTAAAAAAAACGTAAAAAAAAGTGTATAAAAAAATTCATCCATTTTTTTAAAATTATAAATTAAAAAAATATATATTTTAAGAAAAAAATTTAAAAGTTTTTTTTTAAAAAATAAATTAACGAGCGTTATCAAAATTGGAATAACTGCGCGAATTTGGTCCAGTTTGAGGGACCAAAAGTGTAATTTTTAATCAAATGTGATCTGGTAACCTGCTGCTAACCGGTCATATTAGCTAGATCGAAGATTATTTGAAAATATATTGCGTATCTTTGACAATTTACAAAGTACATTGCGTAGACCTGTTTATTTGAAAAAACATGTTGCGTATCTTTAGCTTTCACCTTATATTAATATCTAATAAATTACATATATGCTAGCTTTAGATCGAATTGAAATGTATCAACATGATATTATAAGTATAAATGAGGAATGTCTACATACTCCCTCCGTCCCATATTAAATGTCCATGTTTGACTTTTCAAGTCTTTTTTTTACAACTTTGACTTTAAATATTTTTGATTATGTTATATAGTATTAGATAAAAATAATACGGAGTGGAAGTACATTTAAAACTCAATCTATTCATATATTTTGCATCAAATATTATATAACACAACCAAAAATATTTATGGTCAAAGTTAATAAAGAAAAAACTTAGAAAATTCAAACTGGACATTTAATATGGGATGGAGGGAGTATATATTATAACAAACTATTTATTACGAGTGTAACATTCATATTATGAATGTATCTTTTCAATGAGTATCTGCTCAATATATACAAGATATTGATTTTAAATATTTTTATTAGTCTTATATAATATTTTATAAAAATTATATCAACGAAAATATATTTAAAATTTAATCCATTCATTTATTTTGCATCAAGTAATAGATAACACAAATAAAAATATTTAATATCAAAGTTAAAAACTAAAGACTTAAAAAATCAGGAAAATAATTATAGGACGGAGGGATGGCAACGGGGCGGTTTGGGGCGGGGCGACCATCTCCATCCCCAAACCCGATTACCAAAGTTCTACTCAAACCCTCCCCGATCCTGTATTAGTCGGGGATTATAGAGTTACTAGAGTCTTTTGTACATCAGTCCATAATATAAGGACTGATATTGTACATAGTTTGACATGGTAGTTAGTTTAGTTAATCATTTCTGTATATAAACTCTTTCCCTCTTCATTTTTTAACTAACAAAATCACTAATAACATTTCATTTTTCTCTCAAATTACTTTCCGCTTAAACTTTGATATGGTATCAGAGCACCAGGCTGCTCGATCCTAACCGTTTTTCTAACCGTTTTCTCTTCTTGTCATCTTCCCCAATTAAACCCTAATTGATCAAATTTTCAATTGCTCAAATTGATTGTTCAATTTCTTCAAGAAACTTGTTCTAGTCTAGGTTTTATCAAGGGAAAATGGCACGAAAAGTCATCAAACTTGACACTTATTGTCATTGTGTGTAGCGACCTATTTTTTTTGTCATTGTGACACAAACCTTTTGGGATCGTGCTATTGTGTGTATCGGTGACTTGTTTAACTTGTTGTAGCAGGTCATGTTAACGACCGTTAACTTTTTTATTGCACCGTTAGTCCTTTTCGTCTGTTTTTAACGACCGTTATTATATTATTGCACCGTTAGTCATTTTCGCCCGTTTTTTACATGTTTTCGTCCGTTTTTGCACTTTTCCGTCCGTTTTTGCACGGTTTCGTCCGTTTTACACGTTTTCGTCTGTTTTCACACGTTTTCGTTCGTTTTTACATGTTTTTACACGTTTTCGTCCGTTTTTACACGTTTTCGTCCGTTTTTACACGTGTTCATCCGTTTTTACACGTTTTCGTCCGTTTTTACACGTTTTCGTCCGTTTTTACACGTTTTCGTCCGTTTTTACACGTTTTACACGTTTTCGTCCGTTTTTACACGCTTTTACACGTGTTCTTCCGTTTTTACACGTTTTCTTTCGTTTTCGTCCGTTTTTACACGCTTTTACACGTGTTCTTCCGTTTTTACACGTTTTCGTCCCTTTTTACACGTTTTCGTCTGTTTTTACACGATTTCGTCCGTTTTTACACGTTTTCGTCCGTTTTTACACGTTTTCGTCCGTTTTTACACGTTTTCTTTCGTTTTGGTCCGTTTTTACACTTTTTTACACGCTTTTACACGTCTTCTTCCGTTTTTACACGTTTTCGTCCGTTTTTACACGTTTTCGTCCGTTTTAAACGATTTCGTCCGTTTTTACACGTTTTCGTCTGTTTTTACACGTTTTTACATGTTTTCTTTCGTTTTCGTCCGTTTTTACACTTTTTTACACGCTTTTACACGTGTTCTTCCGTTTTTACATTTTTTCGTCCGTTTTTACACGTTTTCGTCCGTTTTCACACGTTTTCGTCCGTTTTTACACGTTTTCTTTCGTTTTCGTCCGTTTTTACACGCTTTTACACGTGTTATTCCGTTTTTACACGATTTCGTCCGTTTTTACATGTACGAAAACGAAAACGTGTAAGAAAGAAAAAAAAACAGACGCAAAACGAAAAAAAAAACGTGTAAAACGAAAAAAAAACGTGTAAAACGGACTAAAACGTGTAAAAAAACGAGCGAAAACATGTAAAAACGTACGAAAACGTGTAAAGTCAAAAACGAAAACGAAAAAAAACGTGTAAAACGAAAACATGTAAAAAAACGTTTTTACACGTACGAAAACAAAAAAAACGTGTAAAATGGACGAAAACGTGTAAAAACGGATGAAAACTTGTAAAAACGGAAGAACACGTGTAAAAACGTATAAAAATGGACGAAAACGTGTAAAAACGGAAGAAAACGTGTAAAAACGGAAGAACACCTGTAAAAGCGTGTGAAAACCGAAAAAAAACGTGTAAAAACAGACGAAAACGTGTAAAAATGGAAGAACACGTGTAAAAGCGTGTAAAAACGTGTAAAAACGGACGAAAACGTGTAAAAACGGACGAAATCGTGTAAAAACGGACGAAAACGTGTAAAAACGGACGAAAACATGTAAAAACGGAAGAAGACGTGTAAAAGCGTGTAAAAACGGACGAAAACATGTAAAAATGGAAGAAGACGTGTAAAAGCGTGTAAAAACGGACGAAAACATGTAAAAACGTGTAAAAACGGACGAAAACGTGTAAAAACGGATGAACACGTGTAAAAACGGACGAAAACGTGTAAAAACGGACGAAAACGTGTAAAAACGTGTAAAAACGAACGAAAACGTGTAAAAACGTGTGAAAACGGACGAAAACGTGTAAAAACGGACGAAACCGTGCAAAAACGGACGGAAAAGTGCAAAAACGGACGAAAACATGTAAAAAACGGGCGAAAATGACTAACGGTGCAATAATATAATAACGGTCGTTAAAAACAGACGAAAAGGACTAACGGTGCAATAAAAAAGTTAACGGTCGTTAACATGACCTGCTACAACAAGTTAAACAAGTCACCGATACACACAATAGCACGATCCCAAAAGGTTTGTGTCACAATGACAAAAAAAATAGGTCGCTACACACAATGACAATAAGTGTCAAGTTTGATGACTTTTCGTGCCATTTTCCCTTTTATCAATGGCGAATGGAAATAACGGTTCTAGTGGTTTTGATGATCTTAACGGCGTTAATGGTGGTAATCATAATCAGCTTCCAGAAATGAATGCTAATGATCTGTTGTATTTGGCAAATTCTGATCATCCTGGAATGATGTTAACCAATACGCCCTTCAATGGAAGCAATATTATGGGATGGAGCAGAACAATTAAGATGGCTTTAGGGGCAAAATTGAAATTAGGGTTCATAGATGGATCCTTGCCCAAACCACCAGTGATTGATAATAATTGTCAAAGATGGATTCGCTGTGACTATATGGTTACATGTTGGATATTGAATTCCATGATTGCTGAACTTTCTGATTCTTTTTTGTATTCTCAATCTGCTAGTGATCTTTGGAAAGATCTTGAAGAAAGGTATGGTCAAAGCAATGGTCCTTTGATTTATCAGGTTGAGAGGGAGTTGAGTAAGGTGATTCAAGGAAATTTGACTGTTGCTGCCTATTTTACCGAGTTGAAGAAGTTTTGGGATGAATTGCAGAGTCTGAATGGGATTCCAGTTTGTTCTTGTGGTAAAATGAGGGAGTGTACTTGTGGGATTACTGAAAAGTTTATTGAAATTGATAGTAGGTCCAAATTGACGCAGTTCTTGATGAGGTTGAATGATGACTTTGAATCAGTTAGGAATCATATTCTGTCAATGGATCCATTACCAAACATCAATAAGGCTTACTATATAGTGCAACAGGTGGAAAAACAGAAGCAAGTTACTCATTCTATGGTTGATCCAACTGCTTTCTTTGCTAATACTGGTTCTAAGGGAAATCAAGGGCCAAGAAGGGATAACAGGGAAGTTAGGAATGATAAGATGTAAAACCCTAAAATCGTGAACGTATTTAAAAGACTATAATACCCTCGAGTGATAATCAATAAAATGAGACAAGCTCGTTTATTCGATGAACGCCTAATGAAAACCAATATGTACAAGACCTTGGGAATTCTAAACTTGAAACTTACTTATAATATATACATAGCACTTTAACATGTTAAAGTATTACCTAAAACAAATAATAAATAAAATAAAATGCATCATTAAATTTGGAAGGTAAATCATGGAGTAAATGGTCTTTACCCTTTTTCCCATTCTCACGCCATATCACTGATTTTGTGGAATCAGTTTCACGCTCCTTACTCACCTTTAAGAGTTTCCATATTCTTGTTGTGCATTCAAAATAAAGGAACAGAGAAAACCCTAGCACCCAAAGAAAGTTACGGCAAACATTTTCCCATCTCCTTTTTTTTTCTGTCGCCAAGAGCAAGGACCAAAGAAGAGTGGCACAAGGTTCGTTAAGGCTAAAACTCACGTGTTGGTTACGAGTATTGTTTGGTGTTGATCGTGGGTTATTACTGCTGCTACTGTCGTGATTCATAGGGTTCAAAGGGTTTGATTCGCTTGGCTTTGATCCTTGTTTCCTCTTCCTTTCACTCGCTACAAGGTATTCTCCATGAACTCGTTTTCCCTTTTCATCTACTGAACCTGGTCATGAGTTAGAGCCTTCATACGCCTAATTTTATGCCTATAAGAACATGTCACATAATGTATTTAAAACATGCTCATAAAATCATGGTATATTTTTAGTTTGAAATCTGGTTTTTAGACCATCTTAGCATGCTCCATAAATAGATAAAACGTGGTCGTGTAAATCGTCTTAAAGGGGCTGCATAAAATCATGTAAACGGAATACTATACCTATCGATCATTAGTCCTGTTTTGTTTTCGAATCTGACTCTATGTATACATTTCGATCTGGTTATTATAACCTGCTCATATGCACGTTCAAAATATGTTAAACTTGGGTAATAAGAATGGAGCATGCATGTTAGTCACGTGGTTAATGTATTGGCTCCTTATTTTGGTGTGAATGGGTATCAATGGAGTCCTACATGAAGTCACAATATAGTCTCATGATATATTAGTTTTAAATAGCCATATATATGCGACCATAGGTAATCTGTTTTGAAACCATTTTGACCTTCATATTCAACATGCACATAATTCTTTTAAATTGTGCCGAGCTAAAATGGGTCATATAACTTGTATGTTTAGGGTTTCGACCCACTTAAAATGAAATGGGTAATCGAGATGGATTAAAGTTTTAAAAGGATTTCGAGTTTGATAAAGGTTAAAGAACTCATTTTGTAAAATTGTGAAACACGAAGGTTGTCTTGTTAATAATGATAAAAAGAATGGACTAAATAGTAAAATGAGTAAACTTTGTAATATTTACACTTTGGATCCTGAACTTGTGTAATTTGTCATAAATAATCCTTGAAGGATAATAAAACTCATTTTTCGTCATTAACCTAACATGACATTAAATACATTATTTATGATTAAACCTGCTAATTATGAAAACCTGCCTAAAAATAGAAAGCCGTCTAAAATGAGTAATCCGATCTTAATAAGCATTATCTAATTCATAGGTTCCGGACGGCGGGATTGATTCATCGTGTGACCTTACTTTCCTATTTTGCTTGCTTCGATTGAGGTACATATATTCTATCCCTTTTCAGTAGGGATTTCTTCTGACTTTTCAATCCTTGACTTTACTTCACTTATGATATCCCTTTGCTATGATTTCCTTATGCTATGATCCTTTTGATAGGATTCCGACTTAATCCTTTGATATGATTCTATTCGCTATGATATTAGTTTGTTACGATTATTAACTCCTGATTATGAACCATCTGATTATGAACCTCTGATTATGAACCATCTGATATGAAATTCGATATGAATTCTGATATGAACTTTGATATGAACTTTGATATGAACCCTTATGATATGATATGATTATGCTTTGACCCTTCAGTTTGATACCCGAGCCAAATATGTTTCCTAGTCAGGAAGGTAACCTGACCGTGTCATTGATGCACCAATGGCATGACTTTAGTGTGGTTGAGTGATGTTCCACACCGTCCCCATTATGATATGATTATGAGCTCACTATATGTATATGATTTGGCCACTATGTTTCCGGGGGGCGTATGGATGCATCCTAGATATGATATGTTTCGAGGGATTTGATCTGTTTGGAGATATATATGGTGAATGATGTCGGGTGCAATCCGCGTCTTCACAATTCTGGGAGCTAGCTACTCCATTTGTTAGTAAGGTCTCCCCTCCTATTATGTATGGTATTCCGAGGCCACCCCTCCGAATACAATGGCTACTTATGATATGATATGATATGATATGTTTCCGGGCTCGGGTAGATTTCTGATAACCCTTACACTTTTGATAAACCTATATTGTACCTTCCGTATTCCCCAACGCACCATAATCTGTATTACTTGTTCATTACTCAATACCCTTATATGATTCACTTTTACCAAGATATAGATACTCCATTACATTGATCTGTTACACTTTCATTCCGTTACTTCAGACTATGGTTCCACTCACGTACCGGGTTATTATATGCTTATTGACTTTGATTATACTATTCATGTTTTATGTGACCATTGATTATCCTACTATGATGTGATTAATATGCGGTTATCTGAGTTACCTGTTTCTATCTGAGGATATGTGATCTCACTGTTATGTGACCCTCTGTATTGTCTGGTGATCATGCTAATGTGTAATCGATAGTTTTGTCTGTTTATTATGTGTACTACGTTCAGTCGATCTCGTGGACTATGACTATCCATTGTATCCTTATCTGCGTGTTGTTGACCTGCCATGTTTGCATTTCGGTTTATGCTACGGTTTGATTGGGTAAATGGTTCAGCTTGTGATGTCTGGCTTGTTAACGTGTTCAATTGCCCTGCTATGTCCCTACTTCATTTAATTATAATGTTCATATTGTATTCCTACTTGTTACGTGTGATTGCCATGTTTTGACTGCTATTATGATATCGGTTATGTTTTCAACTAAGGGTTTTGACCTGTGTGAATTGCCATGCTCACTTATTAATTAATTGCTTCCGCTTTCCTATAGATATCTGTTTGGCTTGTATGTCTTCTGATTTCCTGAATTGATGGTATGACATATATGTTGTGTGGATGCGACGCCTGCTATGCTTGCTTATGTTTCAGTTCTAGTATGTCTGGTTTGTATGTGCTTGTTTATATGTCATCGATGCTTTGCTTTGCTTCGTTCTCCTTGTTATCTGTTCGTTTTGGATATCTGTATAATTGTGTTCTGCAGGATCCTCTTTGACTCATTATTCTCATTCCGCTGCGACTTTGTTATCCGTTTCCCTTGTTTCATTTTGCATTTAAGATTTTATTTAGCTTTCGTTTTGTTATATCTGTTCACTGGGCTTTTTAAGCTCAACCGCATTTCTTTTCCTGCGGCAGGTTTTAGGTTTGAAGATGGGCTTTGATGGGCTGAGAGTTGGATTATCTGAGTGGACCAACCCTAGTTACCTTAGTATTTGGACTTATTTTGACGGGCTTTTGTTTTTAGATTTCATGTTATCTTAGACATTTTGGGTTTTGTAATTTTCCGTGTAAATCATTGTTTAAATGACTTGATACTTTATTCTTAAGACTTCCGTTTTTAATTGTATGTTCTGATATGACACCAGAATGTGACACTTCTACCCTTGTCGGGTTGGGGTGTTACATAAGAAGTATTGTACTCATTGTAAGCAAGATGGTCATTTGTTTGAACAATGTTTTGAGAGGTTGGGTTTTCCTGATTGGTACAAGGGTAAAAAGAATAAGAGAGGAGGAAGAATGGTGGCACAAGTCAATGCTGATTTTGACTCTTATATGCAGCATGATACTCCATTTGATTTTGTTGGTGAAAATGATGTCAATGGGGGTAAAGGTGAATTGGATCAAATGATGGTAGCTGCATTTTGTCATGAAATGATGAAAATGTTTAAGGGTAAAGGTGTTGATCAAAACAACACTGCTAGTACTTCTAATGCACATGCAGGTACTTATTTTTATGGCTGCAAACCATGCTTGAAAATGTCTTTTTATGTATCTTTAAATGCATTAACAAGATACTTGAAAGTAGACATTAGAATTGATTGGATTGTGGACACAGGGGCTTCTGATCATATGTCACCCCGCCTGCATTTGTTCAAGTGTATTAGAGTACTTAAGTGCCCAATAAGGATTAAATTACCTGATGGAACTAGCAAACTGGTTACCAAAGTAGGCAACATTCAAATCAACACTACTTTGACTCTTTACAATGTGTTTTATGTGCCTGATTTCCAAGTAAACTTGTTATCAGTAGGAAAACTCCTTACAACACAGAGTCTCATTGCCATTTTCCTCCCCACTATGTTTTTCTTCCAGGACCCTTCAACTAAACAAGTACTTGCTTCAGGAGAAGGGACACACAATCTCTACATCTGTAAACCTTCAACTTCTCAATCCACAAGATCTATCAGTTTTCCTACTCATTCTGCTTTGTCTTCATTTGTTAATAAAACTGCACTTTCTAGTGATGTAACAGTTGTTTTGTTTCATTCTAGACTTGGTCACACCTCTATATCAAAGATGGTTCATGTAAACAAATGTAAACATGAAAATCTTTCTGAATTCAAATGTGATACATGTATGCTAGCTAAGCAACATAGGTTGCCTTTTCCCAAAAGCAATATTAGATCTTCAGTTCCTTTTGAACTCTTACATGTGGATTTATGGGGTCCCTACAAAGTTCCTGCATTGAATGGTGCACACTATTTTTTCACTATTGTTGATGATAATTCTAGGTGCACTTGGACTTATTTAGTTCATACTAAAGACCAAGTGTTGTCTATTCTATCTGACTTCTTTGCTTACATTGGTAACCATTTTGATGCTAAACCTAAGTTTGTAAGGTCAGACAATGGTACTGAGATTGTTAACAAGGAGTGTTTGGCATTTTTAAGAAAGTGTGGTATAGTTCATCAAAGGTCCATGGTTTACACACCTCAACAAAATGCAGTGGTAGAAAGAAAGCATAGGCATTTATTGGACACTGCTAGAGCCTTAAAGTTTCATGCAGCTTTGCCTGATAAGTTTTGGGGGGATTGTGTTTTAACTGCCACTTTTCTGATTAATAAAATGCCAATGAAGATTTTGGATTGGAAGACACCCTTTGAAATTTTACATGGCACTCCTCCTAGTTATGACAATTTAAGAACTATAGGGTGCTTATGTTATGCTGCTGTCAAAAGGGTTATAAATTGTATAATCTTCAAACAAAGGAAGTGTTCTGTAACAGGGATGTAATTTTCATGAGACAATGTTTCCTTTTAAGAAAGAGGTTCAAGTCCCTAATTCTGCTGAGAAGTTTTGGCCTGATTCAAAGGCAATTGAAGAAGATGTGGTTTTGGATAGTTCTGTGCAGAATAATGTGGGTAATTATGAAGTAAATGTTATTCCTATTCCTGATACTATTTCTGATGACAACAACACTTAAGCATCAGAAGTGTATCAAGCTGAGATACCTACTTCTACTCCCAATCAATCTTTTGAATCATCAATTCCAACAAGGAGATCTACCAGGTCTACTACTCAACCTGCATGGCTAAAGGATTTTGTTATTGGCAAACACAGAGCTTCCATGGCAACAAAAACTAACCAACCAACTTATCCTTTGTTTAATGATAAGGATTTTGATGACTATCCAGAAGATTATGTAGCTTCTTTGGCACATGTTTTAGCCAGTCTAGAACCAACTCATTACTCACAAGCAGCCTCAGATCCAAAATGGGTGGATGCCATGGATAAATAATTACATGCTTTAGATGTGAATGACACTTGGGAGCTAACTTTTTTACCAGAAAGGAAGAAGGCAATTTCTTCAAAATGGGTCTATAAGATCAAGTTTCTTCCTGATGGTACATTTGACAAATACAAAGCAAGGTTGGTTATTAGAGGTTTTGATCAAAGGGAAGGACTTGATTACAAACACACTTTTTCTCCAGTTGCAAAAGCAGCTACTATTAGAGTTCTTATTGCTATTGCCACTGCCAAGTGATGGCCTTTACATCAATTAGATGTAAACAATGCCTTTTTACATGGTTATGTAGAAGAAGACATTTACATGAAGCCACCTGAGGGGTATACAAAAGCTTTGCCTGGTCAAGTTTGCAAACTCAACAAGTCCCTTTATGGTCTAAAACAGGCTTCAAGACAATGGAACCAAGAGCTTTCAAGATTTCTTACTTCATTGGGGTACGTACAATCAAAGCATGATTACTCCTTGTTTGTTAAAGCAAAGGGAGAATCATATACAATGGCATTGGTGTATGTTGATGACATTCTCCTTACTGGAAATTGTTCTCAAGAGATTACTGATACTAAGTTGGCTTTGGATAAAAAGTTCACAATCAAAGACTTAGGTTTGGCAAGGTATTTCTTGGGAATTGAGATATGTACAACAGATAATGGCACTCATCTGCATAAAAGAAAGTATGTTTTAGACCTTCTCAAGGATGCTGGATTGACTGCTGCAAAACCTATTAGTTTCCCTCTCCCACAGAACCTAAAGTTATCATTGGACAAATGAGCTCCTATTTCTGATCCATAATCATACAGAAGGCTTGTTGGAAGACTGCTTTATCTATCCATGACAAGACCTGATATCTCTTATGGAGTTCAACATTTGAGTCAATTTGTATCTTCACCTAAAGAACCACATATGCAAGCAACTATGCATCTACTCAGATACTTCAAAGGAACAATCTCAAAGGGCCTTTTCTACCCAGTACAGTCTATTTAAAAGTTACAAGGTTTTCAGATGCTGATTGGGCTTCTTGTTTAATGACTAGAAAGTCCTTAACAGGGTATTGCATTTTTCTTGGTCATTCTTTAATCTCTTGGAAAACAAAGAAACAAGCTACAGTTTTTAGGTCATCTACTGAGGCAGAATACAGGAGTATGGCCACAACCACTTGTGAAATTGTTTGGTTGACCTATTTGCTAAATGATCTTCATATTCAAGTCAAGGTACCAATAACTTTGTTGTTTGACAACAAAGCAGCTCAGCAAATAGCAGCTAATCCTTGTTATTATGAAAGAACCAATCATCTTGACATTGACTGTCATTTTACTAGAGACAAGGTATAAGATGGCTTCTTACAGACTGCTTATATTCCTACTAATCTACAGTTAGCTGACATCATGACTAAAGCTCTGGGAGCTGCTCAACATACTTTTCTGTCTGACAAGTTGGGTCTTCAAGAAGTTCCAACTTGAGGGGAGGCTATAGAGTTACTAGAGTCTTTTGTACATTAGTCCATAATATAAGGACTGATATTGTAAATAGTTTGAAATGGTAGTTAGTTTAGTTAATCATTTCTGTATATAAACTCTTTCCCTCTTCATTTTGTAACTAACAAAATCACTAATAACATTTCATTTTTCTCCCAAATTACTTTCCGCTTAAACTTTAATAGGGATCTTATCAGGGTGTCCACTTTGGGTGCAATATTTGACCAAAGCTGCACAATTTCATATTTATTATTATTTTTAAACCGTTAGCAATAACATGAAAAATTAAGAACCTATTAATAATCAATTACAACAAGTTTTATTAAGTTTTTTCAACGATAGTATTATAAAAAATAATGATAAATTACATCGCCAAAAATTAAAACTTAAAATTATGACACTAAGCAGGTTTCTATAATTACAATTTTGCAATCTTACAAATAAAAATAAAATAATAATAATAATAATAATAATAATAATAATAATAATAATAATAATAATAATAGTAATAGAGTTATATTTTTTTATTACGTAAATACTAATAAAATACTATATACATATATTTGTATATATGTATAATATATTATTCGGGCGGGGTGGGGCGAGGATTTCCTGCTCCCTAACCCAAACCTGATTAAAATCCCCGTTTAAGCCCCAAACCCGCTCCATAACCCGATTAGCATGTCCCGCTTCGCCCCAATTAGTTCGGGTTTCCCTGTCAGGTTCGGGTTTTTTGCCATCCCTAGACGGAGGTACTTACTATGGTATGATATACACTACTAGGAGAAATTTGGCAACAAATTATGACTACAAATATATATATATCCTAAAGTATTCTTATAACCACAACCTGTAACTTCTTCGTGAAAAACCATGAATATTTTAACCTGATCTCAAGTTTGGACATTCTATATAGTTAATTACAAGCTAATAGTCCTTTATAAGAATAACACGGTCTTATAAATTTAGGCTTATTGCTACCTTTCCACCCTACCATCTTCCAATCTCTTTGCAAAAGAAATTGATAAACAATGGATAAAGATCAAGCCGAAATGCGAAATGTAGGTTTCTTTGGCATCTTCAAAGAATCTATCAAAACCATATTTTCATGGAAGAAAATTTTCTCTCAAATCACCATAACTTTCATCCTACCGCTCTCCTTCATTTACTTGGCTCACATCATCATAGGCGACATACTCAGTATTCATATCATGCTTAGGGAACATGAAAGTGAAAGCCGCTACTATTATCATCGTAGGGCATCATCCGAATGGCTTGGTTATTGGATCTTTAAGTTTGTTTATCTTACTTTCCTTTTTCTCTTTTCTCTCCTCTCCACTGCGGCAATTGTTTACACAATCGCCACCATATACACAGGCGGCGATGTGACTTATAAGAAAGTATTGAAAGTGGTGCCTAGGGTTTGGAAAAGACTTGCTTTAACTTTCTTGTGGATATACTTAGGTTTCTTTGTTTACAACGTGGTGTCGGGAGTAGTGGCTCTCATCTGGTCAACCACTATCGCAGACAGCACTTTCGGTGCAATCGTGTTTTGGGTGTGTTTTTCTCTATATTGTATCGGGTTTGTTTATCTAACGGCAATTTGGCAGTTGGCTAGTGTGGTTACAGTTTTGGAAAGTGATTATGGACTAAAAGCTATGATGAAAGGCCATGCACTCATTAAGGGGAAAAGGTGGCTATCATGGTTCGTGTTCTTCGTGTTATACTGCATTTTTGCAGGCATATTGATGTTGTTCTATGCGTTCGTTTGGAGCTATATGTTTTTTTCCTTAATCATTGGACTAGTGTGTCTCTTTCTTCTTATGAACATGTTTCTAGTCGGATTTGTTGCTCAAACAATGCTTTACCTGGTTTGCAAGTCTCATCATCATGAGCCCATCGACAAGTTGGGATTGTCGACTCAACTAGGAGGTTATCTCGGCGAGTTTGAGCCCGTGTTCAAGGTAAACAAGGATGTCGAACTAGGCCAGACTCAGCCGCATCCTCAAGTTCAAGTTTAAAAGTTTTCTTTGTTCTCATGGTTGCTCTAATGATCGTCTATTTTCCTTTTATGCTGTAAACAATGGTGAAAACTGAAATATGTATTTATCGATTGTATGATTGAAATCACTACTGTATTATGGTTGGACTGTTTCATGATGTGGTGTTTTAAATAATTTATGGACCAATCATGTTGCACTTGGATCTTATGAATAATACCAAGTGATTCGTATTTTGCTGTCCATATTTGATTTTAACCTAGTTTATGGCAGAAAATATTTTCAACCCCCTAATCAATCCGGTTGTCCATTCGTATTTCTTTAGTGAAATGTGTTAGTAAACTATTGGCTCAAAACATTATGTATTTTATTTATTTCGTTAAAACGATTTTATATTTGTTATCGACAAAACATAAGAATATCGTAAAATATAAATAATCGTTTTTACGGTTTATTTGTATTAACAATCTCCCCTTTTTGTTGATGACAAAAGATAAAATTATTTTAAGTAAAAAGATAAAATTCATAAATTTTGAATTTGAGTTTTTACTTTTTTCTCCCTCTTTTTTGTTGAAACAAAAAGAGTGTCGAAAAGAAACTAACCCGAAAGCAAGATTTAAAAGAAGATAAGAGGAGAAGAGATATAGAAGGAGATAAGGAAAGTAAATAGATGCATATTTGCTCCCCCTTGGTGAAGACGTCAAGTATTTGGGAAGGCTAAGATGAGAGCATTGCAAAAAGTGCAATGATTATGCTTTGACGAAAGCCCCCCCTTATTGAGGGCGACAAATACTCCAAGTGTGCGTGTTTTGAAAATCTACAAAACAAATGTTAGAATCCAAGTATATAGTATGATTTTTGCAGAAAATGAGCTGAAGTAAAGCTCAATTTGGTTTCTGAGTTCCCAATCCGCCGGATCCATTTAGGAAGGGATCCGCCGGGTATAACTCAATGGATCCGGGTACCTGCAATTTGTTAGCAGTAGTAAATCCAAAAGTAAAGCATGAAAGGCCATGAAAACAGGTCATAACCACACCAATATGCCCAAATAATCATGAAATATTTAAACACGTAGATTCATATAATGAAAACAACAATGATCAATCTCTAAAACTAAGAATATGATCTAACAAATAAAAAAATGTTAATGAGAAAGATTAAAGCTAAACTAAAACCAGATAGGTAAGATGGGGATGCCTTTTTTTTCAAGGTTTCTTGGGGTAGTTTGGTTTTTTGATGCCATCAAAGCGTTCAAGGAGGTGATATAACATCAAACATTTTATCACAAAGTTCATGAACTAAGGTTTGAGTTTGTTGACTGGTAGCAAGTTTCTTCATGACTTGGATGTGGTGGTGATTTGGGTATGTTTGAGGTATAAGGACCTAAGAAAGGTTGTGGATGCACAACGGATGTTGGTGGAGATGTGAGTATTGGTGGTAGAGGTAGAGATGTGTCAACATCCATATTGTCCGGTTTGATGGTTGATATCTAGTCATTACCCAAAATGAGCCATTAAAAGGTGGAGGAGAAGGAGACACATGTACTATTGGTGGTGACACATTGATGTCAACACCTATGTTATGTGAAGGAGGTTGTTGGGTAGTCATTCTTTCAATAAAAGAGAATGTAGGTAATGGTGGAGGATTGGAAAGTTTAGGAGGTAAGTCCTCTAAAGTATTCACGTAGAGATGTGGCGAGGAATGTGGTGTAGTAAAGGAGAGTTGTCTTGATTCAATAGGAGAGACTTTTGTTAGTTGTGTAGAGATGGGAATGTATTGAGGTGTTTGTTTACCAAGTGATTGATAGGTTGGTTCAAGAGTTGAAAGTGATGGTGATGGTTTGATAGAAGCAAGTTGTGGTAGTGTTGATTCAGTGAAAGGTGGAGTTTGGATGCAGTTAGGTGAGAGTTTCTTGATAGGTGAGGATTCGGTTGATGAAATTTTCATGGACAATGTGGGCAATTTTTCTAGGAGGACTTCTAGTTGAGGAGTGAGCATTTAGTACTTTAGACATTGTGAGATGTGTTTAGAGTGTGATTTTGCAGCTGAGAAAGTGATGTTGAGGTGTAGGTTTGAAGCACAAACACAAACGGTTTAAATTATGAAGGATCATGTAAGAAAATTAAAGCCTAAACCACTAAAATCCTTTAAATGGCAATCATTTGTATGCACAAAGGTCAACTATTGTGATACACTCTTCTAGGAGAGTTATTAAAAGTAATGTTTCAGTGTTGGAATGGATAAAGGTGAATTGGAATTACTATAACAATTTACAACTGTCTCTGTTTGCCTGGATCCACCGAATCCCTTTCAAAAGGGATCTGGCTAGCTCAAGGGATTTGGCTAATTGTGATACAAGAGAGAAAGACAGGTTGGGCATTTAAGAGTTGTAGTCTATGTAGGTTGGGGTTATGATTGAAAGAAGGTTGCTTAAATGAAGTGAATTCTGAGAACTTAAATCTAATGATGTGAGGTAACTAGTGAGGGGTTTTTATGGAGAAATGAAGGCTAGAGGAGACTAATAAATGATTAAGGGTGACTCTAGTTGGGCTTAGGAAGTGCTCAATAGTGATATGAATTAGAGAGTGATCAAGAGGAAAATTAGAAAATTTCTTCAAAATTATAAAAATAAAAAATTTGAATTTAGAGCATTTTGAGGGTAATGGGTAAAATAGATTTATGAAAAATGTAATTATTATGAAACTAAGTTGATTAGGATGAGAGAAAGAAGATATAAGAAATGGAATGGAAAAGTGGTGAGTATTTTAGAAATGATAAATCATAAACATCTTGGAAGAGTCCTAGGTCATTTATAGACGAATAGAAGAGGCACTGAGACTAAGGATAGCTTATTTGAGACTAATAGGGAATAAGCAACTAATCTAAAATAGTCTGGAAGGCGAGGGAGATGTAGAAAGATATAAGATGCATTTATGTTTAGCCGGTTCCTCCAGATCCATTACAAAAGGGATTCGGCTAGTTATCCCACAGGAATCCGGTGTCTGAGATAAAAAAGGTTACAGAGGGCTCGCCAAATTGCGCACAGATATCAAATTTCACACGTACTATTTTCTAACGTTTGACATACATTGATACAAGTCTAGCATTGTAAGGAAAGGGTGTAATAAACACATAAACAATCAAGTGAGATAAAAACCAACTTTTGATATATTATCAAAGATGGTAAAATTCCTACTTAGATGTTTTTACCCCTACAAGTGTTCTTGTTTTTCCCATCACAACATCAATTAAAACTACCACATGATTGGGATATTATTTTACATACATAACATGTTCAAAGAGCAAAGTGTTATGATTGTTTAAAACATCAACTACGAGTTACCAAGTGCAATTGTTTCACAGCATCCATCACCTCTTTACTTCTCTTTTTCCCTATGAGAAAATGAGAAAGAAATTTAAACATTCCATTGCCTTGTTGAAACTCTTGAAAAGGACTTGGAATGCTAGGAAGTTGATCAATGTATGAGACAAGATCAAGATGATAGTTTTGGATTGGATCGTTTGGATCAACTTCGAATTCATCAGAAGAGCTGGTGGGAGGATGTGGCCTTTTATTTTCAACCATGAACCACTTAGTATGTCTCTCAGTGAGAGGTACCATGACATGATCAGAAAGAAAAATGGTCATCGTTCATGGGTGAGGGTTGCATTCCACGAACGTGACTTGCAAGGCGAGTGAGTAGCATGGCATAAGGAAGAACTATTTTGTTGGTTTTGAATATATTGACCATTCTTTTGGCCATGTAGTAAGCGAGGTTGAAAGGTTGACGGCGGATGAGACAATAGATCATGCAGACAAGACAAGCATTAGGGTGATCTTTGTTTCCTACTTGGAAAATGACATTTTCTCTCAGAATTTATTCTCACTTTTTGTAATGTGGAAACATTTCAAAGAGCTCCATTTGGTATGGATCTAAATGAATGAGTTCGGAGTTTCGAGTGACACGGGTTGGTGAGACTCTTTCAACAAAGACAATGTTTCTTACCCCAATGGGGTTATCAAGAGGAATGTGGTAAACCGGGTTTGGATCAACCATTTGGTCGAGCTTAGCAAGAGACCAATCACTTGAATACATGCAAACACCTTGACATGGGATACGAAGAATTGTGGCAAACACGGTGAGGGGCAGGACAATGGTTTGATTATTGATGATAAATGAGAGAGAGATTGTTCCATCATCATTACGGATGATTCAGACACTCTTATAGAATTCAAGGACGAAGACGGGACATATTTGTTCATTGATTTCGATAATGAAGTTGAAGTTGATTGCGGAGAAAACTTCAAAAATGTGGGTACCATCAAGGAATGATTCCTCAACAACACGTCCTTCATGAAAAAGTTATTTTTAGAGCATTTTAAATGCTTTTTGGTCAGCAAGAGAAAGGCCTTCTTTTTGATGATGCCTAGGAATGTAGTGGACAGTGTCATGGTGGTCTTGTTGAGTTGACTTAGGAATTTTATAACCTAGACCAAAACGTAATACGATGGTTTAAGGAATATGCTAATGTATCGTGTTTTTGTGTGAGTTAACGTTCATACTTACAAGCATTTTGACCCAAATGGTTTTTGAGAGTTATCACAATTTGAATGGAAATTATTACATTTTGACTACATTAATACTTATCATCTATCATATCCTATTTGTATTAACAATGCTAAGCACCTTTCTTACTTTATGATAACGACTTAGAAAATCATTTTGTTGTGGTCTTAAGAAAATCCTTTTGATAACAATGTAATTTCTAACTAGGATAGTTATCTTAGGTGACTAATTTACACAATGTTATATCAATTAAAAGTTATTTGTGATAAACCTGTTTGAATAAAAAATTAGGTGTTAAAAAACTTAGAATTTGATAAATAACAATGTAGTGAAATTCATTACTTACAAAGATGATTAGATCACAAAAGAGGATGATGATTTAGCTCCAGGAGGAATGGGAATATGTTTAGGTCAAGTTGAGAGTAGAAGAGTAAAGTAGAGTTGTAACACCCCGTGCCCGTTTTGACCAAAACTTAAAATTTTATGCGCAAAAAGCGTGAACCAAATCTGACCCACTTCCACTCTTTTGACCATTGGCAAAAATCTATAAACTTTCAGACCTTGAGACTATTTTTAAATGAAACTAGACTCAAGTACCTTCGAAATGATGGGTGGAACGACCCGTGAAGACTTACGGTTTAAAGGATATGATTTTTCAAAGATGACCGAATCTGTGTACAGGAACAGTTACGCCGTAAGTTTGACACAGACTGCCTGAAGCCAAAATCTGCACATTTTGACACTAATACACTCAAACCATTTAACACCATTTGAACACTACAATCAAAACCAACCTCATTCACTTTACGTGAAATCTATAACTAACATATTGAACTCATTCCATAATAATTTGATCATTACAACCCAAAATGAGTATAAACATATGTTATTCCAAACACCCATTTAGCTTTTACTAATAATACTAAAAACACACTTTGACACAACGTTTGAAGATCAAAACTTTACGAATACTTTGACACACGTTATGCCGCTTGACTACACGTTACAAAACATTACTTGACTCACGGGGGTACACATCAACATAGAGCTCGGTGTCTACCTAGCTCCTAATATCATATATTAGAAACTTCGTTGATAAACCATAATCCAACATCCAAATCCAAGCCTTAGCACTTCCAAAACACATGAACCTACAAGAACATAGCAACTATAACATGTAAGCGATTACGCTTAGTAAGTAATTGCTAATACATGCTCAATATAATCATCGTAGCATATACATCACAAACATATAATCATAATGCGCAACAATTCAATTAGCACATAAGACATCTACACATACCTTAGCCATTCAATATCAAGTATCAAGGTCAACACACCTTTAAAGTATCTATAACCACTTAGTACAACATAGATATCACATACTATGACAAATTCATATCAAACACATAGTAACCAAGTTACTTACCTTAGCTACCCAAGCTAAGCTATTATGAGATTATTATCATCTTCCATCATATCCATCATCAACATCATCCAAAGCCAACATCCTTAACACATAATCATAATACAATTAAAACATCATCAATTAATCATAGCTATGGTTTACACAACCATTTGGCTTACATAAATAACTTCTAATCATCATATAATCATATATTGATTATGTGATGATTCAACCCATAGATTACTCAACTTTTACCCATAATAGAATTCTTCCAAGATTACTATAATTCTTTATAATCAAACCTTATGATCATAATCAATTTACCCATTTACTCTAATTTTAATCAAAAGGGGTTTCACCCAATTAATCTATAATATCTCAATTAGTGTTTAAAAGTATAATTACCCAAAACCCCTAACTTGGGTACATGAACCCTAACTCTTCAATTAACTATTAACACAAATTAATGATTACTTACCTTGCAAGGATTATCTCTATAACTTCTCATTAAGGAAGACATCCTTAATTCATCACCAATTGGTCTACAAGGCTAACCTATATTTACCTCCATTCTTCTAAAACCGACCTTCACTAACTATCCAGAACTTTTTGAGAAATCTGCATTTTAATACTTGAAGCTTTCTTCATTTTAAAGCTATTTCACCATTTGGCACTTTTGGTCCCTCAAGCCCATTTCTTTCTGTTTTGGCCACAAGATACTTATATTAAGTTTACTATATGGCAACTTAGGTCCCCCTCATTTATATAACTATAACATAACATGTATTAGTTATTAGTTTGACTATCGGGTTAACTAGTCAATCCCGTCAAGTCCTTAGACCATATTCATCTAAGGTAGGGCCTATTTGTATTTCAGGATACGGGTGTAACAATTCTACTCTCCTTATTTAGATTTCGTCCCCGAAATCTCTCGTCTATTGCTATCCAAAATTAATTCCATCTTATACCATTCTTAGTAAAAACAACCATATAATTATTTTGTTGCAACGATTTACTTAATCTTGCAACTCTAGACCCACTATAACATAAACCAATTTTTTTAAACGCACTCTAATACACGCTAAAGGTTCTATAATATTTCTATCAACATGTCATCTAAGACATGATTTATTCAAAAACAATCATCTCATCGTCAGTTTATTATCATGTCATCACATACATGATCACTTACATAATATTTTGACCTTTTCTATGTCAAACTTGGTCAATAATTTCACATTATGCTATAATTAATTTCGTAATTTCCATAACGCTATCATTATATCGTATTGTTATTGCTATAACGTTTTCATAAATTTCACAATTTTCCATGACTATTATGGTCTTTTTCATATTAATACATGCCCTCAAGGCATAATATAGCACAATTCGAACTTTTTAGATTTCTTCATTATGACTCCCATGGTTTTTACTTACATCACATTATCATTCAAGTTTCATTTATTACACTTTACATTTCAAGTTTCTATATCCTTAAGTTTTACAACCCTTACTTAGGGTCGACAAGGGACTCCTATTCCCCTTATCTTATTTCCTTAAGGCGTCTAGTTAGTTTTAGACTTTTATTTTTTACTCCTCTACCTTACTCATGTCATGTCAGAAACACATAAGCTTACTCATTTATACTTCTTCATTTACACGAAGAGGCATCCCAAACAACGTAAATCAAGAAATATGAACTCGTAGTTCGGTGACTCATAATTTCGCTACTTAAATGAAAAGGCGTCCCAATCCACTTATATAAAGAAATTATAAACCATCCTACTCATACGCTCCCGACATAACACTAATACTTAATTTTAACTTGCTTTAACAATCTAAATTCTTATTTATTAGCGTTGGATCCTGTTGGAATCACTCCTAACATGTATTTCAAGTGTTAGTCACTTATATGTAATAGGTTGCCTAAATAGGCTTTTATGTTAGTAATTAAGGCTAGCCTCATGTAGAAAGCCCATGAGCCTATGCAAAAGCTTCTGTGGCTAAGAAAGGGACTAGATGTGTTGCCCTAGCTTCCTTCCCCTATACATACATTGTATCCTCTCATTTGAGAGGCTGGTTGTTCACTTTCATATCCTACGCATAACATTTGTTCATTATATTGTGTGTTTTTGTTCAACCGATCATCTCTACCTCTATTTCTATCATATTGATGCTTGTGTTAACTTATGGTGACCTAACAGTGGTATCAATCACCATCTAGTTGGATGAAACTCGTTCATTTTTGAAGTTTTGTTACATACGCGTAAGTCTTGTTCATCCTTCACTTTTCACAAGGTTAAAACTTTGTTTTTTGCACGTTATACCTCAAGATTCTTATGTTCTAAGGTTACTATAGTGTTTAGAATCATTGTTTTGACAAAAAGTTTGAAGCTTTACGTGTTTTGTTTAGTTTTTAAACTCGTTTTTATTTGTACCTTTACTTTACGCTTAAGCTTAAAACTCATCTTGGTATATTAAGTTCAAAACTTTCTTGTTATTATGGTGTTTTTGAAGCTTTTTCATCATTAGAAACGAGTTTACAAAAGGTTTTAGTGCATAAAAATACGTTTTGGAAAAAATCTGTGAAGTTTACGCCTAAGAAAACGCTAGTTTTACGCTTAACCTGTTTTACGCCTAAGCAAACGCTAGTTCTACGCGTAAGGTTTACGCCTAAGTCAGAAGCTACGCCTAGCAGTTTACGCGTAAGGAATTTTCTTCACAATCTTCGAAGCTGTTGGTAACTCAGTGTTTTTCTTGCTTGGATAAGCCTAAAAAACACTTCGACTTGTGGATATCTCTCACACTTGGACAAGTGTGAAGGATTTTGGTTTAAAACCTAATCTTACGCCTAAGCATAAAAACTTACGAGTAAGCACTTTACACCTAAGGTTCCTTACTTCTAAGAGTTTAGTTTATGCCTAAGCTTACGTTTAACCTAAAGTTTACATGTAAGAGGGAGTTTACACATAAGCTTCAATTTACGCTCAAGGGAGTCTTACGCTTAACTTCATCAGTTTACGCCTAAGGAGTTTTTTACGCATAAGCTCATCTTCAACAACAAACACAAGTTTCATTCATCTACAAAGATCCATAAAAAACACAAGTTCTAATTTCTCTAATTTAATTTTTAGGGGAGACTAAACGTTTAATTTTTACGCGAAATTCAAATTTTGGTTTAATTGTGAAAATTTTGGTTAAAAATTCAGATTTTTGGGCCCAAATTCAAATCTTTTCGGTCAAATTTTGCGTCAAAATTGTCAAAACTCAAATTTTTCTTGCAACCTTATAATTGAATTTTATAGTGAATTTCAAATTTTGGAAGAGAAAATTTTTCAAAATATTTTTGGAGGGAAAGTAGAAAATCACTATATCAGCCTTCAGTATGCAGATATCACAAATCTCCACACCTACCAACAACAAACTAAAACCTTCATCACCAAACCTTGCTACTGATGATTCTGAAAATCCATTTGTGGTAATGAACAAAGGATGAATGTTACTGACGGAGATGATGTACTCAAAATTTAACGATTCCAAGAGTCAGATTTCATCAAATTTCCGAAATCCAACAGTCGTGCAAGGTGAAAGAGTTGATGTACAAGGAAGAAATGCTCAAAGGGTTGTTGGGAATGTTGTGATTACTTCAAATATCGGTAATTCAGACAATGAGGCTATTGCATTGGAAAAGCAGGATGACAGCAGTAGATCAGGGGAAGATATAATACCCATCTATGACACAGAGCCCAACTTTGACAAAGAACAAATGGTTGAGGAAGATATCATACCCACCTATGACACAGAGCCAAACTTTGACAATGAACAAATGGTTGAGGTACAATCTACTGTTGATTCTATTATGCCTGTAAATGAGATACAACAAACTGAGCAACCTGAACTCAGAAATGAAGGAGAGGTTGACCAGTCTGTTGTACAATGTCCAGACAACTGTCTCATGTCTGAGCCCTTACTTGTAAACAATACAACTGAAATGTCAAACCAAAATCTTGAATCTAAAAACATTCTTCTCAAAAAGACCATCGCTCAGTTTCAAAAGGATTTTTCAAAACTAGAGGCACATTGCACCTCTCTTGAACTTAAAATGAAAAGTAATCGTGTAGATTCATTAGTAAAAGAAAATGAGCATTTAAAGGCTCAAATTCAAGCAAAGGGGCTTGCACATGCTGCTTTACAAAACAAATTGAGAATATTAAGTGGCAAGAATGTGGATACTAAGTTTTTAAAACCAACAATCTTGGGGAAATCGTCACTACAACCAATCAGAAACCAATCAGTAGTTAGACAACCAACTGCTTTTAAATCTGAACGATCAAAATCTTCAAAACCACGGTTTGCCTCCCAAGTTATTGAGAATAATCATTTGACAAAACTAGTCACTCCTCATTCCTTGCCTGAGAAAAATGCTTCTGTTCATGTTAAACCTATTTCTGTTAAACCTCATCAATTAGTTACACCTGGCCCATCTAGGATTAGTTCAAACACTGTGTCTAAACCGAGCATTAAAATTAAAAATTCATATGATTCAAATGACGCGTACAAGAACTATGATCTAGAAAAGGCTAGAAAAAGGGCACTACTCCAAAAGGATGGAATCTTATGTTCACGACCTCGTTTGATGCCTCCTAGTGTATTACAGAACAATGCTAGTAGTGGCAAACCAAAACCTAAGTGTACTCAACAAACAGTTAGAAATAAACCCGTTGAACTAAAAGAACAATTTTCAGAAACCTAATAGGTGGATCAATATAGGAAAAAGACTCTTTCCAAAAGAAGTTTCAACATCCCTTAGATCTAACCTTAAATGGATACCCACGGGTAGAGTTTTCAAAATCATTAAAATAATATGTTCAGGTGTCAAGAAGATAATTGACACTACAACTTTATGCTTCTAACATCTGGAACCCATTAACACTTGGGGATCCATGTTTTTTCTATCTTGCCCCCTTCTACTTTCTATACAGGTACATCAGCGATGGCTTCTAAGTAACACAACTTAGGACCCGTTTCTCGCCGTCTAAAAAGTAATGATCCATCAGCTGCACCATCATTGTAATTAATCATCAAGAATTAGAAACTTTGTTTGCTCCTCTGTTTGAAGATTCTTTAGTAAGCTGTACTTCAGATGTATCAAATGTTTCCGCTGCACAACCTGATCATATTCTAATTCTAGATACACCATGAATCTATAACAACAACCGTTGCTGTAGCTGCACCTCCAATTGAATCTTCGATAACAGAAGATCAAACTGTTTCCAACAACAATGACACAGCTGATGATCAACAAAATGAACGAGTTGAGAAGTTTTATCAGCAGTTGATTCTCACGAGATATTTATAGTACTTCACACTTGTTTGATTAATTGGACATACATGGTTTTGCTGTCTCCAATTCATCATCAACATACATGGTATATGATTCTGATTCATTGAAATCATCGGGGGGAAGAGAGTGTAGGTGGTGTTTGCTTCCTTGATCTGGTTTTACTCTTTTTTTGCAAAAACCCTTTGCCTTCATGAACTTCTTCAATCAAGGGGAAGAAATGAGATAATATGTGGCTCAAACGTCTCACTTTGGTGCTATCGTCTCACTTTCTCAGGGTTATCGTGTATGAAGTTACCTAAATATGATGTTATAATGCCTCACACACGGTCATTTTATCGAGTAATTGCATATTCACAGGTGATTATTATTCTGATAGACCGCAAAAATCAGGGGGAAGTTGCTTCACTTCATCTTTCGTGGTTTGTTTGGTGTGAGCGTCTACATACGTGAGAAGATCTAGTTGATTTCTGGCATGTTACCCTCGAACGGATTTTCCGCAATAAGTCAAATTTACCTTGTGTGGTTTACCGCTCATCTACAAATTCCGCTGCGTACTGAAAACTTCAAAAGTTAGAAGAAATGTCTACTACATCAAAATTTCGAATTTGCTGAAGACGGTTGTCAGTTTGGGGGGAAGCTTGTTCAGAAACTTAATCAATTGGGGGGAAGTTAATCTGTTTCATACTTATTACATCATTTCCCTAATGACTTGTGCACACATAATAGTGTACAACCCGTACTTGTAATGAAAGGACCCTGTGGTACGCATCAGTGCCACAATCCTTATAAAAGGAGCGAAAACTTCTTACTTTTGAGTAAAACTTATCAAAATTTTCATCATTTTCAAAGTTTTGCTCAAAAGAACAAGTACTTCCTCTCGTGTTTTCAAAATCTCAAAAGTTAATATTACTTATTGAGGGGGAGTATTTGCTAAATATCTTTGTTCGCAAAATGTTCTTCGTGGAAATCTTCCTACAAAACTTGAAATGGTCATATTCGAAATCAAAATTTCATCAAAAATTACATTTATATGCCATTTTTGAGGGGGAGAATAATTGTGTGATACAAATATGTTGGATTGTGATTGAATCTTCGTGTGATTATACTTAACCAATGAATTGACGATATCTGAAATGTCATAAATCGAAAATACTTGTCTTCCAAGACTTATCCGAGTAAATTGTACCTATTCGAGAAACTCTTGATAGATATGAACTTTCACGGGTTTGACAACCTTTTCAAGGTTTGTCCACATCTTCAAGGTAGTTATTAGAGCTAGTTGTCACCTAAAAGCTGACAATGTATCTCTCTAACTATATAACGTAATCGTGTCTCGTGGGGAATTGTCAATCTTGAGTCGATCAATTCAAAAGTGTGCGCTCTACCCACACTATGCATATTTCTGTCAAAACACTTAAGCACATGTGGAGGGGGAGTATTTATGAAAATACAAAACTCTCAAAGTGTTATAAACACGTTTCATTCATAAACACTTTGAGAGATTTTCAAGAAAATGGTTTTATGGCAACATAGGATAGTCATGGAGTTATAAGGTGACTAAGATTAGGAATAATCATCCTATGATCCGCCAGAGCCGGAGGGATCTACCCAAGGACATCACCAATAGTTAGTACTGAGAAGTCCTTAGGTATGATTATAAAAAAGGAGAAAATGAGAATCGGAGAAAGAAGGAGTTGAAGAATTAAAAAGAAAAGTAAAGAAAATGGTGAAAAGAAATAGCCCTCCAAATTATTCAACTTAGAGCAGACACCGGGTTCAATTCATATGCTACTGGCTGTCACTACATGACACCGATATTGAAGATTAAAAGTCATCATGGACCCAATGACGCACTGCACTAAACCTTCTTAGCCACTTAAGTTTCTCTCAACAGAATCTTGTTTCATTCTCACAGGGAACCCTACGTAAACTATCGACTTTCTCTTAGAGATTGTTGGTATTGAAGAAGGAGACCCTCTCCCTAGTCTTCGCTCAGAAAAACCAAAGTGCATTATTGAGTCTAGAGCCACGAGATTCATCAAAAGATCTTGTTGGAATCACTCCTAAACAGTATTTCAAGTATTTATATTTCATATGTAATAAGTAGCTTTATTATGGCCTTTATGTTTGTTTAAGGTCAAGCTTATGTAGAAGGCCCATAAGCTTAGGCCCAAGCCCACATAAGAAAGGATGGGAACTAGGAGTGTTGCCCTAGCTTCCCTCCTATAAATACTCTTGTAAACCCTCATTTGAGAGTTGGTTGTTCAAGTTCTTCTCTTTCACATATGCCTCACGCCTAACCGTATACTATATTGTGTGTGTGTGTGTTTGATACTTGTTCAATCGCCTTCATCTCTTTCTCTATAACTTGTGTTTGTAAAACTAGTGACCTAACAGTGGTATCAGAGCCAAATAGTTGGGTGTACACTTTGTTTTTGAAGTTTTTTTTGGTTTTGGGTCTTACGCGTAAAGACAACGCAATCTTTGGTTCTCTTAAAAACTCGTTTTTTACACTTTTTAATCCAAGATTCTTGTACTTTCAATGTTTTGAGGTGTTAAAATACTTGTTTTTGACAAAAAGTTTCAAACTTTACGCGTGGATCTACGTTTTTAAGCTTGTTTTTGTTCGTGGGTGTCGTTCTACGCGTAACCCGTTTAGCAGTTTTGGTACATCAAAATTCACACTTTTGTGTTCTTTTGGTACTATTGAAGCTATTCCATAACAAAAATCTGGTTTAGAAACACATTTGGGCAAAATCAAAGTTACGAGTAATTCTACGCGTATCAAAACCCTAAAATTACGCGTAAAATTTTTCCTTGGTTTGATCTTCATTTTTCTGGTTTATTCCGTGTTTTCTTACTTGGATAAGTCTGAAAATACGTCGAATTTGGATATCTTTTGCACTGTGAAGTGTAAAAGATCATTTGGGCAAAAACCCTAAAATTACGAATAAGCATAAGCTTACGCGTAGAAATTCTACGCATAAGATTCACTTTACGCGTAAACTTAGGTCTACGCATAAGGTAATCCTACGCCTAACTTTCTACGCCTAACTTTTGTCTACGCATAACTTTAGTGTTTTTATCTTACTTACGCGTAAGCTAAATCCTACGCGTAACTTCTTATTGTTACGCGTATCGTTTGGTGTTTTTACGCTTAAGTACTACTTGGTTTCTTGTCTTTTCTACGCCTAAGGACACTTCATCAACAAAGGTTCATTCGACTACAAAGATCCATTTTTACTACACAAGTTCATCAACATGTCTCAACCACCATACTCTAACTATTTCCCTCACACTTATAATCATCAACAACAACAACAATTAACTCCACAACATCAACAATGGAATCAACAACAAGCAATTTATCAACAACAATTTAACCAGCAACATACTCCACAAACGGGTGCAATTCCACCTCCACAAATGGTTCAAACACCACCAAGCCTTCAAGTTCCACCCTACACAACCGATTTCAATCAACATCCATCACGGACCACTATGAAGGAACCCACTTGGTTTGCAAAGATGTGTGAAGCTTTAAGCAGCCAACAATCAATTCATGAAGCTGGATCACTTGATAGACCTCCAATGCTCACTCCAGGAAACTACGATCAATGGGTGATAAGGTTCTTTAGGTTTTGTGATCTAAAGAAGCCACATGGAAAGTTCTTAAAGAAGGTTATCTTGGAAGGTCCATTTGAGATGCCTACTGCCATTGTACCCGGAGATCCAACTGCTGTTCCACCAAGAGATGAACAAACCAACATTGCTACTGTTGCAGATTTAAATCCTACAGAACTTCTACACTATGAAGCTGATGAACTTGCAATGGAATACATCCTCTTAGGATTACCAAACCCAATTCTTCGTAGTGTTGATGCTCAAAAGACTGCACAAAAGATGTGGGATCATATTCGTCTTCTTATGGAAGGATCTGTACTCAATCAGGAGGATTTGGAATCCAAAATTTACTTGGCTTATGAACACTTCATGATTGAACCTGGAGAGACACTAGAGTCCTATCATCATCGATTTTCAGACATCATCAATGATTTGGATAAACACAACATCATCATGCCAAGAATTGCAGTGAATACTAAGTTCCTGAGTAGTCTTGGTCCTGAATGGGAGAAGTATGTCATTTTTCTCCGTCAAGCGAAGAATATGCATCATTCTACTTATGGATTGTTGTACGATTACTTGAAGCCTCATGAAAAGGAAGTTGATCGGGAAAGGATTCTCCGTGCTCAAATTGCGAAACAGTCACAACCGGATAATCAACAACTTGCCTTGTATGCTCAACAGAATTATCCCTCTCAACCAGCAACTCAACCAACTGCTTCAAACACACCTTTACAGCAACAACCTCAACAAAATCAATTGGTTCCATACAGCAACAATGCTCAAGCATATGTCAGTGAAGCGACTGAGGAAATCGATCCATTCGAAGCATTGCAACAAGGATTTGTGATGATTGCTAATGCTTTTGGCCGTTACACCAACAAATCCAACAATCTTATTCGTTCCTCATCTAACACACGGACTCAAGCTGTTGTGAACAATGGACGTGTTGAAGTTCAGAATTGTGATTATGGTCGTCAGATGGGCGGTGGTCAAGGGTTTAATGCTGTGGGTAGGAATAACAACAGAGCTCAAGTAGTGGAACATGGAAATGCTCAAAATCGGTTAAATGGTCTTAGATGCTACAACTGCAATGAGAAGGGACACCTGGCTAATGCATGCCCAAAGCCAAGGACTAGGGGCAGTGCTTATTTCAAAGAGGCTTTACTTTTGGCTCTTAAGGATGAAGCTGGTGGATCTCTCACAGACAAAGAACAGAGCTTTATGGCAGATGCAGACTCACATGATGATATGGAGGACTTGCAGGCCAATGCAGCTGTTATGTTGATGGCTAATATGCAAGAGTTACACATGAGTGAAACAGGCCCAGTGTATGACACTGATGGCTTGTCTCAGGTACCCGAACAAACCATCATCATATCTGAACTAATATCTCCATCAATATCGGAATCCGGCACGGCTCAGAATGTTCAAAATGAGTCATCTACATCCCATTCTGACGATTCTCAAATAAACCCCGTAGTTACATTTGACGAACCAGAAGACCTTATGGTTTCCCTTGATAATCAAATTGACTCCGTGGTTATACTTGAGGATCTAAATAATGATCATGTTGTGACTCACGTTGAACAAGATGAACCTTTGCCTCATCCAGATCTTGTTCTGTTACTTCAAGACCAACAATCCCAAATTGCTGCATGTGTTGCATTAAATTAGTCCTTAAAAAGTAAAAATGCACTGTTAACCAAGGATTTTGAATGTTTACAAATGCAACTCAACTTTTTCAAAACTCAAGACAACCGTGAAAAAGGTTTTGAAGCCGCTTTTGCAAAATCTCATCAAAACGAAAAATATTTAGAGAGACAGATGCGTGATCTAGCCGCCTCGAAGAATGCTTTGTTGTCTGAATTAGAACAACTGGAACACGAACATAAAAAGCAAATTAACGCTCTCACCTTGGAAAATCAAAAAGCTAAGGCTGAGTTGTTAAATTGTCAAAAACAGTTCTCCGCATACAAAAAGCATTCAACGAATCGGGTAGATGACCTTCTTGAAGAAATTATCGGCTTGCAAAACAAACTTAAAGAGTTTAAAACTGTTGTTTACAAACATGGTGAATCAGTAACAGCTATTGAAAAGTTTACCTTAAAACCCAATCCAAAAGGATATGGAAAAAATCTAGCTGATTACAAACCAAAGCTTTCACTAAAAACATTCAAAACAACTCCTGAAGTTTCCAGTGCAGAATACAAAATTGATAATACTGTCATGAGTGTTGTTGAATATCATCGTCAAGAGGAATTAGATGCAGAAGACGAGAGTCGATCAAAATTAAAAAACGTTGTTTACAACAAACCTTTTAATTATAAAAACGCGGTCACTTTCGTCACACCAACGGATTCTTCAAACACACCAAGGGTTATCATCAAAACACCTGAGTCTTCTAGTGTTAATCCCAAAACAGACTTTGCACAAACTTATGGTCCTTTACCTTCCATTAGTGAAGTAAACTCACAACCTGAAAATCGAAAAATTCTTCGATATTTTGACATTTTCATGGTTGACCTCAAAATTTTACAACATGAGATAGAATATCGATCTGAAATCAAAGTTGAACATTTTCAATCGCCTCTGGCGCGAGAACAAAGAGACATTTTTCATAAAAATCTTTTACCTAATGTTAAAAATTTGAAAAGTTGTGCAATTGCCTGGGAAAAGGATTTTCATAAGGAACTTGGGGTAATGAAAACCGTTTTCGAGAAAACAGAAACATCTATTTCTAATACTAAACGTAAAAAGAAACTCTTGAGAAAAGATGTTGATCGACTCTTGGAAGATGTTATCTGTGCTGATATCCATAATGTTGTGTTATTCTATTCTTTGCCATATGCATCTGATCATATCTCTGCTGATATTGTTGAAACTGTTGTTACTGTTGAGAACACCGATAATGTGCTTCAGATCGAGTCTTTAAAAGCTGAAAATAAACGATTACTCACTGAAATTTACAATGCAAAACGTCGTCTTCATTGGTGTGAAAAAGATATTCACAACCATCAACTTAGTTTTCAAAAGAAAATCGCTTAGTTGAGTGCAAAATCTTCTGATCCTAAAATTGAGCAACTGGATGATCAAAACGTGTCTTTGAAAAGTCAAATCTCAAAATATGAACAAGAACTTTTAAAAGTTAAACAGGAATATGGTGTCATATTTGATTTACTCAAAAAGACTCGACTTGAAGCATCAAACGAACTTGATCACTATCTTGCTCACACTAGAGAAGTCATGAATTTTGCTGGTAATATTCGTTCTGAAAATCAAGATCTGATTCACACCATCTCTAAGTTAAGGGAAATGTTAGGAAAGTATGAACAACTTCCGCCTACCATGATTAAGAGATTAGCACCAATCACACTTAGTAATCGTGAACCTAGAATTCCCACTGCCAAACCACAAGTTGCTAATGTGTTTCCCTCTACTGAAATAGGAATAGTTGCATCTTTTCCAAACGTCCGCACTTCACAGCCTAGGAGCACTCAATCGAAGAATAGGAAGTTGCGACCTAAGAAAAGATCAATAAGGAATGCTAAAGTAGAAGAACACCCTAGGACTCTGAATAAAACTCATGTTGCTTCCACTATAGATGTTGCGTCTGGCAAATGTAATACAAATAGTGATGTAACGAATGCTAAACCGTTAAGTACTTTTGATATTCAGTCTGATGCACCTTGTGTTATTTGTCGGAAGAATATGAATTCTGATTGTCATGACAAATGTGTTGCTAAAGCTATAATCTCTCGATTACAAAATCCTAAGAATTGGAATACCTCTAGGCCCACTAATCATTCTAAGTCTGTGCTTGGTAGACTGCCTTCTTTAGATTCTAAGGCAACCATTGCTATCACAGTAGCTCCCGCTTCACCTCCTAAGAATGTAGTACCACCTAGTGTTTTCACTAAGACAAAAGCAAAGAGTAGTTATAGATGGCAGAAATGGATATATAACACACTAGGATTTAAATAGATGCCTAAAATTATCAATGTGTGTATGTCTAACATACCTGCTTCGGAACCCTCTAACATTTTGGGTTCCACATCTACTTCTATTCCATCTGTGTCGTCTGTGTGTAATGCAGGTGATACAGATCATTCTCTGGATTGTTGATAGCGGATGTTCCCGACACATGACAGGCAACCTTAAACTGTTATCAAACTTTATTGCAAAGTTCATTGGCACTGTCAGATTCGGGAACGATCACTTCGCAGCTATCATGGGCTACAGAGATTATGTCAATGGGAACATCGAAATCAGCAGGGTTTACTATGTGGAAGGCCTCGGTCACAATCTGTTTTCAGTAGGTCAATTTTGTTATGGAGCTTTGGAGGTTGCTTTCAGGGAGAAAACTTGTTTCATTCGTGATCTACATGGAAATGACCTTATGTCTGGCTCGCGTAATTCTAGTCTCTACACTATCTCTATGCAAGACATGGTTGCTTCCTCTCCCATTTGCTTACTTTCAAAGGAAACATCTACAAAATCCTGGCTATGGCACCGTCGTCTCTCACATCTAAACTTTCAAACCATCACCAACCTTGCTCGACACAAACAAGTTGAAGGACTCCCACGATTCCGGTATTCAAAAGATCACCTTTGCTCAGCCTGTGAACAAGGGAAAAGCACTCGTGCTCATTATACTTCAAAGGTGGAACACAGCTCTCAGCATGTACTACATCTTCTTCACATGGATTTGTGTGGCCCGATGCGTGTGCAAACGATCAACGGCAAACGCTACATCTTAGTAATTGTTGATGACTACTCACGATGGACTTGGGTCTACTTTCTTCGTAGCAAAGACCAAGCTCCACAAATGATCATCACCTTTCTCACAAAAATACATGTTCAGCTCCGCAACACCGTCAGAATCATCAGAACAGACAAAGGAACTGAATCTGTTAACAAAACCCTTCGTGAATTCTATGAGAAAGTGGGAATTCAGCATCAAACATCTATTGCACGTACACCTGAACAAAACGGAGTTGTTGAAAGATGAAACCGAAAGTTAGTGGAAGCTGCAAGAACAATGTTAATCAATGCTAAACTTCCAGATTACTTATGGGCGGAAGCTGTATCTACTGCATGCTATACTCAAAACCGTTCTATGATCACAAAACGCCACAACAAAACACCTTTCGAGCTTGTCCACAACTATAAACCGAACCTCAAACACTTTCATGTATTTGGATCCCTTTGCTATCCGAATAATGATCGTGATGATTTTGGAAAACTCAAAGCCAAAGCTGATATTGGAGTCTTTATTGGATACTGTGACAATTCTAAAGGTTTCCGAATCTGGAATCGTCGAACTAAGGAGGTAATGGAAACAATTCATGCTCATTTCGATGAACTCACGGAAATGGCTTCTGAGTATAACAGCTTAGAACCCGGTCACAACCGTTTAAACTTCCCTCAACCCCCATCACCAGCTGAACAAAGCCCCCAGCTAACTCGTCAACAAATGGAAAGGTTATTTGCTCCTCTGTTCTATGACGATATTGATGAACGTGCTCCAGGTGTATCCGCTGTTTCCGCTGCACAACCTGATAATATTCCTATACCTAATACACCTGCTACAACAACTACTGTTGAAGATGCACCTACACCAGTTGACTCCAACACAACAGTTGAACACACCGCTTCCAACAATGATGAACCAGCTGATGATATTCTGAATGAAGTACCCCCACCTGCAGATTTTGATCCAAATGCGTTCTTCAACCCGTTTGCTAATGAGACTGCTGCACCAGATGTTGCGGAATCTTCAACAAACCATTTGAATACTCAGAATCTGCACAATGTATACCAACATCAACCCTCTACACACCGATGGACAAAAGACCATCCTCTGGCTAACATTATTGGCAACCCGAATCAACCAGTCATTACGAGACAACGTCTTCACACAGACGGTGAACATTGCATTTATGCACTCACTGTCTGCCAATCTGAGCCTAAAAACATTAAAGACGCAATGACAAAAGACAACTGGATTGAATCCATGCAGGAAGAACTCAACCAATTCAAACATCTTGAAGTATGGGAACTGGTTGAAAGACCAACAGGGGTCTACGTCATTGGTCTAAAATGGATTTGGAAAAACAAATTGGATGCTGAAGGGAACGTCATCCGAAACAAGTCACGTCTAGTTGCTAAGGGATATCGTCAGGAAGAAGGAATAGACTTTGAAGAATCTTTTGCTCCGGTTGCTCGTCTTGAGGCTGTTCGGATATTTCTCGCGTTCGCAGCTCATATGAATTTGACGGTCTATCAGATGGATGTCAAAACGGCGTTTCTCAATGGGCAACTTAAAGAAACGGTCTATGTCAGCCAACCAGATGGATTCGTTGATCCTGAGTTCCCGAACCATGTCTACAAACTGAACAAAGCTCTTTATGGTCTCAAACAAGCCCCACGGGCATGGTACGATAAGCTATCATCTTTCCTCATTGCCTATAATTTCACCAAAGGCTCGGTTGACCCAACTCTTTTTATACAATATCATGGGGCACATATCTTAATTGTTCAAATTTACGTGGGTGACATCATTTTTGGGTCGACACATAAAAAGTTTTCAACCGCTTTTGCAAAACTAATGAAGAAAAATTTTGAAATGTCCATGATGGGTGAACTTACGTTCTTTCTAGGACTGCAAGTTCATCAATCACCCCGTGGTATTTTCTTGAGTCAGTCCAAATATGCCCTTGAACTGTTAAACAAATTTGGAATGACAACCTGTGACACTTATGCCACACCCATGGCTCATACCAAGAAATTAGATGCTGATTTACATGGGAAATTAGTTGACCCTACCAAATACCGAAGTATCATTGGGTCTCTCATGTATCTAACAGCTAGCAGACCTGATATTGTCTTTGCCGTTTATCTATGCTCCCGTTATCAGTCGCGACCAACTGAAACCCACCTCTCTGAGGCTAAAAGAATCCTCCGATACATCAAGGGAACCATTAACTTGGGGATCTGGTATCCGAAGGATTCTGGTTTTGAACTAATCGTTTTTTCAGACGCTGATCACGCAAGATGCTTAGACTCAAGGAAAAGTACCTCATGAGCTCTACAATTTCTCGGTGATAAACTGGTGTCTTGGCATTCAAAGAAGCAGGATTGTACATCGCTGTCATCAACCGAAGCAGAATATGTAGCCATGTCCGCGTGTTGTGCTCAAGTCATCTGGATGAGAACACAACTCAAAGACTATGGTTACGTATTTGACATAATCCCGATGTACTGCGACAATCGGAGTGCCATTGCCATCTCGTGCAACTCTGTTCAGCACTCGAAATCAAAGCACATCGATCTACGCTATCATTTCATCAAGGACCACGTGGAACAGGGTACCGTTGAACTATACTTTGTGGGTACTGAATACCAATTGGCAGATCTGCTCACCAAAGCCTTGCCTCCCGCTAGGTTTAATGAGTTGGTCCACCGAATTGGTATGAGGTGTTTGACTCAAGAGGAATTGGATGACCTCTTAAAACAGTCTTAAAAACCTGTCAAACACCAAAACATCTTCTATAAATATCTTTTCAAAAACAAAATACAAAAATATAAAATCCGATAAAACAACAAAAATATTCTCCTAATCTATATTTCTTTCAACATGGCAAGTACATTTCTTCCGTCAACACTTTAATCTTTCAAAATTCAGTATTTTTCCGATCAAGTGTTGAGGGGGAGGAAATAAACTCTTAACTGCTTCAAAACATCTGTGTACTTGCATGTTATCATATCTCAGTTGATTCTTTTACAAATGGTGGTACATTTTCTGGTTCAAAGACACTCCTCGGACTTAAATTAATAACCTTTCATTATTTTCTCAAGTCGAGGGGGAGTGTCGTCATGTTTCTTTCCTAAAATCTTCGTTTGGTAACCAAAATGGAAGTTAAGTGGTTTTGTTTGAAAAAGGAAAAGGTGGAGGGACCAAAACTGTCAAAAGGTTAAACTCCCTTTTAATAAAACACCCTCCCACCTACTTTCACTTCTCATTTATTGCAAAAATACCTAAAACCATCCTACGCTTAAAATTCACTCAAGAAAACCGTGTTTTTGATCTTCATCTTGTAAGTGTTTTCGTGATCACAACATGTTTTTATGATAAGGTTTTGAATTTCATGTAAATCCTACGGCTAAAACGTTTTCTACGCGTGATTAGGTGTTCTACGCTTATGCGTAAGAACACACAATCAATATGTGTGTGTTTGTGGTGAATTGGTTTGTGTCAAAACGTTCATAATACATCAATGTTACCATTTTAACCATTAAAATCCACCCAGAAAAACGAATTGATGATTTTTGAAAATTAGGGTTTATGAATCGAATTGGGTATTTTCAAATGTGAAGTGTTTTGGTCAAAAAGATTGTTGTGTTATGCTTATGTGATGATGAATTGATGATATCCATGCCTTATAACCACCCAAAAACCTTAATTGATTCAGAATTAGGAATTAGGGTTTAATGTTCTAAAAATTGGGTATTTTTGATTCACTGCAAACTAAGTGTTAAGATTTGGTCAATATGCTCTCTCAACATCTAAGATATACCAGAAAAACTTTGGTGCATAATTCATGGCTAAAATTCATACGCTTAGATTTAGGGTTTTAAAACTACGCGTAACTGAAAAAATGTCCAATTGTGTTTTGATCTGTCATAAACTGAATGCTATGTGTTAATCATTGATGATGTGATGCTTTATTTCAGGCTTGCAACACTTAATATTCAGAATCAAGGTTGTTGTTAATCTACGCATAAGGATCACCTTACGCGTAGCTTGTTATGCGTAAGATTAGTCTTACGCGTAGCGTCTACGCATAAGGTTCTACATATGGGACTACGCGTATCCTGTGAAGGATATGCGTAAACAGTGACCTCTACGCATAAGGTCAACTCTTACGAGTAGCCTTACGCGTAAGGTTAATATATGCCTACGCATAAGCTCTACGCATAAGGTCTCTTTTTCCTACGCGTAACATTTCTTACGCGTAAGTTAGGATCCTACGCGTAAGTTTACGCCTACGCATATATCATTCCTGTCTACGCATAACTTTACCAATCCTACGCATAAGCCAAGATCATACCTTCGTTATGAATTGTTACGTGTTCAAACTTGTAAATAAACTAATCATATCATCACGAATCCAAAAATGTCACTAATAAACTTAAATCGTTTGATATGTTGTGAACAATAAGTGATAAAATAAACTTTAAAACTTAAAGTTAACTAACTCACGAAACATTTCACGACATCATTGAACTATTGAACATACAAGTGACTTAGGACTCGTAACAATCATTATCACTGTACATTCAATAACTAGGCAATAAGACCTTCTGTTGACTAACATTATGTCTTTCGACATGTTGGTTCTTTTGGCTAATGTTATTTCAGATCACGACATGGCTGAACAAATGAATGTGGATGCACCTGAAGTTCTCTCCATTGCTGATATCTATCCTCATGGCTATCCAATGAAGATAGGAAAGAACAATCTCCGTGTTGACTTTGACACCCTCACTTGCTCTGAATCTTCGTGTTTAATTGCTATTGACATTATGAGGACTCATCCGTATCAGAACATGCTTACTCACTCTGCAACTGTTCCTGAGATGTACATCCAACAGTTCTGGAACACTATGGAAAGGGTCAAAGGACAAACTGCTGTGACAGTGACTCTGAATCACAAACAAGTCACCATTACACCTGCAGACTTAAGGGCTGTTCTCCTAATTCCTGATGTCGATCCAACCAAACTATATGCCACACCTGTTGAAGAGCTCACTCTCCAATTCTTAACCGATATCGGTTATGACGAGGCTACAGGAGTAATCACCAAGCATTCTCACGTAGAGCTTAAGAGTATTCCTCAACCCTGGAGAACTCTCTACATGATCATCACCAAGTCTATTTCTGGTCGTGACAGCGGCTATGAGCACCCTAAGCTCATGGAACTGCAAATATTCTGGGCATTGGTCAACAGGAAACACATCGCTATCGAAGCTCTGATTTGGGATGACATGATGTCATTTCTCAACAAACTTGGCTCAAAGATTCCCTACATCAGATACACTAAACTGTTGATCCAGAGAGCACTTGGACTTCATCCTGATATTCCCAAGAGGCTCAATGACCCCGACAATCACGATATGTTGACGGAACCTATTCTATCTGTCAGAATCAAGGAAACGTCTACAAAGAAACAAGGTGCTGTGCTGCCAGATTTCCTTCTAACTGAAGATGTCGGAAAGCTCGAAACGTACAAAAGGTATCTGGAAGCAGTCAGACAAGGCAAAGTTGGTCATCTCGACGAAAAATCTTCTGGAACACCTGTAAGGAGAACCAGAAAAGGAAGTGCTGGAAGTGTCACAAGTACAGATAGTCAAAGGAATGTTCCAAAGAAGAAACCTATTCCAAAGAGGAAACCTACCCCTAAGAAGAAAGTTCCTTCTCAGGAAGCCACTCCGATCCTTTCACCTGAACCGCAAAGACAGCTCAGGGACGAGGAATCTGATGCTCCTGACACAGATGAAGAGATCACATACTCTGAAACTGCAAAGGATGAAAATCCCTCAGTACCAAAACCTCCAAGTCCTCAAACTATTAAAGGAAAAGGGAAGACTCCTGCACTTGTGCCTCATGATGATAGCTCTGAAGATGAAGAAGAGCAACTGGATCAATCATACAGGAAGAAGTTTCACAACGTCAGACACCTTCAAAAGGCCGAAGAATTTGCTAAAGATCAAATGGGTGGACCCGGAGGATCAAGTGGTGCTGCCCACTCCTCACCAGATCCTGATACGGTTAATCAACCCGGTAAGGGATCTGGTGCCACCACTCTTCTGCAACAATAACAGCCTGTGGAGGATACTATCGTATATGAGTTTGAGAACCCTGAAACTAAGATGACTGAGGAAGATAAAGATGATGATTATGACAAGTTGCTTTTGGGTAGTCCCACACAGTCTCAGAAGGAAACTTCTGAACCGCCTAAGGACCCCAAGCCTCCTCATGTCTCCTCCTCATCAGACTCATCATCTCACTCATCACTACCACCATCAACGAAGTCAACCAGATCATCATCCAAATCAGTGAAGAAACCACCTAAATCTTGGATTTCTCAGACTCATAAAAAGATTGTGAAAGCTGTCCAACAAGTCAGAAAGAAGGACATACTTTACAGAAAACTGAATTGGTTTGCTGACCAAATTCAGTACTTAAATGATGAGAAAGACAAGATGGAGAAAGAAAGGGAATTTGTTCAGAAGTTCATGAAGAGTCATCGAAAAGAGGAACTGAACGAAATGATCGAAGGTTACACTAATAAGTACCTTCAGGATATCATTCCTAAAGTCCAAAAGGAACTGGAGAAGACAGCAAGAGATCATACCCACAAGTTTCTTCTCGACACTGTCCCCGGTGTGACTAGAGAAGTATTTTCTAGACAACTCACCCCTAACATCGTCGCATTGGTTAAACATACAATGGCCAAAGAAGCTGATCTCTCTGAATCTGAGTTAATCGCTAAACTAGTGATGCAAATGTCAAAGCGATCTGGAACGTTTACTTCGGATGAAGCTAAATTTTTTGAAAATCTACTTGATTTTCAACTCAGATCATCATGCAAGGAGTCAGCCGATCAACCCAAACGACCAAGAGATGATGATGATGAGGATAAGGACTCTGCACCTAAACGTCAGAAGCAGTCTGGTAAATCTACTTCGATGCCACCTCCTCCACCACGGACTTCTTCTCAACAAAAGTCTCCTCCACCTCGGTCTTCTACTGATAAACCTCAGGACGATTCCGAGTTACCACCCCTAACTCATAAAACAGGTGATTACTTTGAGTATACGGGTGGTGACGATGAAGAGGTCCTTGAGCCCCGACAACAACCCACCTCACCCAAACAAGTGCAAAAACCAGTATCATCATCAAGGCCTTCCAAAAAGAAGAAGAAGACGACTCAGCCTGGAGTCGTATCATGGCTAGATGACGATAAAACCGAAGAGTTTGAATGGTTCTCCACACTTGTCAATCAAACTCCTTACCCTGATGAAGGTCAAGAATTGGTAGACGGTTCTACATTGGAGCACGCAAAACTTTTGCAAGAAAAGTTCCATGTGAAGAAAATGATGAAATCTGAGTTGAAGCGAATCAAGAATGAAGCGTTTCAACTTCTAAAAGACAGCTCTAAAAGCGCCCTCAAGGTCGAATATCATCTTGAGAACATCGCTCGAGCTATGTCTAACAACATGGATTGGCTCAATCCGGAAGCAAACATTGACTTCACACAAAGGGACAACCCTCCATACTACACCGATTGGACCAAACCCCTACCGACCATTGGCTAAACAGACGAACCACGGATTCCCTTCCGATACTTCTTTAACAGAGACCTGGATTTTCTCTTACATGGTAGCGATGGTTCGCAAAAATACGCTACATCATTGACTCTTCCATTCCCTGCGGCTATTTACTCAAATTGCATAGCTATCGAGGAACGTGCAAATCACTTGTTTTCTGACAACGTGCAAGCATACGACCAAGATGCATTGTATGGGATTCATCATTGGCCTGAACGCCGAAGAATCTACTACAGAAGCTACCTGGTTCAGAAGTCTCAACATGCAGTGTATAGTTCTAAGGACATCGTGGCCATCAAACACATTGATCTCAAGTCTAAGTGGGACTACACATTCTTGAAGAATATCATAGTCAAACAACAAGATGAACAGGACTATGGATTCTCCGAGGCTGACTTTGAGAACTTGTCCCTCAATGACATCGAAGACATGTATCTTGCCAAAGTACAGGGTCGTATGAGACAATTCTCAACTGAAGTTCAACGTGAATTTATCAAGTCAGTTCTCATCTTCATTAGACGCATCGTGATCAAAGAACGTGTTGAAGATATCCAGATGGCTGTTGAATCTTATCAGACGCGTGTCAACCTCACTCCTCCAACGCTTACTCTTCCCGATCTCAACCAGCTATCTCAATATACACTCATCAGCAAACCTTTCGGCGTTGTTTACCATAGTGAACTTCAAAGAAACTGCTTAATGGCGTGTAGTGAGCTCCAAAAATTCGGGGATCATACCTTGAAGCTGGTTAGGGATGGATTGGCGTACAGGTTGAAGGATATACGCCTGAAAGTTGGGTCTCCTAAGCACTGGAATTCTCAGGAAAGGAGGGATGTGAGACGTATCATCACCATGATTGATGAACGGTTGTTCAGAAGGGATCAGTTCAGACGATTGGAGAGCTATGTTGGTGGTCGACCCAGGAGAAACATCACCGGCTTTCAACGCCCTGTGCGCACTCCTGGAAACA
Organism: Chrysanthemum seticuspe; assembly: GCA_019973895.1. Classification (NCBI taxonomy): domain Eukaryota; kingdom Viridiplantae; phylum Streptophyta; class Magnoliopsida; order Asterales; family Asteraceae; genus Chrysanthemum; species Chrysanthemum seticuspe. The sequence goes on along the minus strand of BPTQ01000008.1, from coordinate 338,313,917 downwards.
TCACTGCACTTCCTGGTACCCCTTAAATGGTTTCCTTCATATAATTTTGGATGTATGATTTTATATGAATGGCTTGTGCACAAATAACAGTGTACAACCCGTAATTGTCAAGAAAGGACCCTGTGGTACGCCTCAGTGCCACAATCCTTATAAAAGGAGCGAAAGCTTCTTATTTTTGAGTAAAACCTATCAAACCTTTCACTTTTCAAGGTTTTGCTCAAAAAGACAAGTACTTCCTCATATGATTTTTCAAAACCTCAACCGTTTATATCACTAGTTGAGGGGGAGTATTTGAAGTAAAACTTTGTTCACAAATTGTTAACAGTGGTCACTCTTCCCGCAACACTCAAAATGGTCACATTTATTCTCAACCGTTCAAAAATAACATTTTTTATGCCATTTTTGAGGGGGAGAAAATTGTGTGATAAGAAATATGTTGTACAAAATGCAAATGAATTTGTGTACCTCAGACTTAACCAACGAATTGACGGTACTAAACTGTTAGTAACTCGAAAAGACTTGTCCTGGACGGGTAATAATTTCAAGCTAGTTCGCTAGTAATGTAAACGTGTCTCGCAAAGGACTTGTCCAAGTAGAAAGTACCATTCGAGAAACTCTTGATAGACATGAACTCTGACGGGTATGACAACCTTTCGAGGTTTGTCTACACCTTCAAGGTAGTTATTAGAGCTAGTTGTCACCTAAAAGCTGACAATGTAACTCTTTAACTATGCAACGTAACCGTGTCTCGCGGGGGATTGTCTATCTTCAGTGGATCAATTCAAAAAGTGCGCGCTCTTTCCTCACTGTGCATTTAACCATTAAAACTATTAAGCACATGTGGAGGGGGAGTATTTATGCAAAACATCATCTCTCACAGTGGTTCAAACATGTTTTTCATTAACAAACCCTTTGAGAGATATCTTAACATACAGTGGTTTTAATGGCAAACATAGGTTAGTCATGGAGTTATAAGGTGACTAAGGTTAGGAATAACCATCCTATGATCCGCCAGAGCCGGAGGGATCTACCCAAGGACACTACCATTAGTTAGTGTTACAAGTCCTTAGGAATGATTGTAAAAAGGAGAAAATGAGAATCGGAGAAAGAAGGAGTTGAAGAATCAAAAAGAAATGTAAAGTAAAGGGTGAAAAGAAACAGCCCTCCAGATTATTCAACTTAGGGCAGACACCGGGTTCAATTCATATGCTACTGGTTGTCACTTAGTGACACCGGTATTGAAGATTAAAAGTCGTCATGGACCCTGTGACGCATGCACTAAACCTTCTTAGCCACTCAAGTTTTTCTCAACAGAAGCTTGTTTCATTCTCACAGGGAACCCTACGTAAACTATTGGCTTTCTCTTAGAGATCGCTGGTATTGAAGAAGGAGACCCTCTCCCTAGTCTCCGCTCAGGAAAACCAAAACGCACTATTGAGTCTAGAGCCATGAGATTCATCAAAAGATCTCTTAGGAACACTTGACATTTAATCACTTGATAATCAACAAATAAGATCATCAGTGGTTCATATCGAGTCCTTCACAGATCTTAGCAATTTGTCGAGAACATTTATGAGAGGTTCACATCTGTGATCCTCAGTGATTGAATGGAAACTCCTGCCAGGGTCAACATCAAACAGCCCTGACAGCAGGTCACTTCGGTAACTCCCCGTGGATTACGCGGAGTGTGTCTCAAACGGTCTACAGTCGTGAGGTGATGCTTCGGTGTACCTCAGCGACTCATCTGAACTGTAGATGTACTTCGGAACATCGCGTTATCTCACTTGTGGGACTCCAGTTCAGGAACGGCCTTTGTAAGAATTAGAGTCGTGTTTTCACACTATGCTGTTAACACTCTCGAAGTTCAAACTTGTAAGTGCCGGAAACCGCTTATTACTAACCATTTGAAATGTTTTCTTCTTATGGAAGCTCCGGAGCGGAATGATCGTGCTGATTCTTCTCATGCTCACGCCAACATCATCACTAATGGAAGTTCTATTCGAATGCAACACAACAGTCAGAATGATTCTTCATCAAATCAAAGAATCTACAAAGTCAAAGACTTAAAGAACTTCATCAGTACTGAATTCCAACGTCAAAGAGCGTGTGATCATGTTGAAGAATGACGTGGAGACACTTGAGCAGCGAAGCAGACCTGAGGCAGACTGATGCAGACAACAACATACTATCACTTTCACCACAAAGAACAATGATCAAAGAACAAAGTTAAAGATGACGTCGAAGCATAACTGTTGAAAGATAACTATCTCTCTACACTGGGGAGATTGTTCGAATCAAGACAATTCCTCTCACAAGAAAGAAGAATGTCAGAAGACGTCACAGCTACTATTACATCAACGCCTTCACCGTTTACATTCATATATACTTGAGGGGGAGATTGTTGGAATCACTCCTAAACAGTATTTCAAGTATTTATATTTCATATGTAATAGGTAGCTTTATTATGGCCTTTATGTTTGTTTAAGGTCAAGCTTATGTAGAAGGCCCATAAGCTTAGGCCCAAGCCCACATAAGAAAGGATGGGAACTAGGAGTGTTGCCCTAGCTTCCCTCCTATAAATACTCTTGTAAACCCTCATTTGAGAGTTGGTTGTTCAAGTTCTTCACTTTCACATATGCCTCACGCCTAACCGTATACTATATTGTGTGTGTGTGTGTGTTTGATACTTGTTCAATCGCCTTCATCTCTTTCTCTATAACTTGTGTTTGTAAAACTAATGACCTAACAGATCTCTTAGGAACACGTAAACTTTCATCACTTGTCGTTCAACATTAAGGACGCAAGTGATACATTCTAGAGTCCTTCACAGATCCTATCAATCTGTCGAGAACATTTATGAGGGGATTTACATTTGTGACCCTTAATGATTGAATGGAAACTCCTGCCAGAGTCAACATCAAATAGCCCTGACAGCAGGTCACTTCGGTAATTCCTTGTGGGTTAAGATTAGTGTTGTCTCAAACGGTCTACAGTCGTGGGGTGATGCTTCCGTGTACCTCAGCGACTCACCTGAACTGTAGATGTACTTTGGTACATCGTGTTATCCTTCTTGAGGGCCTCCAGTTTCAGGAACAGCCTTTTCTAGAATTAGAGATGTGTTTTCATACTATGCTGTTAACACCCTCGAAGTTCGAACTTGTAAGTGCTAGAAATCCCGCTAAGGAGATTCCTTTCATGAATCGAGTCCTGAAGATGTGGGTCATTACTTGAACTCGTTCAATGTAATGCCAACTGTCCCTCCACGGGATTCGGACGGCTGATTCGCCCGACCAAGGTGAATGGGATCAAGACATTCATCAGTAAAACAATCGTAGTGGTCAATTCTTTAAGAAAAGTCCACTGTGATCGATTGGTGTTTTTCACTGACCCATTTGTGCAGCTGCTGATGGATGTTCGTGGGATGAAGGACCGTGCTGATTCTCCACATGCTCATACCAACAACAACGCAAATGCAGTTCTCTCAAAAGGCAACTCAAAAGTCAAAATGATTCTTCATCAAAGCCAAAGAATCTACAAAGTTTAAAGACTAGAGAACTACATCACATCTAAAATCCAAAGTCAAAGAGCGTGTGAGCATGTTGGACAAAGACGTGGAGACACCTGAGCAACGAAGCTGACCAGCTGCAGACAACAACATACAATCACCACATCCACACCGGAACAAAGAACAAAGAACAAAGAACTATGAATACAAATACGTCAAAGCTAAAAACTTCAAAAGAAACAAGATCCCACACATGGGAAGATTGTTGGAATCAAAAGCATTTCTTCTCACAAGAAAGAAGAATGCTAGAAGATGTCAAGCAACCGCTATTACATCATCACCAACAAATTAATGAAGATTTCTGGAATCAGTCCTAACACTTAGGGGGAGATTTTTGGAATCACTCCTGACATGTATTTCAAGTGTTAGTCACTTATATGTAATAGGTTGCTTAAATAGGCTTTTATGTTAGTAATTAAGGCTAGGCTCATGTAGAAAGCCCATGAGCCTATGCAAAAGCCCATGTGGCTAAGGAAGGGACTAGATGTGTTGCCCTAGCTCCCTTACCCTATAAATAAATTGTATCCTCTCATTTGAGAGGTTGGTTGTTCACTTTCATATCCTACGCATAACATTTGTTCATTCTATTGTGTGTTTTATTCAACCGATCATCTCTACCTCTATTTCTATCATATTGATGCTTGTGTTAAGTTATGGTGACCTAACAAAAACCCTTTCCCTTCATGAACTTCTTCAATCAGGGGGAATAAATGAGACAATATGTGGCTCAAATATCTCACTTTGGTGTTATCGTCTCACTTTCACATGGTTATCGTGTGTGAAGTTACCTAAATATGATATTATGATGCCTCTCACATGGTCATTTTATCGAGTAATTGCATATTCACAAGTAACTGTTATTCTGATAGACCGCAACATTAAGGGGGAAGTCGTTTCATCTCGTCTTTCGCGGATTGTTTGGTGTGAAGCATCTACATATGTGAGAAGATCTTGCTGATTTCTTGCATGTTACCCCCGAACGGATTTTCCGCAATACGTCAGATTTACCTTGTATGGTTTACTGCTCATCTACAAATTCCGCTGCGTACTGAAAACTTCAAAAGTTAGAAGAAATGTTTACTACATCAAAGTTTCGAATCTGCTGAAGACGGTTTTCAGTTTGGGGGGAAGCTGATTCAGAAACTTCGCCAAAAAGGAGTGTACGAAGAAGCTGCTAAAGACATGCAACATGAATTGGGGGGAAGTTAATCCAATTCATGCATATTACATCATTTGCCTACAAGTGAAGAAAACGGTTCTCAAGTAGAGGTACAAGAAGAAGACAAATAGCGTAAACTTTCATCATCCTCAGCATTTGAAGAGCTTATGAAGACCTTTCTTTATTTGTTTTTTACACTTGTAGGAAATTTTGTAAGTAATCCCTTATGTCGTCCCATTGGGGGAAGATTGTTGGAATCGCTCCTAACTCGTAAATGGAACGACATTGACGGGATTACATTTTCTATCTTTGTTAGCTAAAACACATGGGCTTGTTATGTCATTGATAACGCTCAAAATGAGTATGTTGTTAGTAGTGTTATTGTTGGTTTTGTGTATGATAATCGGCTATATTTACTCATAACTGTTTCAAAAGTGCAAAAGAAGCGTATTTGTATATGAATGTAGCCAGGTATCGCAAAAGGTGAAGAAATGAAGATTTCATGCACATTTGGACAATTCCCGAGGAAGGAAGTCAAGTAAGGAAGCTCTTGGACTCAATGATTAGGAAGCGCAATGATTTCTAAGTGTCTACAACAAGTAAAGATCAAGTTTCATCATGGAAATCAGCATCGAAAGCAAAGAAAAAGGCGCGAATCAAGAAAAGTCAACCAAAGTCAAAGATTGGATGTATGAAAGACTCCCAGCCGATCGATTGGAGCCCGCAACCGATTCGGCTGGACTAATGGTCAAAACGCAACCGGATCGGCTGCGTCGCAACCGATGCAACTGCGAACCCTGGAGTTACACTTTTTATCATTTAATGTTGCCTTAACTTCCATTAATCATTAGAGGCCGATCATTTCCAGTTAGTAACTTGTGAGGGGCATTTTTAGCCTGGTAGTTAAGGGTTTTTAGCTATAAAATGAACTTAGACTTAGTAGTCTAGGTGTGACACAACCAAAAGTGTAATAGTTTACACAAAAGCTATTACCAACCCTTATTATTCATCCCAAAAGTCTTGTTACTGCTGTAAAACGTCCAGGAGGGTGGAGAGACGAATTCTCATCCATTGTTTGATCATTCAGAGTTGTACCGTTAGGCTAGACAATTGGAGGCGTGTGGTTGCTATATTCCACGATTTCTAATTCTTGTAATCAAAAGCATAGGTATTCTATTGAACCTGTCATGAATTTCTATTCTCTTGAAATATTTGAATTACCTTGTTAATACTTGTGTCTTGTTATGATTGTCATGGAGTAATTCTTGAATATACTTGTGTGTAAGGATGTAGGAAATCATAGTAGTGTTCTTATGTGATGCATGTAAATGATCTTGTTTAAATGAGTTTGTTGGAAAACTACTAGTCTTGTTTGATTTGTTGGTAAAACATGTTTAAGAAAAAGGACCGAAAGGATTTCTCTTATGTTTTATTCCAAAAAGTTAAGTGACAAGCTAGTATGGGGATATGGTGATTGATACTCACCATGTTTACTTATTGAAACAAGACTAGAAATATTTTCATCACGAAAGGTCGAAAGATTCGTAGGAACAAGTTTAATAAGAACCTTTTACAAACAAATGGATTTTCTAAAGGATAATCATTAGGATAAGGACCGAAAGGATTACCTACATGTTATTGTTCTTAAAATGATTTTACAAAACATAAACCATAGGTTGGAAATCATTTGCTTATGATTTGTGCATCACATCAAGAGTTTACACCAAGCCTTCATGAACACTTTCTATGATTCCCTATAGACTTCACACAAGTATATGTTTCTTAATATTGATGTTCACTAAACCATAATTTTGAGGAAGCCTTGACAAGCTTTCTTGTTACGAGTCTTTTAACAAATTAAAACGCAAATCTCTTGGGACGATCTCGACTTACCCACCTTTGCTATCGCGAACGAGTGTAATTGCTCGTATATGTTTATAGTAATTGCCGGATAATTCGTGTTTATAAATTTTTAAAACTTGAACACGGTTGAGCACATCAAGTTTTTGGTGCCGCTGCCGGTGATTTGAGTGTTTTTTATTTGTTTTGTTTCTGTAAAATTCGTAATATTAAAGTTCGGTTTCAAATTGATAAATAAAAAAAATTTGGTTTTAGGACCAACCGATTCGGCTGCGCGAGCAACCGAACCGGTTGGTGGTCTCGGTAAATTTATGATTTTTGATTTTTTATAGTTTCTAGTTTATCTATTGTTTTGTGTTTTAGTTAATATATTATTTCTTGTCATTTCTGATTTTTAGGATAGTTTAGAAGATTGTTTATGATTGTTTTTGTCATTTTTAGATTTGTTGGTTATATGTCATTTTTAGTTTTATTTATCTTTCTAATTAATATTGTCTTTATCAGAGTAATTATCTAGTTAATTTTCAGTTATAGATGTTTAGTTAGTTTTAATGGTTAGTTAATTTTATCTAGTTAATGTAGTTTATAGTTAATTAGTATAATTAGTGATTTTAATTAGTAAGGGTAATGAGTAGACACACTTATTAGAGTTTAAGTTGTAATTAATTGTCTTTAATTAATTTTTAATAAATAAGTTAGTTAATTTTATTTTATTTAAAAAAGAATTTGGAAACCACTCCAGCCGATCGGTTGCAACCCATAACTGGATCGGCCGGGTGTTTTTGGTTTGAGACTTACGACAAACCGAATCGGTTGGAGGGCCAACCGAATCGGTTGGAGCTCTCAATAAGAATTTTTCTAGTTTATTATTTTCAAGTTTTAGCTTGTGTTTTTTGTCTTAATAAGTGTCTTTACTTGTTTAAAATATGTTTATGTAGTTTGTTTTGATTTTTACTAACTCTAACACTAATGATTTGCATGCTTTGTCTTTAGTTTTATTTTGTTTTGTTAGATAGTTTGTTATGGATAGTTTAAGTGGAATTTCCGAGTATCTACGCAACTTGGATGAGATGTTTAAGGATACCGGTAACTAGTTGGAAAAGATTGGGAATATCTTGGAAGAAAGTAAGAAAGAGTTAGCTATCGATTCGGAATGTTTGGAAGAAGTTGGAGAAAACAAGGTTCAAGCTCCTAAAAGAATAGGGTTGTGATTTTCACGCAAGCACCTCTCACGGGGTACGATTCACCATTTATGAGGTTTGGGACACCTTGTAGTGTTGAAGGGGTGAGCGCGTGGGATGCTCAATTGAACATGGCTTATGGGGACAACTATATTGTGGACAAAGTTCTTGATAAATTTGGCCACGTTCGTTTGGATTATGAAGCTTATGGGAGAAAATGGTTAAGAATCTTCGGATTAATATCCATGGTCATATTTTCGAGGCCGATTTTGTAGTTTTGGGAGAAGGGAACGCGGATGAACCGGACGTATGTTTTGGGCGAGATTTCCTTGTGACAACTAAATGTCAATTGGATTTTTCTCTAGGTGAGATGAGAATCAACATTACCAATTTGGAGGAAGAGAAGAAAGTGAATGAAATGCATGTGGAATTATGTGCAAACATGGAGAAGGAGAATGTGAAAATTGTGAAAATGGGAAAGGCTAGTAAAAAGAAGACCTCATCAAATAAACTAACTCCCACCACCTCTACTACGAACAAGACCCATGATTACACACCATCACCACCAAATTCACCAAACACCTTCAAACCCTTAACTCAAGACCAAAAGGAAGCCATCCTAGCAAACCTTGAACAAAAATTTCTTGAACTTAACGAGAAGAAACCGGTGATTGACGTGCTACAAGATTATGTTCTATACTGCAAGAAGCTAGATGCGGTTATGTTAGCTAGAGTAAGGTTGTAAAATAAGGATCTTTCAGATGAGGATAGGGATAGGATCTTATTTCGGGGTATGCCACGGAAAGAGAGTGACCCGGGTAACTTCGTTTTGCCTGTAAAAGTTAACGGGACCACTCCGGTTTATGCTTTGGCGGATACGGGATCAAGCGTCAATGTTATGCCTTATCCACTATTCAAGACGTTGGGACTAAGCAAACCTCAACCAAATCATTCTAAGTTAACCATGGCGGACAACTCTCAAGCTAAGGCTATGGGGGAAGTGAAAAATGTGAGGGTGCAAATTGGCTACCAACCTTATTTGGCCGATTTCCTAGTCTTGGACATACCGGTTGATAAAAGTCTACCTCCCTTACTTGGAAGACCTTTACTACGCACATGTGGAGCAATTATAGATATGGGGAGGGGGACTATGACAATCGATGATGGGATCTCAAAGCAACCTTATTATCCCAAGCCTAGGGGTAAAGCTCACGGATTTCTTAGGATCTCTACCCGTACAATTGAAAATTTTGGAATAGGGGCCCGAGGGGTCGAGTGTATACAAAAGAGAAGAGGGAGGCGGGGAATGGCATGTCAAATTCGATATACTTTGCCCGAATGGAAGGAGATTTGTTAGAAAGTTCAAAACTCATGAAACATATCGTGAGTTGACCAAAAAATTCCAAAGCGAGGACATTTTGAGGCATGAATATTTTGAGGAGTGATAAGGAGAAGAACATTGCAACAATAATAACAAGCAATTGTTTGCTTGATTTTCATCTTTTGATGAAATTTTACTTTATGCACTTAGGGATTTTGTTTCTCATTTGGTTTTTATTTTTTATTATTATTATGGTTTGAAGTTATTTTAATCAATTCATTTTGAGTTTTAGTTTAAGTTTATGATGATAAGTATGATGATTTAGTTTTTGAGTTAGATGTTGTTGAAATTTGCAAATGATTGGATGAATGTTGTGTGCATCTTTAATCGGATTTTTGAGTAAATAATTTTTTCTTGGAAGGTAAGATGCCCAAGTAAAGTTAAGAAGGCAAAATTCTGCAAAAATGCAAACTGAAACGGTTGTGTCCATGACTGAATCGGTTGGATGCAAGTATAAGTACCAAACATTTATTTTTCCAGAAAAACACACACACTAATCCTCCATCTGGGTTTCATAAAATTCGACCGCTAAAAGTTTTTTGAAGATTGTAAGAGTTTTAGAAGATCATTATAGCACCTAAACAAGTAAGCATCTGCAATCAATTGACTTAATTAGGGTTTAATTAGAGTATTTGATTCGAATTGCAAATTAGGTCACTAATTTGGGGGTTTTTGATAGGATTCGAATTAAGTTGTAATCTTTCCGAATTAAGTGGGTAATTGATATAGGAATGCATTGCAAAAAGAATTGTAGTGATTGATTCAACATGGAATGAGTATTAGATGATTGAATTTTTGGATTTAATTAGGTTGTGCCATTGAATCAAATTAAGTTGCAATTGATGATTCCTAGTTGGTAGATGATGCATTTTCAGTGAATCTTAGATGACACATTGTTGATTAGAACAAGTTATTGATGAATTGAAGTTAAGATTGTAAGTTCTAAGCATGATGAGCATGTGATGATTGGAAGTTTTGAATGCGAATTAAGAGCAATTTGAGGTTGTGGAAATCATTGGTGATGTTAGAATGCAGTTTAGGAGTGAATTAGAATTGGAAGAATCTAGTGGGAAATCAATTGGAAGGCCATAGCCTTCTGCAGAGCAGGTAACCAATTCGGTTGCGTATCGCAACCGAACGGTGGGATAGTGATCATGAGAGGAGCCGGATCGGCCACCCCTCAACCGATTTGGTTCCAGGTTCTGTTTTGGAAAATTGCAAAATTTTGAACTAGACCCTAGAAGCTTCTATAAACCTTATCGTTTGTTCTAACACTCTTATATTGACTTATATTTGTGATTTATACAGAGAAATGTTGTAGGTTGTTCGAGTTCGACGCGGATTCCACCGAACCCGATTGTTACCAAGTATTGCCAAAGGAATGCAAGGAAGAAGGTTACGTATAGCTTGAAAGCTGAAGGGAATGCAAACTTGAAGTTTAAACATCTCACAAATGAAGAGAAACATGCTTTTAGGGAACGTTTGTCAAAGTTGCAAAATAGAACTATTTCGGTTCCTAGATTGGTAGATTGGGATTTGTTTAACGAATATGAGTGTGAGAATGAGTTGCGGGGTATGATGCGGATGTCTTATGTCTATCTGGTTGATGGAGATTCGTTTGATGATTTTTCTTGGGAGAGAGCGTTTAGCATTAATGAAGAAGTTTACCGTGATTGGTGTATGGAGTTCTTTTCGACTATGTACTTTGAAAGGAAGGTCAATGTTCGGAACATCATGAATGAAGTTTAAGTTTGGTTTAGGCTTTGTGGGCAGGATCACGCATATACCTTGCCGGGTTTTGCTGTTGCTCTTGGATTATATGAACAAGATGAAGTTGATCATCGATTGTTTGAAGCTCATTTTTTGAGGCTTAAGAGATTTGAAAAAGATTACCCTAGTGTTCCCGCATATTGGAATCACATGGGAGATCCTTCTTGTACTCGAAGGAATTCTGCAACCATTAGGAATCCATTGATGAGAGTGCTACACAAGTTGTTAGTATGGGGGCCGTTTCATAGAATTGGAAGCCGGGACAAATGCCTTAAGCCGGACTTGTGGATTATGATGTTGTTGGAAGAGACTAAGGATGGTAATGCGGCTTGGCTCATAGTCGAGTATTTGTCTAGGAAAGCCCCGGGTATCAAAGGTAATAGCAACATATGTGGAGGCCATTATGTGATGAGGTTAGCAAAGATTCTTGGGTATTACAATAGCAATGAGTTGGGTAAGTGTGGAGAGCCACATGTTAGTGAGATATGGAATGCAATGACTTTTGGAACAACTTTGAATAGAAGGACAAAGACGTTGGGAGCATGGATTGAACCACAACCACATCAACCACCACAACAGCAGGGAAATGTGCCAATGAGCAATGTACCGATGGGTAACGTGCAAACGGGTACGACTAGTAGTTTTGATTCAGGTTGGGGAGATTGGAACCGACATTTAAATAAATTGAGTGTAGGGTTATTTGGAGAGATTCGATGATGTTGAGGAACAACTACATTAATGATTATTCGATTCCATTCTTTCAACACATGGCTCAAGAAGCCAATTATGAGTTGCCTCCCTACAACCCACCCAATGTTTCACCATATCCTTTCCCCTACACCTCGTATCCTGGACTGTATCCGTATCCATATCCTGGCTATGCACCATTTCCCGACCTAGTGCTTGCGTATGGTAGATTACCCGAGGTTGGAGGATCAAGCTATGATGTTGGAGGATCTTCATCGGGATTTGGAGGAAATAAGAAGAAGAGGAGAGTTCTTTCGGAGTTTGTGGACGAGCACTATGAGTCCGAAAGTGATGACGAAGATGATGATGACGATGAAGGTGATGAGATGAGTGAGGATGACGAATGATTGAAGATCATTCTTTGGATTATGATTTCAAAAACAATGCTTATGTGTGTCGAACAATATTATCTCTATCTCTATCTCTTAACTATTTCTTTAGGATTATTATCATACTTTGTTTATTTTTATTTTTAAGTAGCGTTTGGATTATTTGTAGTTTGTTTGTTTGTTTGTTTGTTTGTTTTGTGTATTGTGTATATTTTGCAGTTTTGTTTGCAGGATGGATGTGACGGAAGCTTATTGTTGGTCAATATTTGGAGTTGGATAACTCACATGCGTGCTGATACGCTTACGCAGCGCGTTCGGGGTCAAAGGAACTTCCTTTTCGTCGAGCAAGATTTTCAACACCCTAGGCAGTGAACCTAATCGTTGTAGTGTAGTATTAGGGTAAGCCACGGGTATTGATATCGTTCTCTAGGGGAATAGGAATGCTAGTGAGAAGTTACTACGCTAAGATTGAGGTTGAGGAAGATTATTTTTTTTTATCTTATTTATGTTTTTTAGGAAATTGAAAGGTACGAATCTCGGGTATTGGATTTGGGGGGTTGGTATTTCTACCGATTACTCTACTATTATCTAATTATCTAAACTAAGGTGGTGGTAGTCTATGTCTAATTAATGTGTGCTCGTATGATAGTTTAAAGATGTGTTTACTTAGGTTTTACTACTCCTTAATTATCTCCTATTGATGGTTGAGTTGTCACGTCTTATTCTTAGTTGCGTTGTGTGTCTAAAGTTGTAGGGTATGCGTTTCTCCCTAACTCTTTGAACTTACCAAAGGGTCTCGTCTACAAAACCCACTAGGGATAATAAACTCTTACTCTAAGGCACTCTTTGGATGGTTTAGCTTACAACTACTCAGGTAATTATATTCTAAGGTTCACAAAGATGAATCAAGCATTAAGTACACAACGAATGACCTATCGCATTACTAGATCATTAATCAACTAAGATAAGAAACAACCAATCAATATTCAATAATTAAGTGTCATACTCCCTAAGCAAACACACAAATAAATTAGCCGGACATGGAGAACATGCAAGCATACACACAAATAATCAAAGACATAATTGAATTGATGAAGTAAATACTTATCTTGATGTAAGATAGGGTTTGGAACCCTAAAATACTGTACAAGACACCCTTGGTTCGGTTTTAGGTTTTCATTCCAAAAAGACTCTCCTAAAACTGAAAAATTCGGATTCTATATATAATATTACATATGCGACGGCGTCACCTTATGTTTTGTGATGCCGTCGTGTCGTCTTCATTAGGGTTTCGTCTTGGCCACGTTAACCTTGCGACGGCGTCACCTTATGTCTGTGACGCCGTCCTCTTCAGCTTCTGACGTCGTCTGGGTTGCATCTAGGCCGTCTGAGTAGCAACGGCCTACTCTTTTAAAGCCCGACATCGTCACTTGAAAATAGGGTTTTTGGCTACTGTATCGTCACAAAAATCCTCCGACGGCGTCGCAATTAACACCTGACGCCGTCGCCTTCTGTTTTCAGCAGCTTTGAGTGTCTCGATTCTGACTTTGGCCATTATCTTCGTATATTCGCGCCTTTTCGTCCAAATAAGTGACATTCCAGCATTTTGCCTTCAAGAGACCTAAAAAGTGAAAAGTAACGATATTAAGCAATAACGGATACAAAAGTGATCAAATAAGGGCTTAAACGACCCCTCAAAATGGTACCTTTTAAAACCTTATCACGTGCCTATGACCCAATATGCATATTGCATATTCTATCCAGTGGTATCTTTTTGACTATTTCTTTTTCCCATTTTCTTTACTTTGAAGTTCATTTTATTACATTGAGGACAATGCAAAACTTAAGTATGGGGGAGGGAAGAAAATAGGAAAAATGATACGATTTTTAATTTTTTAGTTTTTAGTCTTATTTTTGATTTTTTTAGGTAAAGTTTTTGGATTCAAGTAATTAGTAGAAAATCGCCATTGATTCTCTAGTTGTTTTCACACTTGGGTATTTCAATGGTAAAATGAGGTTTTTGAAAAAAAATTATTTGGACCAAATTACGAAAGTAATTCATTTTGGATTCGATAGCATTTTCTAACGCGCATTGTAGCCATTTTCCACTAAATTGTGAGGATTCTTTTTGTATAAAACATATCTTTTTGTTTTATATTCTGCTTGAGTGTGCCGGTGATTATGTCGATTCTAGAACTTGTACTTGTTATGCATTACGGTTAAAATCACTCTCGAGAGATAAAAAAATGTTCAAGTGATAAGAGGCATCGTAGGATTTAACCCAAATGGCCTTCCATTTTACATCTAATGTTTTTTGCTAACCACATCGGTTAGTTAACCACTTTATATAGACCCATTTGTTAGTGCTCATTTTTAGCACTAGATACCCTTAGTTACACCCTTCGAGCCAATCTTTTCATTTTTGTTAAATCCAGAAAAATACAAAAATATTTTACACCTTAAACCTTAGCCAACCCATGTTAATGTCTATTGGTTTGTTGCTAGTTGTTTGGAGTGTTGGATTGTTTTTGATGATTGAAGAAGCTACACTTTGTCGTTTGTGTGTACCATTCTCCAACAAAGATGAAGGAGACTTCTTTCTCATTTGTATTTTTTGTGGTGTATGCTTATACTAAGTGTGGGGGAGTTGAAAAAAAAAGTTATGGTTATAGCCAATGTGCTATATGGAGTATATTGATTAGCCAATGAGCTAAATGGAGTATATATGTTTGGAGATCGATATGTGAAGAAGAGGAAAATATAATCATTTTCGGGATTGTGGTTTGTGTGATGGCTAGCAACATGGAGGTTTAGACTTGACTTTATCTTTCTTTTAAAACCAATTTCATAAACCATCCCATGCCTTATCCATACCGTTTATAAACCCAAAGCCTTAATATTATAACCTGAATAAAAGCCCTCTTTGATGAATTTATTTTATTTGTCTTGATACTTGTACAAGCTTATGGTAAAAAGCATTGATCATGACTAGGCATTGAGTGACTTACATATACCCACCAATATATGAGTGTTGAGTGAATTCTTAAAATCATTCGTGAGGTGTTTAGTTATGTTATCTAAATTTATTTGGTTCATTGTAAAATTTTCACATATTAACAATTATTTCTCTTGAGATGATTGTTAGATTTTTGGAACCATGGTATCGAGACCATTGAAATCAATTTTCGCAAATGTTAGACCTACTCGAGGGCGAGTAGAACTTAAGTATGGGAGAATTTGATAACGCTCGAAATGAGTATGTTCTTAGTAGCGTTATTGTTGGTTTTGTGTATGATAATCGGCTATATTTACTCATAACTGTTGCAAAAGAGCAAATGAAGCGTATTTGTATATGAGTGTAGCCAGGTATCGCAAAAGGTGAAGAAATGAAGATTTCATGCACATTTGGACAATTCCTGAGGAAGGAAGTCAAGTAAGGAAGCTCTTGGACTCAATGATTAGGAAGCGCAATGATTTTTAAGTGTCTACAACAAGTAAAGATCAAGTTTCGTCTTGGAAATCTGTTGGGTTTTACTAATCATAACAATTACAGTAAACATGTAAACATCATCAAAGCATGCAGCGGAAGTAATAGGAATAATACTTGTAAATTAGTTAACCGAATTAAAAGTATATGTGTATATTTTGTGAATCAATACAATTAGGGTTTACGAAAAAACCCCAAATCAAGATCAAGAACCAAGAAACCCTAAACCCTAATAAATTAGGGTTTATGAATGTCGACCAAAACCCTTGTCGACCCACAAAGATATGCAAACACAAGTGTATTTGCTCTTTGTTCTTGTACACACGTATTAGTAGCGAATCAATGAGAAAAGCTAGGTTCTTGAATCACAAATAAACCAAACACTAATACTTGAGCTATGGAAAATCGAATCCCTAGGGGTTAGGGATGTGGGACGATCGACCAAAGCACAAGGGGAGGAGAGGAGAAGAAGTTAGGGTTCTTTGGTGATCCAATATTAATTAGAATGAATGCAAGGGGCCTTGTATTTATACTAATTCAATCCCTTGGTCTCCAAGTTAGGGTTTGGATTCCCCTATTCCCTTGTTCGACCGGTTCTAGGACCCAAGATGGGTTCTAGATCCTTCTTGACCACTAACTTCATATTTAGTCATTTGACTTATCATTTAACAACCGTTAACCAAACATCGTTAAATAATAACTATCGTTAAGTGTTTATTTCATGACTAAATAATTAATAATAACATTTATATATTAATTATTCTAAACATTAATTCTCATACGTTATGTGTGCAATCCCGAAGTCTCGAGTTCGAATCCGGTCATACTAATATTAATTTATATCCATAACCTTTCAGCTCCCACTTGGATATATCTTAATATAGTAAGGACATTGGTTTAGTCTAGCTTAACACGCCAATGCCCCCAGATTTGAACCGAGTGTGGTTTCCCTGGAAAAACCATTTTTAATGATTCATCATTATACTTATCCTTTTACTTCTAATACTTCATTAACTGTGAATATGGATCAAGTCATTTCACAAGTTAAGATTTTTGTTTCTCGTTATATCTGATTGAACAAGATTACCAAATCATCTGAACGTATTCTAGATAGATTTTGGGTAAGGCCTTACAAACATCTTGCCAATCCTACGAGGGGCCCAAACAGTATTATACTTTGAAACAAATTCAAATGACTACAAGCAAAACTCATGAACTTTGTAACACTTCTG
Source organism: Chrysanthemum seticuspe (assembly GCA_019973895.1). Lineage (NCBI taxonomy): Eukaryota > Viridiplantae > Streptophyta > Magnoliopsida > Asterales > Asteraceae > Chrysanthemum > Chrysanthemum seticuspe. The sequence continues at coordinate 338,297,206 of BPTQ01000008.1, read as the reverse complement.
AAAATAGCCCTTATAACCACCTTTTACGGATAGCGTTAGACTATTTCACACAAGTGTACTACATTCATAATATTTATCTGGTATCTCAAGTCTGAGGATAAATATACATGATTTACTTAATGACAAGGATCCATAAAGTACAATCATGTTAAGTTGGGATCTGTCCTATATTCAATTCATGAATATCATGTGAATTTGGCATGTCCCACGCATCAATATACTTAAAGTATATTCTACTAAAACTCATATTTGTCTTAATTCAATGACATTCCCACATCATTGATCGACAACGGACTTTTAGAATAACATAAGTTATTCACGGATTAAACATGCAAATATAAGATATAATATTAAGAAAATGAAAAATAAACATAACCAATATTTTATTTCATTTAAATAATATTTGTTCATAACATCCCTTATCCAAATACTAAATAGATCAATGCATGATAATACTGGTTAATGAATTATGCCTCAAGTAATGACAATCATACTTGTTGACAAGGCATAATTTCAACTAACTTTGATCTATCAGAATTTTGAGAATACTTATTTCAAGAATTCAACTAGTGAAGTTCTTGTATGTGTGCATTCAAAATATCTTGATATTGCCACATAATATTTCATAAAGTGTGTGACATCCTCAACCACCAATTTATGACAATAAAACTTTCAAACATTTTAATGTTTAAGGTATTCTAATTCTTTAATGTATAATGCACCTATGCTCTTAGTTGAGCACAACTAGTTCACATGTCCATTTACAAGGATGAAATCCTCCCATGACTAGTATTGAGTGTCATCTCAATAATACCAGCATCATTGTATTCAAACAACAATATGCTCTTTAAAATCTCCATAAACTTCAATATCTACAGTGTAATGTTTGATGCCTTCAAAACTTTCAAGTTTGTTGGCTATGACAATTACGCAACAATTGATGTATTGCTCATCCATAGAATTTTGAGAGCAATTCCAGGTTGAGGAATGTAATTCTAAATTCAAACATATTCCATTAGAATATTCATTACACCAGTTATCTAATAACTTCATTAGATATCAATGTTGTCAAATCATCTTGCATTCAAGCATGATATAACAATAACATGATGTACATGAAAAATACTTGTGTCAAACTAAGATTTCATTCATGTTCTATATATCTATTTTCCAAATGATATATCATGTTCTATTAGACTCATTTATTTTACCGCACATATTTATTAACAATAAACATATACTCCAAGGTTGTATGTATTATTTTCTAAATCTTTCAAGTGAAGTTCCATTCCAAACTAGAACTTAACATTTAGATTAGATGGAATGTTACTATCCATAACATATAAGATTTAAAGAAAATAAACATAATACTCCCACTAGCTTTTAGGAATACATAGAAATTATCTTATTTTAATTTTAAATCAAAACTTGGATTTAATAGTTAAACATAAGAATCATCTTCTAGATGCATGCCTATATCCATTCATGGATTCTTGTAGTTTGTACATTTTCAAAGATTATGTGAATTCATAAAACTCCTTTCGATTGCTTATTGTCCTCGCAAAAGCAATCACACAAGAAATAGTTTTTAATATTCCATTGTCATTTTTCATATCAATGAAAATAAGTATGACAATTATAATCATTATATATTTAATGTAACAAGGAAAGAATATTCAATCACAGTTAATTGCTTAAGTGTGATTAATAATCCTGTCACAAGTCATGCATTAAACACATGTACAATTTTGTCCATATGATTTCTACACACAGATTTAAACCACTAGGATTTTCCTTCTTTTGAAGAAACTCATCTTCATTAAGATAAACCAAGTTTCCAAAGTTGATCACCTTTTTGGACGGCATCTAAACATTCATAGTATGAATAATTTACCACAATTCAATATTAGGTAAATGCATCATCATGATTAACAGGTTTACCATAATCCTGCAACTCATATATCTCAGCATATCAATCAATTATCTGAGAATCCTTACGGCTCTATGAATGAGAATTCTACCATCTTGAGGTTTATCAGATTTGACCTCATCATGATATTTACCAGTGTATTTTAGAAGATTATGTGTTTGTAATTGTAATTTTAATCTCTTCAAGATCTAAACAAAACTCCCACTTGCTTTTGTAATTTAAAGACTATCTATAAATACTTTAGCAATTAGAACAACACTAAATTGTTTTCTTTTGGGATATTACAAAACATATTGACAGTTCGTAAATCTTGTTCGCTAATAACCTACTCCATAAGTAGTTTTAACAAATCAGAACTTCAATATAAGACTCAATGTGATTCATCACATTCGTTACTAAAATGGTGTCTTATTAATCTTCTAGGTTGATTTTTATTAAGTATATCCAATTAATACTCAATTTTCTAACCTTGATAACTTTTGGAAGAAAAGAAGATATAGTTATCTTGAATCAAACAATATAACAAATGTTTGATTCTTCTAACTGAACAATCCATATATATACAATATTTCATTAGAATTAATATTGTAAGACAATCTAACAATATGTAAGATAAACATATTCCTTTTGGCTTACCTATTTACCAACTAAGACAACTTAATGGCATAATAGAATTCCAAGCCAATTGCATGCTTTATAACTCAAGTACTTTTGATCAAGTCACTTCATGTCCATGTCTCAACAAGAAAACATAAACAGTTATAATCTCATTATATGTTATAAGTTATTCACCAATGAATTTATATCTTAATATAATAAGTTAACGTATTACTTTATATTATATGTCTTGTAATAATGAAAAGACTTCATGTTTGTGACTTTACAAAGAAACACATAAACATTTATAATTTAAAGTAATTATGAACACCACGTCATGGTTTCAATTAATTAATTTTCAAGTTAATAAACTACTCTATCTATTTATGTCATTCTAAAAATACATAAATATTTAAGATAGTATTACTTTATTTATTTATGTCATTCCATGAAGTGTCCAACTTAAGAAACTGTAAAAAACATCCACGCCGGATCCCACGACAAGTGGAGATTTACCTTGAGATTACAATCTAGCCAAGATCTCACTTAAACTAAAATGTAACTTCAAGTGTTTCTATAATTTGAATGACATAAGACATAAAAGTAGTCTATGTTATAATCTTGACATATGTTCTTTAAGCAAGACAATCTTATTAGAACCTTACGATCAAGAGAATCCATTAATCATATTTGTATGTGTTGTTCCTTTGCACACAATAAATACTTCTCCCACTTGTGCATAGAACAACATCATATAGTAGATAAACAACATGACATTCGTTTGTTTATGTGAGCAATATGATAGTGTCATAGATATATAAGCATTACAAGTAGATGTAGGACCACTTAATTATCAAGGAAACGTTCATAACTATCCTTGAGCATATGAATGTCTACATTTTTGAACGTAATGTATTATTTCAAGAAAATCTAGAAATAATCTGAGTTACTACCAAGATAATAAATCTTGTAACTCCCACTGAATTAGACAACGTTACAATAATGTCTTATTCAGTAATACACCATACTCTCACTGGATTTGACAACATTGTAAGTGTTTCATTAACCAGTAAAAATAGCGTGCTATTACGTTGCTACCCCTTTGTAAGACCATTCGTAACAATTACTTAGGTACTAAAAGAGTGTATTCTACTCTGTAGATGATGGATCATCCATCAATGCTATTAACTTAAAAAATTGAGCATGCAATTTCTTTCTTAATGGGTCTACCATCGCCATAATGATGTATAGCACCTTCAATTAGTCAAAACGTACAAAACAACTAGATAAAATATACTAGTTTGTCTTTTACCAATTTTGCGGTAATTAGTCTAGCTTCTAATTTAATAACTCATAAAATGTCAAACATGTTTTCTAGTTGACCAAAATGTCATATAAGAATTCAATCACCAACAGAGGGTAATGAAATCTCTTAAGGAAAATATGGTGTACAATTTTCTTAACTGTTAAAGTTGCTATGAGTTATATTAGAATTTAGACAATTCTAATGTTCCTAATATACCTTTCTCAATCACGGAAAAGGAATAGGATTGAGTCTCACTCTTCTTCCATGGAAGAGTCTATGTTTGTCTTTTTAGTAAAATTTTCTTGATCAAACATTTATTTGAAAACAGAACTAGATCAATTTACCAAAGCCCAAACCACATTTACGGTTTAATGTTGCATTAATACAATCAAAAGAATTAACAAAATTCAATTTTTAGTATTTTCGATAATTAAATCTTTCAATAAAATAAAATACCCTTGGTCAATATTCATATTAACCATAGAATTTTCCTTGAATCTAGGACCCTCATTATCATAGTTTCACCACATCAGTTGATCTGCTAGTGATGAAAGTATAGAATAGGTAATTGTCGAAGAACAATAATTGACAAACAAGTTTTCAATTCCTATAAAATATGGGATTTACAATTTTTCCAAACAATTATGCAAAATGTAAGCATGTTTTATCCCATCTTATGCCTTAAGTTATAGGTCTCACTAACTAACTTAATTAAGTTGTCTAATTTAGAAACTGCAAATTATTTAAGCTGAGGTCTCACACAACATAAAGATTCACCTTGTTATTGTAATCTAGCTCAAGGTCTCACATAACTAAATTACAACTTCAAGTGTTTCATATCATTAGATGGCATAAACTTAAGATTTAAAGGGTACAATTTTGATGTGTAATCAAAACTTATGTATGAAGAAGCATGCATACATCTTCATAACAAAAAATGTTTCAAAACCTTACTCATAGTTTTTAATTGCTAAGATTAAATTCTACAAAGTTTTAATCGATGCGTTGAGAAACTTACAACTTTGCACTAAGATGCTTCGTACATAGAATAGTTATACTAGGTAGCTCCAATCGAACGCACAGAGAGGCAGAGGACCATGTAAGTGCTGAAGCATAACCTTAGACATCATTTCAGTGTGACTGTGCGCACTTCTTTGAATCCCCTTTTGAGTTTGTTCTAGTGGGTGAGCCGTTCTAACCATTTTGTGCAGTCGCATCAGTCGATTAAAAGTTCAAGATTTAATACTTAGAAAACAAATCAAATTTCGCCATTATTTAGTCCATTTAATTTTCTATTCTCGAAAAACCCTTTTTGTTTACTAGCGTTTCATACAATATAAACAAAAAACACTTTAATAAAAATTAAAACGAACTCAAATAATATACATATAACTTAACAATTAACATATGTAAAAAACAATTAGTCACATGCATAATTATTTGATAAAACCTAATAAACAATTAAAGGCGTAAAACCATGCATACATCAACTAGGGCTTTCACCTAAAAGGTAAGTGAGCCACATGCATCGACAAGTCAATTGCGTAAGCCAAAGTCAATAGTATACCAAATAGCATACAACGAATTTTTATTAGATATATTGAGGTCTTCCCAATTTTATATTTATCAAACAATTAACATGTGAATTTCACTTAACAATTAATCAAAACAATCCATACACAATAATCCATGACAAAACATGCATGTTTCAACATGGATTCCTCATAACAATTATAATCCCAAGATACGCATATAACCATGGCACATAACAATTATTCATGAAAACCACATAAAATATACTTGCAATCCTAGGGTTTCTACAACTTTTACAAAAAATAAAACCTAATTAAAAAAAAGGGTAATCGACCCTTATAATAAAAATTAGGGTTCTAATTTTCAAAACCCTAGAAACCATAAAAGCATGTAATAATCATAAAGATTCAATTTTTATGTGTTTCGGTAATTAATTACAACGTATTAACGGCTCTTGATGCCACTGTTGGGTTTTACTAATCATAACAATTACAGTAAACATGTAAACATCATCAAAGCATGCAGCGGAAGTAATAGGAATAATACTTGTAAATTAATTAACCGAATTAAAAGTATATGCGTACCTTTTGCGAATCAATACAATTAGGGTTTACGAAAATACCCCAAATCAAGATCAAGAACCAAGAAACCCTAAACCATAATAAATTAGGGTTTATGAATGTCGACCAAAACCCTTGTTGACCCACCAAGATATGCAAAAACAAGTGTATTTTCTCTTCGTTCTTGTACACACGTATTAGTAGCGAATCAATGAGAAAAGCTAGGTTCTTGAATCTCAAATAAACCAAACACTAATACTTGAGCTATGGAAAATTGAATCCCTAGGGGTTATGGATGTGGGACGATCGGCCAAAGCACAAGGGGAGGAGAGGAGAAGAAGTTAGGGTTCTTTGGTGATCCAAGATTAATTAGAATGAATGCAAGGGGCCTTGTATTTAAACTAATTCAATCCCTTGGTCTCCAAGTTAGGGTTTGGGTTCCCCTATTCCCTTGTTCGACCGGTTCTAGGACCCAAGATGGGTTCTAGATCTTTCTTGACCACTAACTTCATATTTAGTCCTTTGACTTATCATTTAACGACCGTTAACCAAACATCGTTAAATAATAACTATCGTTAAGTGTTTATTTCGTGACTAAATAATTAATAACAACATTTATATATTAGTTATTCTAAACATTAATTCTCATACGTTATGTGTGCAATCCCAAAGTCTCGAGTTCGAATCCGGTCATACTAATATTAATTTATATCCATAACCTTTCAAAATTAGCATCAAAAGCAAAGAAAAAGGCGCGAATCAAGAAAAGTCAACCAAATTCAAAGATTGGGTGTATGAGAGACTCCCAGCCAATCGGTTGGAGCCCGCAACCGATTCGGATGGACTAATGGTCAAAACGCAACCGGATCGGCTGCGAACCCTGGAGTTACACTTTTTATCATTTAATGTTGTCTTAACTTCCATTAATCATTAGAGGCCGATCATTTCCAGTTAGTAACTTGTAAGGGACGTTTTTAGCCTGATAGTTAAGGGTTTTTAGCTATAAAATGAACCTAGACTTGTAGTCTAGGTGTGACACAACCAAAAGTGTAATAGTTTACACTAACACTAGAACAAAAAGTGGATTTGGCCACACCGAATATGTGTGACGATATACATATAGTCACACATGTTTTTTCGGCCGTGTGTGACTAAAGGTCGCGCGACCATAGGTACCCTATGGTCACGTTTTTGACTTTTTTTTAGTCTCTATTGCAAAAGAGTAACCAAAACCGTAACATGTGTGACTAATTAGGTATAAATTTTGTTGGATTAATCCGTATTAGTGACCATAAACACTGTATACTCACACAAAGCATGTTTGTTTTGGGTATTTAGTCACATACAATTAAGCATAAAGTGGCAAAAAGTGTTAATAAGTGTGACCATATGTTGTTTAAGGTGAAGAAATATGTCTTTTGTGTGACTATTGATCATCTAATGGCCACTTGAATTTTATGTTTGTGTGGCCTTTTCTAACATTTAGTCACACAAAGCATGTTTGTTTTGGGTATTTAGTCACATACAATTAATCATAAAGTGACTAAAAGTGTTAATAAGTGTGACCATATGGTGTTTCAAGTGAAGAAAGGTGTCTTTTGTGTGACTATTGATCATCCAATGGCCACATGAATTTTATGTTTGTGTGGCCTTTTCTAACATTTAGTCACACAAATCATGTTTGTTTTGGGTATTTAGTCACATACAATTAACCATAAAGTGGCTAAAAGTGTTAATAAGTGTGACCATATGGTGTTTTAAGTGAAGAAATGTGTGTTTTGTGTGACTATTGATCATCCAATGGCCACTTGAATTTTATGTTTGTGTGGCCTTTTCTAACATTTAGTCACACAAAGCACATTTCTTTTGGGTATTTAGTCACATCCAATTAATCATAAAGTGGCCAAAAGTGTTAATAAGTGTGACCATATGGTGTTTTAAGTGAAGAAATGTGTGTTTTGTGTGACTATTGCTCATCCAATGGCCACATGAATTTTATGTTTGTGTGGCCTTTTCTAACATTTAGTCACACAAAGCATGTTTCTTTTGGGTATTTAGTCACATGCAAGTAACCATAAAGTGGCTAAAAGTCTTAATAAGTGTGACCATATGGTGTTTTAAGTGAAGAAATGTGTGTTTTGTGTGACTATTGATCATCCAATGGCCACTTGAATTTTATGTTTGGGTGGCCTTTTCTAACATTTAGTCACACAAAGCATGTTTCTTTTGGGTATTTAGTCACATACAATTAATCATAAAGTGGCCAAAAGTGTTAATAAGTGTGACCATATGGTGTTTCAAGTGAAGAAATGTGTGTTTTGTGTGACTATTGATCATCCAATGGCCACATGAATTTTATGTTTGTGTGGCCTTTTCTAACATTTAGTCACATAAAGCACGTTTCTTTTGGGTATTTAGTCACATCCAATTAATCATAAAGTGGCCAAAAGTGTTAATAAGTGTGACCATATGGTGTTTTAAGTGAAGAAATGTGTGTTTTGTGTGACTATTACTCATCCAATGGCCACATGAATTTTATGTTTGTGTGGCCTTTTCTAACATTTAGTCACACAAAGCATGTTTCTTTTGGGTATTTAGTCACATGCAATTAACCATAAAGTGGCTAAAAGTGTTAATAAGTGTGACCATATGGTGTTTTAAGTGAAGAAATGTGTGTTTTGTGTGACTATTGATCATCCAATGGCCACATGAATTTTATGTTTGTGTGGCCTTTTCTAACATTTAGTCACACAAAGCATGTTTCTTTTGGGTATTTAGTCACATACAAATTAAGCATAAAGTGGCCAAAAGTGTTAATAAGTGTGACCATATGGTGTTTTAAGTGAAGAAATGTGTGTTTTGTGTGACTATTGGTATTTTCGACAAGTTTATGTATTTTCGGCAATATTTTTCTTGAAAAACATCTTGTAATAGATATAAACAATGACAATAAGTTATTCAAACAATTTTATAGGTAGTTTTAAGTATTTTCGGTAAGATAAGAAGGTTTTCGACAAGTTTGACCACCATTAACCGTCATTGACCATGGTTGACCGATTTGTTTGACCGATTTACATAAATCGGTAAGGTTGGTGGCCTTGCAGCACCTAATCGGCGATTAATCGGCCTTGTAGGCCTTGTTTTGCAACACTGATTGTGACTATATGAATCTTTCAGTCACATATAAGAAATCAATATATATCAAAACAAATTCTAATATATTAAAATATATTCAAAATATATTCAAATACAATAAAATTGGAATGTATATAAAATTGTAATGTCGTACATAATAAAATTCTCAATAATTTAACGACTTCTGACTCTTGATCTTCTTAGCTTCCTTTTGCATGGTATGACTAGAGACGTAGCGCTTCGTATGTAATTTAGGTGCAGTTCTGTTCTCACCAATCAGTTTTATGGTACTTGGTGGTGTTACCTGTAGGAAACAAAAGCCGGGGTATCAAACATTGAATTAAATATGAAGAATGATATATGTAGGTTTATAAAACACATGCATCTATGTACCTTTTCATCGAAAACCACTTGATCCTTTGGCCATGCATAAAAACCACCTACTGCATCCTTAACTGGTTTGAGACCGTTACTTCCTACATCCGGTATGCACGCTGCATCCACTAAAGATTTTTCAATAGACACTCTGTAGCAATCCTTTGGGAGTGGTTTGTTATGAAGCATTTGTTTTCCATCAGTTTTGTACACGGTACCCTCCGCAATAATAGTTGATTTCTTTAAGTGCCACAGTCTGCACTTAATTACCTAAAAAGATAATTTGTTGCATGTATATATGTATCAGTAATTAATTAAACTAAAGAACATATGAAAATGTTTAAATACATACTTGTGGTAGTACTGTTAATGGAGACTCCTGTTCTTGTGATCCAGAAAGTTGACGTGAAGAATCCTTTCGTTTTGATCTAGTCGATTTCTTAGATGCGACAGATTTAACAGTTTCCTATATGTATAATACACGGTAAATAATACATGTATGTAGAATTCAAAAATCCCAGGGGGGTGATTTATTACTTACACTTATTTGAATTTCCTTTTCCAAAGTTGCAAGTCCATTAGACTTCTCAATGCTCGCAACTTTCTCACGTCCAGCAACAAGTGTTCCGGCATCCTCATCAGCACTGCTATTTAAAAGATTAATGTTCACCGGAGACACCTGAAATATAAATTGTATAAGAAGACTGCAGCACTATTTAAAAGGGTAAAAAAAAGATGGAATGTTACTTTCTAATGTCTTACTTCCGTTTCTGTCAATGGAGTTGAAGTTGACTGCAACTGCCCCCTTTGTACAGCCAATTGTTTCATCAAATCCTGTATTACCGCCTCTTTTGCTTGACGTTGGTGCCTCTCATTATCAAATTCACTTTGAAGTGACACCACTCTTTCATCAGATGCTTGTCTGATTCGAGGCAGATCAAAATACCTCTTGTAGGTTACTCCACCTCCCACTCCTCTCGCATATCCTCCCTTTTCCTTACCGAATACAAATGTCATGGCATCAGTGCCATGATCAAGCTTCAAGGTTCCTTGTTTGATCTTCTCCTCCGTCTCTTTCTGCACACACAATATGGGAAATAGGTTATTTAATTCTACCGGTATCAAATTATAAATAACAGTATTAACTTATAACTAACAGAATTAATTAATAACTAACAGTTTTAATTAATACACTATCAGTTTTAACTAATACACTATCAGTATTAACTTATAACTAACAATAAACATAATCATAAAATGAGTCAAACTTACAATTTTTGTCCAACTGTTCTGATATCATCATCGTGAAATTCTCCGTCTTTATTCACCCTTCCTTTCAACCACAGCGTACCATGCGGTGGTTCTTCATCTGGTTCAATTTCTTTATTCTCGATCTTATAAACATCAAATACATACACTTGTAAGATAAACCAATATAAACGAAAGTATGATGCTATTAAATGCAAATGTTTAATGTTTAATGTTACCATTTTATCCATCACACGGGCGTATCCACCTCGTCCCATTCTATGCTGATAAACAGACTTGGAACGCGCCACTTTAGATGCAGCTGATTTCACCTTGCAACACAAAATAAAAAGGTGTTTAGATGTAGTAATGCTGATAGTATACAACTAATATATATGGAAACATCAAATGTGACAGATATTTGAACTTGAATAAAAATGAATAATTAACACCTTGTATTCCTCGGTGGCCGTGTAGTTTACAAAATTTACCCAATCTTCAGCTTTTATAATTGCACTATACTTCGCCGGGACTTCATTAAGTTTTGAAAGGGTATTTTGGTTGGGCAATATGTAGTTTTCGGTCAATTTCCTTCTGAAATTCCTTAGAAGTTGACCAAGACAATTCATTATCAGCTTTCGGACAGTCATGCCAACATCAAAATATCGTTGCAAAGATTAACACAATGTTGTTAATTAGTTGCACATAATGTAAATGCAGAGATAAACTTATTAACACCTTGTACCTACGACAGCCAAGCCACTACTAGTTAAAAAAAGTATATGTGTACCGTGATTTCGTCCCACATTTTATCTCTTGCTTCTGAATCAACCTTCCTCCAGGATAGAATCCTGACACCTATATGCTCACGAACCAAATCACCCAAAAAACTCGAAAACAATGCCCTGTTTTTTCTAGATATCCTATTCAGTGCATCGAAGGTTACACTGACCTTTATTCCGTCGGCTTTTCCATAATCCCTGCGAAACTTAGCTAACCTAGTTATGCCCCTCTTAACAACATTCGCATTTGAATGGTTATTTTCAGCATCCTCACCCTCATCTGAATACGCCTCTGATTCATATCCAAATGGGTTATCATTTTCACGATCAGAATAAACCAAATCATCCTGACAATTGGTTTGAGTTGCCATGATTCGTCAGAAGTAATGTGTTAAAGAAAATTATTAAACTTAATTGGTAAATAATGGTGTAAAAATTGAAGTTCTGGTTGTTTTGCTTGAATCCTGATTTATTGGAGTAAAATTAGGGCTCATTATGGGGCAGTTTTTCAAATAAGGAAACCATAATTTCCTAAGTACTTTTAAAAATTTTGGCTCCAAATTTCATAATTTTAAAATGTGGCTCCAAATTGATAATATAGAATTTAAATATTTCATTTTTGGCTGCATTTTGAAACCAACACACCCATGACAGAAATGGTTCTTACCCACAGTCCCAAACACCCATATAACTTCAAACCAGCTGTATCAAAGCACATATAACTGCAGCTACACTAAAATCTCACCACATGGCGCATACAAATGAAGAAACAAAATAAAAAAATGGAATTAAAGCAACTAATTAAGCAACTATAACTAATAAGCAGTCCCATATAAACAAGTAAGCACAAAAATAATCAAATCCAACCAAGGACTGCTGACACAACAAACAGCCCTGATACCTTACTTTAAGCCTATAAATAACCTATTTATAAGCACTTAAATAAGCTCTAACATCCTCCAACAGTAAAAAAAATCAAGAAATCATGTAAATGCAATTAACTTAAAGCAAAAACAACAACAAAAACACCCTAAAAATTGACAACAACCTAAAAAATGAACAACCTAAGCAAAGCACTTATGTACCGCATATCCATGGCTCAACATTGAACAGAGTTTGGATCAACCTCAAACCTACAATAATACATTCTACCAGATATGAACTTAAACACCACAACCAATTCCTAAATGCAAAACAACATTAAAAAAAGATGAAACAAACTAGCAAGCGCAACCCATTCCATTCCATTGGATAAACCATCAAAAGATCCATACATGTTTCATTGTTAATATATCTACAAACCATAATATTAAACCAAGACATTAGACATTATAAACAGATGACACTATAGCAAAAGAAACCATCCCTTTACATAGCGAGCAACCCTTCAACCATTCATCGACTTAATTTGTTCTTCCTTGCTGTCGATATCCTCCTCAGCTTGAGTAATGAGATCATTCAACCCCTGCAGCTTAGTCCTCGTAGCCTCCATGTCATGCCTAAGATCCATCAATGTGTCAAAATATTCATCCCCATCTCCAATAGCTACCATCTCAGCAATTAAAGCATTAAAATGTGCAATCTCATTCTTTACTGTGGTGGCCTCTTCGCGCATCCGGTTTATAAAGCCACGGAGACTGGAAATTTGCTGAGCCTTGAAGAAACTCATGTAACCATCAACAGATGTCTCCCCGCTAAACTCAATTAGGTCATCAATAACACGCTTAGCCAAATGGTTTTGTGGTGATGGTGCTGCCATTGATAATGAAATCGGGTAAAATATGATATTATTGAAAGATTGCAAGGAAAGGTTGAAGAAGAGTTGTGGGGATAGTGTGATAGAGAAGATACTTGTAACTCCTTATGAATTCAAACTATAAAGACCTAAACTTTAAAACCGTAAAACAAGTCCTCCTTTAAAACTATCACTATAAATTAGGGGTGTTTATCCGTTTGGTTATCGGGTTGTTTGGTTTTGTTAAATCGGTAGTCTTTTTATTCGGTTCAACACGAAAACCGAACCGAACCGAACTAGAATTAAACCGAAGCGAGCCAAAAACCTGTCACACCCCCAAATTACCTGTTTTGCAGCGGAATGGAATTCCTGGGGATAGACTGTCATAGCACCACAATCACAGTTATATTGAACGACCTAAAGTGTCGTTTGAAAAGAACATCGTTTGATTTAATAAAATAATCAGAGTTACAAAGTATAGGTCCCAAATGAAAGCTAACTTGTGCGGAAATAATTTTGTTGCAAGCCAAACGATGTTCAAAAGTTCATAAAACCCATGTGAGACGCGTCGTCACCGCGACTCTATGATGTGTCCAAATGTATGCCATGAATTGTATACCTGAGATAAAACATGCTTAAAAAGGTCAACACAAAGGTTGAGTGAAATCCATAGGTTTAATTAATTCGTTTGAACACAATCATCGTAGTGTGAGTTAATATGTTTCACACTCATCGTTGAAAACAAAATCGTATTTATTTCACTAAGTTCATGACACCAAAGCGTAAACATCGCACCAATAAAAATTGGTAATCATCGTTTCATCGCCGCCCTAATAGGTAAACTTGCCAATTTACCTTAATGATTCAAATATAGTGCGCTCGATTTCCCCTAACTGGTTCAATAGGAGCGGGAGTGTTAATTCCAATAGGCCTATTCACAATATTCGCGCTCACTCGCAAGTGACTAATGGTGCATGATGTAGGGACTTCGAACATGGCAAATACTTAGTGACAATAAAACATTCGGATATAGCATACAGTTCAAAGCATTTGTGTTCGATTAAAAATGTAGCATGTATCTCCCCCAAGAGTTTGTAAAAACAGTTAAAAGAGTAAAAGTGGGGCTATGAACTCACCTGTTGCAATGATTACGATGACAAAAGTGGATACACTGAAATATAGCGTGAATCTCGAAAATGACCTATTATAAATGATATGATATGTAATGAGTTATGATGTAATGTTATGCATGCATTTCGTATGTTATTTATACCATTTGTGAGTTTTGAAAATAATATTTATCGTCGAAATATACTCTTTTGACGTCTTGACCATTCTTAAATTACTTTACAAGTATTTACGTCAAAATGTCATCCTACTATAGTTTCGTAATGATTTATCGTGAAATTATCACTTTTCGTCGCAAAATAATGACGTCGGAAATTTCATGAAATTGACAAAAATGGCTTCGAAAAGCTAGTCGTAAAATGGTGTACGTCGAACGTTAGGAAACGAACTCGACGGTTTTGGAAAGCTTGTATCAAAATCTAAAAGTTTTAGTTCATGAGTTTTCGTCATAGAGGTCTCGAATATAAAGATAATAGAGGTTAAATATGGTGATTTTGTCCAAATGTGGCTTAAAAAGTGAGTTTCGGCAAAGTTTAAGCAACCGTAAATAATTTATTACAACTCCGCTATACAAACGGTTGGTCGTTTTGGAAAATATGCTTGGTGATCTCGATTTTATTAGAAGACATCTCGTTACAAAAAGTTCCACATCATCGTTAAAAACAGCCTTCAACATGGTCGTTTTGGTTACCGTAACACTTGTCTCGTAAAAATAATATAGTTTTTCTAAAAATAATAGTTACGGCAATTTTATGAAAACGTGTATATCTTAGTCGTTTCAAATCCGTTTTCT